>JAJOZX010000948.1:95000-410000 GCA_023014485.1 Bathynomus jamesi
CGTTTTGCCTTGTTGAGACAAGATTCCATAAACGCAGATGGGTAACACAGATCACTTCCAATACCGTTGATTTTTTCCAATTCGGCATCGATGTATTCCGGACTGGCGATCCTAAAGGCACGGAGAAACATTGATGAAAAAATGGCCTTCTTAGTGGGGGTGTCATGTCCCGAGTAAAAGTGTATGTAGGACAAATTGTTTGTTGTTTTCCGATAGATACTAAACTTAAAACCTGGGCTTTCCCTATGTACCCGCACATCCAAAAATGGGATTGAATTGTCTTGTTCCACTTCTAAAGTAAACTTAATGGAGGGGACTTGATCATTTAACTGAAGGAGGAAGTTATCCAGGTCACGATTCATGGGCCAGATACACAAAATATCGTCAATGTACCGCAACCAAGGGATGCCAACCCCCAGGATTCTCGGAATGTAAGTAATTTTGAAAAACTCCATATAAATATTGGAGAGGAGGGGCGATAAGGGGTTGCCCATGGCCATCCCAAACACTTGTTGATAATACTCTATTGGAAGTGAATTTACAGTCTGATGCAAAGCTTAATAAGTTCCAAAACAATGTGTGAAGGTAGTGGCAGGTCATACTTATGTAATTCTTGGGAGAGAAAGTCAAGCATATCATCAATCGGCACTTTTGTAAACAATGAACAAAAGTCAAAACTGATCAATCTATCGTTAGTTTCAGTACGTGCATTATTCAATTTTTCAGTAAGATCCATGGAATTTTTTACATGTGAATCAGAGATAGTTCCGAGAATGGGGGACAAGACTTTGACAAGCCATTTGGAGAGTTTATAAGCAATAGAGCCCACCGAGCTAATAATAGGGCGCATAGGGTTGCCAGGTTTGTGGGTTTTAATAAGACTGTAAAGGTAGGGCAGAGAAGGTGAAGTGGACATGAAAAGTGGAATTAAGTCCTTCTGATCTTTGAGAATGCGTTTCAAGCCACTATTAAATGATTTGATGACGTCATCCTGCGGGTTCTTCCTAAGTTTGCTGTATGTGGCGGGGTCCTGGAGAAGCTCGTTCATCTTTCCGATGTAGTCCACTTTGTCCATAATAACTATGGTGTTAGCCTTGTCTGCTTTAGTAATATGGAGCTCCCCATCTTTTTTTAATTGTGAGAGGCCATCGCGAAAACGTTTAGGAAAGTTATCTTCGTAATTACCATTCGCCACCCTATAAACGAGGCCTTTAACTATGTTAAACAAATACTGAGGGAGATTACACTGTTTTTCAAAACACGCGAGACTGTAACAAATTTGTAAAGCTGAAGGTTTTTTAACAATAAAAAGGACATACCATATCCAAGGGCACTTTTTGCATCGTGACGATGCAAAAAAAAAAGTGCCCTTGGATATGGTATGTCCTTTTTTATTGTTAAAAAAAACCTTCAGCTTTACAAATTTGTTACAGTCTCGCGTGTTTTGAAAAACAGTGTAATCTCCCTCAGTATTTGTTTAACATAGTTAAAGGCCTCGTTTATAGTGCAGTGAATGGTAATTACGAAGATAACTTTCCAAAACATTTTCGCGATGGCCTCTCACAATTAAACAACCTTTACGGTCTTATTAAAACCCACAAACCTGGCAACCCTATGCGCCCTATTATTAGCTCGGTGGGCTCTATTACTTATAAACTCTCCAAATGGCTTGTCAAAGTTTTGTCCCCCATTCTCGGAACTATCTCTGATTCACATGTAAAAAATTCCATGGATCTTACTGAAAAATTGAATAATGCACATACTGAAACTAACGATAGATTGATCAGTTTTGACGTTTGTTCATTGTTTACAAAAGTGCCGATTGATGATATGCTTGACTTTCTCTCCCAAGAATTACATAAGTATGACCTGCCACTACCTTCACACATTGTTTTGGAACTTATTAAGCTTTGCATCAAAGACTGTCTATTCACTTTCAATAATGAGTATTATCAACAAGTGTTTGGGATGGCCATGGGCAACCCCTTATCGCCCCTCCTCCAATATTTATATGGAGTTTTTCGAAATTACTTACATTCCAAGAATCCTAGGGGTTGGCATCCCTTGGTTGCGGTACGTTGACGATATTTTGTGTATCTGGCCCATGAATCGTGACCTGGATAACTTCCTCCTTCAGTTAAATGATCAAGTCCCCTCCATTAAGTTTACTTTAGAAGTGGAACAAGACAATTCAATCCCATTTTTGGATGTGCGGGTACATAGGGAAAGCCCAGGTTTTAAGTTTAGTATCTATCGGAAAACAACAAACAATTTGTCCTACATACACTTTTACTCGGGACATGACACCCCCACTAAGAAGGCCATTTTTTCATCAATGTTTCTCCGCGCCTTTAGGATCGCCAGTCCGGAATACATCGATGCCGAATTGGAAAAAATCAACGGTATTGGAAGTGATCTGTGTTACCCATCTGCGTTTATGGAATCTTGTCTCAACAAGGCAAAATGAACTTTCTATCGTGTCAATAATAATACTCGTACTTTGTCAAAAAATATTTTAGTACTTCCATTTTTCCCGGGCTTTTTAGGCATTGCTAATGTACTTAAACTTTTGGATATTAATGTAGTATTTTCATATAACAATATTGTGAAAAATATCATAGTAAAAATAGCCCTACCAATAATTCAGGCATTATCTATAAAATTGGGTGTAAACAATGTGATTCCTTTTACATATGTCAGATGGGAAAGGATTTGCACACACGTATAAAACAGCATCAATATTCCGTTAGAACAGGACAGTTGTCCAGTGCTCTTTTTGTCCATTTGTCAGAGTTATCCCACTGTATTGATTGGAATAATGCTTGTTTTATTTCATTCTAGCAACATTGTCAATAGAAATATTCTTGAGTCTGCCATTATCCAACTTTCAAATAACTTCAACATAAGCAAAGGTCTTTTTCAACCTGATCCTGTTGTTTTGAATTCCTTCAAAACAAATTTAGATAAAAAGGGTAGGACGCTAAATCTTTGGTAAACTTGTACCCTACTTTATTAACTTTTAATCTTCATTTTATTTTTATATATATCGAAACTTGACTCTAAAAGGCAAAGTGTTAAAACCCGGGCAGATTTCAAGTATAAAATTGTATTTTTAATTCATTTGATCTTGTGCTAAAAATCGATATTTTTCCTTACAAATCTGTATGCCTCTTTGTTAATCCTCTAATCTTTAATTTTTAATTTTTATTTTTACTTCTCCATTTATTGCATATATATATATATATATATATATATTGTGTATGTATGTTATTTATTTATTTATTTTTCTTTCTGTAACCTATATATAGGCCATAACCTTTTATGTACTTCAGTGTTCCTGAGGATGTCATTAGACGAAAGCGCTTGAGCACCTTTTGTGTTTCCTTTCCTTCGTGGTTTTTTCATCATAAATATTTTTCACGTGTTACTTTCGTGAAATAATTTTCATATATATATATATATATATATATAATATATATATTATATATATATATAATATATACAGGGTGTCCGAGAATTATCTGTACAATTTTTGGCTGTTATTAAGTCAACCATGAAGTGTAGAAATTCCAGTGTTGTCCCATTTTACAGAGAATCTCATTAAGTTTTTTCTGATACCAAGTTTTGACAAGTTTTTTAGAAATTCCAGTATGTCCGAAAATTATCTGTACAATTTCATCTTTTAATAAAATTCTTGATAACACACGTAAAATTCTTAAACAAGATTATTTGGAATCTATATTTTCAAAAGTTTTTTTTTTTAAAGTAACGTTGTTACAAACATTCAATATGTGCACCATCAGTGATTCGCAAAACATCCAATCGATAATCCAAATGTTGCCATGTACACTGCAGCATATCCACATCAATTCACTCAATAGCAGCTGTGATTCTTGCTTTTAAATCATCAATGTCTGTCACCTGCGTATTGTAAAGAAAAAACTTGTCAAAACTTGTTATCAGAAAAAACTTAGTTTCTCTGTAAAATGGGACAACACTGGAATTTCTACACTTCATGGTTGACTTTTAATAACAGCCAAAAATTGTACAGATAATTCTCGGACACCCTGTATATATATATAAAAAACTATTTAATCAGCTGCCCAAAGACCTAAGAAACACGAAGGGAGTTGCAGTGGAAATCTTTCTTCAAAAGAAGACTTGACGCCTGGCTCAGAACAATCCCCGATGAGCCGGGTGTACCTGGCTATGTGAGGTGGAGAGCGCAAGAATCCAACTCACTACTTCACCAGGCCAACTCGAGAGGAGGGGCGACACGCTTGACCTTCGCGAAATGAGAAATCATCACGTGGAACCTTTGTAAGGTTGTAAGGTAAGGTAAGGTTATATATATATATATATATATTAGGGTGAGCCACACATACTATATGATACAAAATTAAAATGCACAAATAAAAGCTCCAGATGCACATTTTCTCATTCCTTATATGGAAAAAGACCTCAGACTGGATTTTGAGCTAAATCCATTAATATTTAAGGGTGGCACAAATTTAAAGAAATTTGCCACCCTAAACTGTATAATGATACTATGGCTTCGAGTTGCGCCATCTCTAAATATGCATGAATCGATTCAGTTTTTTATTTTCAACATCATTAGTGGTTGTGGAATATGGGCAAATGTCATGAGAAATATATTTTTCACTTTCATTTTCAATTTTTTTAGACCACCCTAATATATATATATATATATATATATATATATATATATATATATATTATATATATATGGGTGTGCCATAAAAAAGGGTACATTTTAAAAAGCTATAAAATCAACATTTGTCATTTAATTTTAATAAAACTTCTACACAATAAAATGTGTATTTATATATATGCAAACAAGTTTTCAGACTAAAATATCAAATAATTCAAATTCTATCAACATTTTATGAAAGAGTATGATTTTTCTACTTAACATGCATAAACCTTTTTAATATTTTTTATAAAAATAATTTTTAACAAAATTTACCAGAAATTATTAAAAAAATTGTTTGAAATGCTTTCTTTCCATTTCAGTAACTTTTTTTATTCTTGGCTGGAATTCATCTATGGCTCGATTTACTTGTTCCTGTGGAAGCTCTTCCCATTTTTGAATGATGGTCTCGCATAAATGAGCGACATCTTTTATCCTAGTCCTGTAGACTCACTCTGCTAAGTTCTCCCATATTCCGGCCAAAAATAAAAAGTTAATGAAATGGAAGGAAAGCATTTCGAACAATTTTTTTTAATAATTTTGGGTAAATTTTATGTTAAAAATTATTTTTATAAAAAAATATTAAAAAGATTTAATAATTTTTTGCATGTTAAGTAGAAAAATCATACTTTCGTTAAATGTTATTAGAATTTGAATTACTTGATATTTTAGTCTGAAAACTTGTTTGTATATAGATAAATACATATGTTTTATTAAAATTAAATGACAAATGTTGATTTTATAGCCTTTTTAAAATGTACCCCTTTTTTTATGGCACACCTGTTATATATATATAATACTTTTTTTTTAAGCTTTGTATAGTTTTTTATTACTCATTTCAATACATTCATTATTTTTTATTACTGTTGTAGTCTAATGCTTAGTTTTTAAATATATTATTGTTCGGTAAATCATGTTGTTCACCTTTTATGAGGTTTATCTCCTGCCAGTAAAGCTTATTATTATTATTATTATTATCATATGAAAATTATTTCATGAAAGTAACACATGAATAATATTTGTGATGAAAATAACCACAAAGGGAAAAAACCACGAGATAGTGCTCATGCTCTTTCATCTAATGACATCCTCAGTATTCCTGAGAATGTCATTAGATGAAAGTGTTTGAGCACTATTTTGTGTTTTATTTTCCTTCATGGTTATTTTCATTTTATATATACCGGGTGTCCCATTTGAAATGAAACCACTTTGAATTGCAACCTTACAATTTTTTATTGAATGATGCAAACAATGTAATATTCACACAGTAAGTAGTCAATGTCATAAAGTTTCATAAGATATATGAATTATAACATTTAGATACATTAGATACATTGTGCGAACTGTGAAAATTGTGAGTCCTGTATTGACAAAAAAGAAATACAAATTGACAACTATAACATCCTCTGAGCCGACAGAACAGTGAGACGTAAAGGAGGGTGTGCTATTTACACACGTGAAAGGCACATAGCAGAAATGGCTATAAGTACCTCAAACAACTATGTAGAATGTGTACCAGCAAAAATTGAAAAATTAAATATGGTACTAATTGTAATGTACAGACCCCCAAACACACCAACCTCAAAATTTTCAGATTCCATTACAGAGGTAAGAAACTTAGTAAAAGATCTACACTCTCCAACCCCAAATATTTTTCTCTGGTGATTTTAATTTCCCATTCATGAAATATAAAAGGATAGGAAAAAATATATGTATACACCAGGACAAGGGGGGCACATGAGAAGACTAGGAGCAGGTAAAAATGCTACTAGCTTTAGCTGATGAATTTATGTTAACGCAAGAAATAACAGAAAACACAAGAAAAAACTGCCTAGATGTGTATTCACAAACAACAGTAATCTAATTGATAATGTAGAAATATCCCCAACTATGATATCAGACCACAACATCATTGAAATAACAACTAATATAAAGGCAACAGGAAAGGAAAGAACACACACAACAGAAAGAAGCAAATTCGAAATTTTTAATTTTCACTCCAAAGCTATAAACTGGGAAGATGTGACATCCAGCATGGAAGTAATAGATTGGAAAACCATTTTTGAGGCCAAGACAATGGAAGAGATGCTAATGACATTAAAGGAGAAGACGTTAGAAATTGTGGAAAAACATGTCCCAAAGATACAACAAAGAGGAAAGAGAAGCAGGTTCGAAAGACAGAGTGACTGCAAAATTAAGTAATTGTAAATATAACAACATCAGAAAAATATTAAATGCTAAACTACAAAGTATCGATGTCGTCATACAGGAAAAAATCGAGAAGCATACAGAAAAAGATGATGATGATGCTATAGGATCAATAAAGGCTAACTCAAAGTACTTCTATAATTTCGCAAAAAAAAAGTTGAGAAACCAAGCGACTATCGGACCTTTAAAAAATGAGAACAGTGATTTATCTGATGATCTAACAGAAGTATCTGAAATATTAAAAGCTCAGTATAAATCATCTTTCAGTATCACAAAAACTGACAAATTGATATGTGATAGAAACGCGTTCTTTGAAGAAGAACCACAAGGGGAAAGTATAACGGATTTTGACTTTACGATGGATGATATTACACAAGCCATAGGGAAACTAAAAACAAACACAGCGGCAGGACTGGATAAATGGAATGCCACACTGATCAAAAACTGCAAGAATGCAATCGCTGAGCCCCTATACTGGATATGGAGACGATCATTAGACACAGGAGAAATACCGGGCATCCTGAAGAGCGTGAACGTAGTCCCAATATATAAAGGAGGAGATCGATCCAAGGCCAAAAACTATGGGCCAGTGTCGCTTACATCTCATCTCACTAAAATATTTGAAAGAATAGTTACAGAAAATTTAGGTGGTGTAATGACAGATGATGCGAAATTTGAAACACAAAATAAGATAGCAGTAAACAGAGCAAAGAGAATAACGGGTCAGATATTGAGAACCTTTAAATGAAGGGATAGGAATGTAATGATTCCTCTACTGAAAACCCTGATAATACCCAAATTGGAATACTGCTCGGTCCTAACATCCCCATATAAAAAAGAAGACATTAGACAGCTGGAGGGGATCCAAAGAAGCTTCACAGCCAAGATCAATGGGTGCAAAGAACTAAATTAGTGGGAAAGGTTACGAGAACTAGACCTATATTCACTGGAAAGGAGAAGAGAGAGATACACCATTATTTACACTTGGAAAATAATGGAGAAACTAGTCCCTAATCTTACTCTGAATCCCATAACTCCCCAAACAACGGTGGAAAGTAGAAGCGGTAGACTGTGTTGTATTCCCAAATTGAAGGCGAGACAGGGAACATCCTTAACCCTGAAAGAAAATAGTTTTGTAGTGAGAGGACCAAAACTGTTTAATTAGTTGCTCAAAGACCTAAGAAACACGAAGGGAGTTGCAGTGGAAATCTTCAAAAGAAGACTAGATGCCTGGCTCAGAACAATCCCTGATGAGCCGGGTGTACCTGGCTATGTGAGGGGAGAGCGCAAGAATCCAACTCGCTACTTCACCAGGCCAACTGAGAGGAGGGGCGACAAGCTTGACCTTCACGAAATGAGAAATCATTGCGCGGAACCTTTGTAAGGTTGTGCATAACATAATGTTTCCTTTTGTTAAGATCTTCACATGTTATATGCTGAATAATTTGAAGCTTATATGGATAAAGCTGCAGCTGCTTGCACACAACTCTATGCACAGTTGAACGAGGAATCTGCAGTTTGACAATGGCACAACAGATGGACTTTCTCGGGCTACTACCAAAGGTGCAGCGTATTCGTTCAACATCATCTTCCGATCTTGTTCACCCTCCAGAGTATTCCTTTAGAACACTGCTAGTCTCCTCAAATTTCTTGGTCCATGCATGTAGGTCTCTTCTGGTGGGTGGTTCCTTGTGAAAGGTTGTATGGAATTGCCATTGTACCAAAGTAGGGGACTTCAACTCAGCCATCCATAACACATTTTGCTTTTTCTTGTGGGGTAAACATAATTCAATCTGAAACAAACAAAAAACATTGACAAAAACTTATGCATATGGTGTAGTAACTGGCAAAGTTTCAACATTCTCACATTAATACTTTAAAAATTACAGTTTCAAAGTTGTTTCATTTTCAATGGGACATCAGGTATATATCAGTGGCGTGCGTTGATTTTTCGTCAAGGGGAAGCAATTCAAGCAAAAACAACAAAGATTATATAAAATAAAAATAAAACTTTAAAATACTGTATATAATAAAAACAAAAAACACATATAATCATCTACTTACTTTACTTATAAGTTAATTCTATTCTTTCTTTTTTATTAAATATATCTATTATTTCTTCATAAAAGGCATCGGTTTTCATATCCTTAAGAAGCTTTTTCTCAATTGAGATTAAAGCTAAACTTACAAGCCTTTCTTCCCCTTGCGCATTTCTAGCATAGTTATGTATTCGCTTTAAATGAGAGAATGAACGCTCAACTGAGGCAGGGCAGACAGCACGTATAAGTTGCCAGATATTTCAAGAAAATTAACTATAAGATCTGGACAGCGAAATCTAAATTGCTTCCTTTTTGACATAGGGAAGGATAAAATAACAATAAATAATATTATTTTTGCTTAACATGGCCATGGAATTTTTTAGTAGAAAAACTATATATGAAACTTGTTGTATTCAATAAATACTACATTATTAAACATTAAATGAGTTTTTAGAATGGAAAGAAACAATTTGTAACAGTAAATAAAAAGCGAAAGTCATTGGGAAAAGGATGCATTTCGTCAATTGTTGTCCAACTCAAGATTTTTTGCGTCGGCTTTCTTAAAGGTTCTTGCATGAATGGCAACCAATGTATATACTATGTATCCACCTGATTACCAATCAAATGCTATAAATAGTATAATAAAATGATTTTGTACAAATTATTAACACATATTGAACTGTTTAAACTTTAAAGTATAATACAGCATTTTCTTCTTTCTTTGAATAGGGAAGCATTGCTTCCCTTGCTCCATGGACTGCACGCCACTGGTATATATAATATATATATATATATATATCCAATGTCATAACACCGCTTCCTGGAGATCAGTGAAGTTAAGCGACATTGGGTCTGGGTAGTAGTTGGATGTGAGACTGTCCTCCGTGCCTAGATTACATAGTGACCCGTGGTTCGGATCCCACGTAAAGCTGTAGGTCCCCTCCGTCATATGACCTTAGATATTGCGAAGGAGGTTAAACAACCCCAATATATATATTATTTATATATTTGAATTGAATTGAATTTAATAGAATAATTTTTTGAATAATTTGTTTTGTTTTGTCTTGTCTTTTTAAAGTGTTTCATCGGATTAGCCTTTTCTATTTTTGAAAGGGTCTTAAAATTAAAATGGGAAGGATATTGTATACTCATAAATACATTTACTTGAAATGGGGTTAGATTATAACAAACTTCACCATACAAAATTGTTATATGTATAATGCACTGACCTGTGGACAATTGAGGTAATTTGGTACTTTTTATAGCCTTTGACAATTAGTGGATGCTTACATGGAGCGGGGAGAGGATTGATGGATGGAGGAGGGATGTTATCCTGGTTGAAACAGTTTTTGATACTGCCATGCCAAAGCAGCTATATCGCTATTCAAACACTATTTGAGTCAGATTATGAAAGAATTCCAGTGTTGTAAGTTTATAACACACTTGCTCAAGTATCATAAAATTCAATGTCAGGGAACTACACCAAATTATAGACAAAGTGAAATCTGATATGCCACTCTGAATTAGGTTAGGTTGAGTTGTGTTATACTATATGCTGTTATGCTCTGCCTGGTTAGGTTATGCTAGGTTTGTTGAAGAGCGTAGAGATGATTTTTTTATAGTTATATACTGTGTATATATATTTTGTGTGTGTGTTTTTCCCTACAGAATCGCAACACTCTTTAGGATGCACACAGACTAATTGTAATGCGAATGTGCATATCACAACATTAGCAATGTCACAGTGGTTTGTCTTTATAAATGCTATCTTTTATCATGAAAAAGGATGTAATTAAGGTTATCTTAAATTTATTAGCTTTTTTAGATTTGGTGAATGTCTGGATACAGAATTTAATGTAAAAATGTTGGTTTTGTAGGGTAGCTAAATGTGTGTGTGTAAAATAGCTTTAGGGAGTTGCTTGGTTTAACAAAACTTTTCAGTATCTTTATTATTTGTCACCTACCTTGAATAAAGGTTTCATGTAATTTTCCAAATTAGAAAAAGTTTCTACATGCACTTTATGAAGGTTTAAAAGATTGTGCAGTGCATGGTATGTTTTGATAATAGTGACTTCCGTAGGTCTCAGGAACTATCGTTGATAAATCTGGAAGAACTCTGTCAGGGCAGATGGGAGAGGCTTTTATCATCAGTATCTCGCACACAAATCCATTGTGGTAAGAATGGAAGAATTTGATTTTATTGTCAATAGAGTATTGAGACGTTAAAGTAAACGTAGTATGGGAACAGTCTTGTTTTGATAATTTTTTTTAATGACACATTTTGTAAAGTTACATTGAATCAAACCCAAAATGAGCTGATGAAATTAGGCTACTGGTACTTTTAATATGAGGGCTTCTAAATGTGTCAGTCTCTCGTTTTTCATTTTCATTTTTTTCTCCATGTAGGCATTTGTTTTTCAACAAACTACATAGTGTATTATGAAGCAGTTTGAAGTCAAACTTGTTTCATAATACACTATGTAGTTGATTGAATTTTTATTGTTGTATGTTTTAGCAACTTTCAGAAATTAATATTCTTTGTTGTTCCTAGTATCCCTAAATTGGAGTAGATTTTATTTTCTTTTGATTATACAAATAATGTGGTCACTTTTTATGATTGCACCTTTTCCTTCTTTACTTTTTCTCTTTATTTTGTCTGTTCAATTACTGCAGTCCCATTTTTTTTTTTATATGAACTAGGAACTTCAAATGAGAAAATGGCATTCCAGGACAAATCATGCAGTGCATGACATTACACCATCTTCAATTTCTCTATAATTTGGTATATTTCAAATTGTCACATATCCCACTCCCTAATTCAGATAAATTACATTTTGAAATAAATAAAAAGTTAGATAGTTTTCATTTTGGTGGCCCCCCTGATATAAATGGAAAAATTTTTCTTTGAATGAAATTCAATTTCAACTCTCTCTCTGTCAGTGGAAAATGGAAAAAAACTTTTAGCATCTAAAGATCATGTTTTTAGATTTAACATTTAATTTTTTCTAGATAGTTATTCATTAACACTTGACTTGCCATGCTTATTATGAGTTAATTTACTGAATGAGGTGGTGATATGTAAATATACACCTTCCAGTAGTAAGGAAATGAAAAAATGCATTTAGTATATCCAATGAAGAACTTTATTCACATGTATCAGTACAGTCCAACAGAACTAAGAAAAACGCATTATTTAACGAACATTTAAATGAACACTGACTCAACAGAGCTGTTTTGTATTTACAAACAGCTGTATCATATATTTATACAGGGTGTACATAAAGTCAGGATCTATTTTTGTGAAATAATTATTATTTTCTATTTTTCTTTTCAGAAGCCCTTAGAATGAATACAGAAGAGCATGTGGCAATAGTAATTTGGCGAATCGAGGGAAAGAAATACAATGACATCAGAGAGAAGTTTAGAAGGAGATTTCATAAGCCGGGGCCAATAGACAAGACAATACGAAAATTGGTGAACAAATTTAAATGAACGGGATCTGTAAATGATGAAGCAAGATCAGGACGACTGTGTATGTCAGATCTTACCATGAATGCAGTACGTGGAATTATCACTGAGGAGCCACGTACATCTGTTCGTGCTGCATCACACAGACTCGGCCTCCCAATGTCATCTGTGCACAAAATTCTGAAAGTTAATTTGCAGAAGAAAAGCTATCATTTGCAGGTTTTACATGATTTACATGAGGAAGATTTCCCTCGATGAAGTGCTGTGTGTGCTGATCTTGTAGAACAAATCTGGAGTGATAATTTAATGGACAACATTCTCTTTAGTGATGAAGCCACTTTCCATACGTGTGGAAAAGTAAATCGCCATAACTGTCGAATTTGGGCAGATGAAAGACCGAATGATTTCATCCAAAATTGGGAAAGAGACTCGCCTAAAGTTAATGTCTGGATGGGTTTAACAAAATCTAAGGTTTATGGTCCTTTTTTCTTTGCTGAAGCTACAGTTACGGGGCTTATTTATCTGGACATGTTGCAGCAATTCCTTGAACCTCAGCTGATTGGGGATAGGATTGTTAGTACCGTCGTCTATCAACATGATGGTGCTCCTTGTCATTATGCCAAAATTGTTCAGGATTATCTAAATGGACGTTTTCCAAATCGCTGGATCAGACACGGAAGCAACAGACCTTGGCCAGCGAGATCACCAGATTTAACCCCTTTAGATTTCTTTGCATGGGGCTTTATCAAATCGCACGTCTATCAGACGAAGATTACTAGTCTTGAAAACTTACGTACACGTATACGAACTGCTGCAGATAACATAACCCCGCAAATGCTCCAGAATGTGTTTAGAAATGCTGCGAAACGATTTGAGCTGTGCAGGGATACTGATGGGCATCACGTTGAATCCTACTCTTAATTATTTAATAAATGTTACCACTTTATCATTTTATGATTGAATTCCATATAATTTCAAAGTGCTTCACAAAATAGATCCTGACTTTATGTACACCCTGTACAATATGTACACAAATCGAGAAGTCCAGGCATTATTTTAAGTTCACCCTAGGGCTCCACTACTTTGATTTTCTTTGAATGAAAAGAGTAAATAATTTTAATGCCAGGCTGGATTTTTGGACTTGACACAGCATAAATTGTGTGTTTCTTATCCAGCAAATATCATTATTTGGAAAATGATCATTATTTAGACTTTTTGAAGAGGTCAAGAAGCTGATAATCACCAAACTCCTCTGAAGTATCTGAAATTATTCTGAGCCAAACTATCATCATACTTGCAGGCAACATATTGGCAGGTATTATACTCTGTCTTCATTGTCATTATTGACTGGCAGATTGCTCACATTCTGTTCAGTTCTACTAATTCTGAATAAACTAGAATTCTCTTGAATAGTATCTGAAGTGTGGTAAGCCTGTATCTGATTCTTTGACCTTAGTACAATCCTGTGGTATTCATTTGTACCCTTCACTGCTAAAGTTTCATCAAACCTACTAGACAGGTGTAGTTTATAAGATGCAACTTGCTCTTTTGAAACAAAGAAAAACTTTATTACATCAAAGTGTTTGATGCAGAAATCATAAAAAGCTCGTGACCAGCATCATTTCATTGAATCATTGCAAATTAACCCTTGCTACACCCCTTTTGACAGTTCCTCCAATACCATCACAAGCATTTTTGCCATGACTGGTAGCAAAGAATTTCCACTCGGCCTTCAAACTAAAATCCTATCCATGATAATACAGATTGCTGAAATTAAATCCATTCTTGTATTGGTTACCACAGCCATCAGAATGTATTTTTGTACATTAGGGAATGCTCTTTTACGTCCTTCATCAAATGCTGCTGGAAAGTGACATTGCTGAAGTTGTATGCTCAAGACAGTCACCAATAAAGCAGTAACTAGTGTGGTTTAATTTCCCATCCTTGTTTTTATGATACACTACAAATAGATGGATTGTCGTCTGATCACTTGTCCAATAGAAACTCTTGAGCTGCATCTTGGACAATAAATGAATAGTTTTCAGCAAAATCTCTTGGTACAAGAACTTCTTTATTATGAAGATTGTTTCAGTGTTTTCATATATTGACTCTGACTTTTTACAATGTAGTGATGATGAGTAAGAGAGATCATTTCTGAAAGAATTTCAATGAACTCATCTGAGGAGCTATATTTTTCTGCAGTGTAGACCTATCAGCATTAGTTGATTGAACATATTCTACTGAATCTCTCTTAAATATTCAAGAAGTTTACTACACCTATTTCATCAGGATATTCTCGACACTTGTGTAACCATACACTTATAGCTAGTTATTGGAATCAAACACTTTTGTCAATAAGGGTGTGGTAAGTCTAAGCTTTTTTCACCAATTGAAGATACCATCAGTTTAGGATTTTGGTGGGAGGTACAAACACAAACCGAGTGTGCCCCTTTACCTCCAGCAATCACACACCATTTAGGCCTAAAATTCTTAAATAACTTATATTTTATATATAATTTTTTTCAAATGGCTAAGTAAGAGGTATTTTTGCTTGTACTCCTTTAAACCATCTATGTTTCTTATATGAACACAATCATGTTTGTCTGCACACAACTGACTTACTTCATCAGCATCATAGAATGCCTTTGCTCTAGATATTGTTTGTTCACTCAATTTCTTTACCTTTACTGTACTTCGGAACCTCAGGAAGAATGTCAAATCTACCTTTCAAATATCTGGCTTTGTCAATAAAATACTTGGTTGTACTAAAAAACTCTTGTCTTTGAAATTGTAAAATGTGACAGAGTAAGTATTTGAAGCCATCATTGATAAGATGATGTAGAACTGAGTGCTTCCTTGAGATTAATTACGAGTACCTTGTATCTGAAAAAAAGAAGTGGATATACAGGGTGTTTATAAAGTCCCTATTTCAGTGAAAATGTAGCAAAAAGGGTAAAATTCAATAACAATACAATAGAAGGCATACATTTAATGAATACTTAAGCATATGATTCTACATGAGCACCATCAGTATCTCTGCAGAGTTTGAATCTGTCAGCAGCATTGCAGAGCACATTTTGTAGCATGACAGGGGTTATTTTTGTAACTGCTGTTATGATATGAGCACGTAAATCCTGCAGATCTGTAACCCCTGTTTGATAGATGTTTGATTTGATGAAGCCCCATGCAAAGAAATCCAAGGGCGTTAGGTCAGAAGATCGAGCCTCCCAGGGCCTGTTGCCTCCACATCTGATCCACCAATTTGGAAATCGTTCATTTAGGTACTCCCGAACAATGTTTGTGTAATGACAAGGTGCCCCATCTTGTTGAAAGATGACGGTGTTTAAAATGCCATCTAAATGAAGCTGGGACATTTACGTGCTCGTATCGTAACAGCAGTTACAAAAATAACCTCGTTATGCTCCAAAATGTGTTCCACAATGCTGCTGACAGATTCGAACTCCATAGAGATACTGATGGTGCTTATATAGAATCATGCTTAAGTATTCATTAAATGTATGCCTTCTATTATATTGTTATTGAATTTTACCCTTTTAGCTATGTTTTCACTATAATAGGGACTTTATAAACACCCTGTAAATAAGAAGGTAGTTTTAACTGGTTCTGTCATGCTTGGATGACACGAGTTCATTTGGAATAAGTTGAAACTAGACAAAATGCAGATTAGATAAATTTATAATGTAATCAAATTCAGTCAGAGCTACCCCTATATTATAAATATAAGTTAACTGATCTGCTGTACCACATTCATTCTTCATATTTAGCATTTGGATGCATAAATACCACACATTAAAGCTAATTGAAGGGTTCTATATCATTTTCACAGTTTCTTACTTTTCACTGTCTTTCTCCATTAAATTGATTTTCTTGGATGGCGCAGCATCATCTGGAACTTTTTATGAAAATGTTTCTTCTAACCTCCTTTTCAGAGATGAAGCCCTCTCATATTTTTTAAAATCTATCGACTTATTGCTGGACACTGGTGTTCATCCATCTGAAAATGAAGTTTTGACTATCAAACATTTAGAGAAGAAACTATTGCAGGATTGCATGTTCTATCTTTGATATACTTTGTCTTGTTTATTATACTGGATGATTACAAATGATCCTTCCACTTTTAAACATTTATTATGAAAAACTAACAAAATTACAGTGAAAATAAAGATATACAAATAAAGAAGAACTCAAAAAGTTTTATTTACAAGCTATTGAAGTTCAATACGGTATGAGCTGCTTTTGTGGCCCTGCAGACATCAAAGTGATATTCTGTTTCCTTCCATATATTTTGTAGCATATCATACTGAACTTTTTTAACAGCCTCACATATCCTTTCTTTAAAGTGTTCCAAAGTTGTTGCCATTGGTGGGTCCCCCCCATGCCTGATAGAACGATCACTCAGGAATGTTGTAACCTCAAAAGGAGCTCATACTGAACTTCAATAGCTTGTAAATAAAACTTTGAGTGCTTCTTGTATATATTGCTTTTCGCTGTAACTTTGTTAGTTTTCTCATAATAAACAGTGGTGAGCTGGACCCGATTCGCGCGAACTGGTTGTTAAAATCTTTTTGAAAATAAGAACCAGTTGTTAACTTTCTTGCTGGACGCTGAAAAGAGCATAGATGTACTGATATTTATGTTTTGCCTAATAATTCATTATTGCTAAAGTTGACTGAGCAATTTAATTTTAACTATGGAGATAATATGATTCATCGGTTTTTATTAAATAATTCTTCTTTCCTGATTTCATTAGAAACGTCTATTTCTCTAATTAACTATACTAATTAATTGTCATGCAGTTATTAATACCTAGCTGAATCATAAAATGCAGACACTTGAAAAAGGCAAATAGTGAGATAATTAATTTAATTAAAATTGCGAAAGGGTGGGGTGGGAAGGGTTGTCAATTTTTTATTGCCGAATTCAGAATTTTTTATACAGAACCTGGTTGTTAAAATTTTGGCAGCTCACCACTGATAATAAATATTTAAAATTGGGAAGATCATTTGTAATCACCTGGTATATTAAATTTAGTGTAACATTTCTTTGAATACTTATGTAATTTTACTGTGGTGACGGAGCTTTTCAAGAGTTGTGTTGTTTTTTCTCTCTTAATTTCTACATCATCATCATCACCACTAATTGAATGCTTTGCTGGAGATTTGTGAGGTGTGGAAGCTTCACTTTAACTTTGATTGGAGGTTCTGAATAAATTATGTTGGTCATGTTGGTTGGTTTTTTCAATTTGTACAAACTAGTGATGAATGACAAACTATATTCAGAATCACTCTTTTCTACCATAACATTTGGAAGTGGCCTCAAACTTTTCAAGATAGGCTTTTTGTATTTTTAAAAGGGTCAAACAGTGATTGAAATATTTTTTATTTGTTTTCTTATTAACACTGGACTACTGCTTATGCTTTTCGTGTCAAAACCCTATCCTACCCTTGGGTCACTTCTTACGCGAAATGCGTCAAGCTTATCTGTGCCTCATCACAGCTGACACACTACATGCGTCAAGACGACAATACTCCCATAAATTTTGCATTTACTCTTGTCCATATCAACTTGATGCATTTCGCGTAAGAAATGACCCAAGGGTAGGATAGAGTTTGACGAGAAACACGTAAGAAGTAGTCCAGAGTGTTAAGACACTTTCATAAACCTGTTACAGAAAACAAAAAGATGAGTAAGACAAAAGAGGAGTAAAACAAAAAGATGATTCCTAACTCAAAACTAATGAGTTAGGAATGTCAGACATTTGCCATATAGAAATTACGAAAGCAAGTATTGAATATTCATCACTTTTCATTGCACCGCCACCATTGACAAGGTTACCCTGAATTCAGCTACAGTTTGATGGGCTATTGTAGCAATTTATAGTATTGGATGTTGATTCAGGATGTCTTCTAACTCATCAGTAAAATTTTTTTTTTTAAATATCAGGATACAGGGTGTCCCATAAGTCCTGTCTCATACAAAAATTTATTTCAAATTAAATTTACAAAAGTAATGTATTAGAACTAATACAAATGTTCAAATTGATATCTTTTTTGGGACTTCTTTTTTGTTGCAGGTAGAATAATGCAGTGGCAAATATGAAAGCTAGTTACACTCCTCAGGAAAAGGTGGAAATTGTTCTTTTGCATGCTTTTGGCCTTAGCCAAAGACAGACAGCTGAAGAATTTCACCATTGTCATCCCAATAAACCACGACTTGGTCAGCGTTCTGTTGGTCAAATACTTTCAAGATTCAAGAAAACTGGGAGTGTTCAGGACAAACCAAGAACAGGTTGTCCGAGAACTTCAGGTGGTGCTGAAAGCAGTATTGATGCACTTTCCAGGATCGCAGTGAGTCCACAACTATTGGTGAGAGAGATTGCATATGAAAGTGGACATTCAAAAACATCTGTACACTGAATATTGCAACGTCACAAATTTCATCTGTACAACATTTTGTACAAGAATTACATGGGGGTGATATAGATCGACGACTTCAATTTTGTGAATGGTTTAAGTCAAAAAGAAACCTAGCTGATGATATCATGTTTAGCAATGAGGCATGTTTTCACCTGAATGGGTGCGCATACTGGGCACAGGATAATTCTTGTGTTGCTGTTGATGCTCATCACCAAACTTACCCAGAAGTAATGATACAGTCATGGAAATTGTTTTGGGACCAGTATTTCTGGGAGGAGGACTTAATGCCAAATGAGATCTCCAGTTGTTGCATGATGTATGGGAACCATATTTTGGATGAAATGCGACTCGCAGTGCGACCTCAGTTTTACTTTCAGCAGGATGGAGCACCACCTCACTTTGGCCATGAGGTGCGACGTTGGTTGGATGAAGTTCTACCTGGGCATGGTGGACCAATTGAGTGGCCACCAAGATCCCTGAACCTCACCCCGTAGATTTTTTCTCTGGGGCCATCTTAAGTCTGTTGTGTTCATTGACCATCCGCATACCATTGAAGACCTTAAAGAAAATATCCATGCTGTTTGCACAAATCACACCGGAGACTGGTACATGTGCGTTTAAGTTTGGAACATCATATCAACATGTGCAAACAAGGACATCAATTTGAATATTTGTTTTTGTTCTAATCTATTACTTTTGTAAATTTAATTTAAAATAATTTTTCCTATGAAACCGAACTTATGGGACACCCATATATATATATATATAATATATATATATAATAATTATATATATATATATTATATATATATATATATATATATATATATAATATATATATATATATATATATATGATGAATAAAACCATGAAGGGAAAAGAAACACAAAGTGGTGCTCAAGCACTTTCGTCTAATGACATCCTCAGGAACACTGAAGTAAAAGGAGAGTTCAAGACAATATATAGGTTACAAATATATATATATATGTATATATATATATATATATATATATAATATATATATATATATACAGTAAGTATAGAAATAAAAATTGTGGGAGGAGCAAACACATTTGTACGGAAAACTAACAATTTTAGCACTTTACCTGAAATTCAACATAAATTCAAATGGCTTGTTTACAACCAATTTTTTATAGTTATTGTCTGAATGATACATAGGTCACAAAGAATAAAGAAATGAAAATAAATATAAATTGGAAGCAAAAATAGATAAAAAAAATTACAAACTGATGCCTAAATGATATATAGGTCACAACCAAAATACATAAAGAAATAAACCAGTGGACAAAAACATAAAAAATTGTAAGTGGAGCATACAAATTCAAGTTCAATTGGAAGGTTTACAATCAATTTAATAGATGATGCCAAAATGATATATATATCACAAAGAAATAAAATAAAGAAATAAACCTATAAAATAAATTGAAACATAAATTGTAAGAGAAACACAAATTTATAAGGGAAAAAAAAGTTACCAAAGGTTTTTATAGTTATTGTCTGAATCATACAAAGGTCACAAAAGAATAAAAAAGTACAAATAAATATGAACTAGAAAACAAAATGATGCCTAAATGATATATAAAGATCTATAAGAATATATACGACATATATAGGATATATATACGACATATATAGGATATATATACGACATATATAAGCAATATATAAGGAATATATATAAGGGAAAAAATTACTAAAGGTTTTTATAGTTATTGTCTGAATGAATCCGCGGGTTTATTTCTTTATGTATTTCAATTGCAACCTATATATCATTTAGACATCAGTTTGTAATTTTTTTTATCTATTTTCGCTTCCAATTTATATTTATTTTCATTTTATTCTTTTGTGACCTATGTATCATTCAGACAACTATAAAAAGTTGGTTGTAAACAAGCCATTTGAATTTATGTTGAATTTCAGGCAAAGTGCTAAAATTGTTAGTTTCCATACAAATGTGTTTGCTCCTCCCACAATTTTTATTTCTATACTTACTATATAGTATGTACGGGGGCTGCAAAAGTAGGTATACAATAATGAAAAACAAAACGTGCGCACAAAACGTATTTTATTGATTATACAAGCATATCAATAATAACATATCAATAATAACATATCAATAATAAACATATTAATCCCTCAAATGTTCAAACTGTTTTCCCCCAGCATTCACACACTCCACTAGTCGAGTGTGGACACCCATGCACACTCTGGCACAAAGGTCTTTATCAGCATCAATTTCCTGGCAAGCCTCCCATATGAACTGAATCATGGCATCAACAGAACGTGGCTTGCGTGCGAAAACCATGTCTTTTACACATCCCCAGAAAAAGAAGTCCATAGGGGTGAGATCCGGCGAACGTGGTGGCCAGTCAACGGCTCCCCGACGTCCAATCCACCTGTTGGGAAATTCTTCGTCAAGTAGCGCACGCACAGTGAGTGCAAAGTGCGGTGGCGCCCCATCCTGCTGAAAGTAGAAGTCGTCCTACTGCTGTTGTTCGCGCACCTGTGGTATGATTGTATCCGTCAGCATGTTCAGATACACGTGTTGATCGACAGTCCTGTGCAGAATGATAGGTCCAACGACACCTTTGCAGGACAGGCCAGCCCACACTGTCACCCCAGGTTGATTGAGCTGTTGCTCAATCGTGACTAGGGTTTTCAGTTGCGTAGTACACACAATTGTGCCGATTAACGGCACCCGATAGCTTAAAGTTTGCTTCATCGGACCACACGAATTTGCGCAGAATGCTGTCACCCTCTCATTCCTCGTTCAGGATGGCTTCGCAAAATTGTAAACGCCGATCCGAGTCATCCTCTAATAAACCATGTATCAATCATGGCACGTACATTTTCAGTCCTACACGGTGCATCAAATGACCCAATGATCTGCGTTCAATACCCAATTCAGATGATGCCCTGTTTTTCGATTTCTGAGGGCTCTGGGTAAATGCCAGGGCGACCTGCATTGCATTCTCTGGCGTTGTCACGGTGACTGGTCGACCACTCTTCGGCGAGTTGTGGATAGACCCCGTCCGCTCAAATTTGTCACGTATCCGGTAAATCGTGAGCCTCGTTGGTGGAGGCGATGCAAATGTTTCTCGCCACTGCTCTCGCACACGTTCACTATTCTCTGTCTTCCAGTACTGTTTCAAAATCCATTTGCGCTCCTCGTCCGTTAAATTACCAGCCATCGTTAAATTTCCACTTTACCTGCAAATAATAGATGTATTATAGAAAAAATTACGAAAATAAAAATATTAAAAATAGTAATAATGATTTTAATGAATTAAATGAATTCTAGTATTAAATGAATCCTAGCACCACTATATAATACTGGTAATACTGGTATAATCCTTACTGTATACCTACTTTTGCAGCCCCCTGTGTGTATATATATATATATATATATTTTATTTTTTTTTTAAAGTTCGGGAAGAACCGATTCGCCTCTATTTAAAAGGGCATATCTCGGCGGAAAAACAAAGAAAAAGTGAGAGGAAAGACAGAGGAAAAAGAAAGGGTGGAGGGGGACAGTCGAAGTGGAAAAAGACCAAGGACTGCAAGGTCGAGCCCCATCATCCTTGGGTGCTAGGGCCGGGAGGGCGCACGTGAAACCTCCTGGAACAAGCACGTACAAACGAGCACAAAGAGCACTCAAGAGCACGAGCTTAGAACCCCCTTGCGGGGATATATATATATATATATATATATATATATGATGAATAAAACCACGAAGGAAAGGAAACACAAAATGGTGCTCAAGCGCTTTCGTCTAATGACATCCTCAGGAACACTGAAGTATATAAAAAGGTTAAGCCTATATATAGGTTACAGAAAGAAAAAAAGAAAAAAATAAATAACATACATACACACAAACACACATATATATATATATATATACATACATCTATATATACAAATACATACATACATACATACATACATATATATACAATAAACAGAGAAGTAAAAATAATAAAAAAAATTAAAAATTAAAACCTTAAAGGATTACCAATGAGGCGTACAGATTGTAAGGAAAAATATCGATTTTTAGCACAAGATCAAATAGATTATAAAAATACAAATTTATACTGGAACTCTGCCGGTTTTAGCACAATGCTGCCTATGGTCAGGTTTCGATATATATAAAAAAAAAATAAATAAATAAATAAAATGCAAATTAAAAGTTAATCGATTTTAGCACAAGATCAAATGGATTATAAAAATACAAATTTATACTAGAACTCTGTCCGGGTTTTAACATATGCTGCCTATGGTCAGGTTTCGATATATATAAAAAAATAAAATGCAAATTAAAAGTTAATAAAGTAGAAGACAAGTTTACCAAAGATTTAATGTTTTACACTTCTTATCTAAATCTGCTTTAAAGGAATTCAACATAACAGGATCGAGTTGAAAAAGACCTTTGCTTATGTTGAAGTTATTTGAAAGTTGGATAATGGCAGACTCAAGAATATTTCTATTAACAATGTTGCTTGAATGGAATAAAACTGAAGCATTATTCCAATCAATACAGTGGGCTAACTCTGACAAATGGACAAAAAGGGCACTGGACAACTGTCCTGTTCTAACGGAATATTGATGCTGTTTTATACGTGTGTGCAAATCCTTTCCCGTCTGACCTATGTAAAAGGAATCACATTGTTTACAACCAATTTTATAGATAATGCCTGAATTATTGGTAGGGCTATTTTTTACTATGATATTTTTCACAATATTGTATATGAAAATACTACATTAATATCCAAAAGTTTAAGTACATTAGCAATGCCTAAAAAGCCCGGGAAAAATGGAAGTACTAAAATATTTTTTGACAAAGTACAAGTGTTAATATTGACACGATAGAAAGTTCGTTTTGCCTTGTTGAGACAAGATTACATAAACGCAGATGGATAACACAAATCACTTCCAATACCGTTGATTTTTTCCAATTCGGCATCGATGTATTCCGGACTGGCGATCCTAAGGGCGCGGAGAAACATTGATGAAAATATGGCCTTCTTAATGGGGGTATCATGTCCCGAGTAAAAGTGTACGTAGGACAAATTGTTTGTCGTTTTCCGATAGATACTAAACTTAAAACCTGGGCTTTCCCTATGTACACGCACATCCAAAAATGGGATTGAATTGTCTTGCTCAACTTCTAAAGTAAACTTAATGGAGGGGACTTGATCATTTAACTGAAGGAGGAAGCTATCCAGGTCACGATTCATGGGCCAGATACACAAAATATCGTCGACGTACCGCAACCAAGGGATGCCAACCCCCAGGATTCTCGGAATATAGGTAATTTCGAAAAACTCCATATAAATATTGGAGAGGAGGGGCGATAAGGGGTTGCCCATAGCCATCCCAAAAACTTGTTGATAATACTCGTTATTGAAAGTAAATTTACAGTCTTTGATGCAAAGCTTAATGAGTTCCAAAACAATGTGTGAAGGTAGTGGCAGGTCATACTTATGTAATTCTTGGGAGAGAAAGTCAAGCATATCGTCAATCGGCACTTTTGTAAACAATGAACAAACATCAAAACTAATCAATTTATCGTTAGTTTCAGTACGTACATTATTCAATTTTTCCGTAAGATCCATGGAATTTTTTACATGTGAATCAGAGATAGTTCCGAGAATGGGGGACAAGACTTTGACAAGCCATTTGGAGAGTTTATAAGTAATAGAGCCCACCGAGCTAATAATAGGGCACATATTCTTGAGTCTGCCATTATCCAACTTTCAAATAACTTCAACATAAGCAAAGGTCTTTTTCAACTTGATCCTGTTATGTTGAATTCCTTTAAAGCAGATTTAGATAAGAAGTGTAAAACATTAAATCTTTGGTAAACTTGTCTTCTACTTTATTAACTTTTAATTTGCATTTTATTTTTTTATATATATCGAAACCTGACCATAGGCAGCAATATGTTAAAACCCGGACAGAGTTCTAGTATAAATTTGTATTTTTATAATCCATTTGATCTTGTGCTAAAAATCGATTAACTTTTAATTTGCATTTTATTTATTTTTTTTTTTTTATATATATCGAAACCTGACCATAGGCAGCATTGTGCTAAAACCCGGCAGAGTTCCAGTATAAATTTGTATTTTTATAATCCATTTGATCTTGTGCTAAAAATCGATATTTTTCCTTACAATCTGTACGCCTCATTGGTAATCCTTTAAGGTTTTAATTTTTAATTTTTTTTTATTATTTTTACTTCTCTGTTTATTGTATATATATGTATGTATGTATGTATTTGTATATATAGATATGTATGTATATATATATATATATATGTGTGTTTGTGTGTATGTATTTATTTATTTTTCTTTTTTTCTTTCTGTAACCTATATATAGGCTTAACCTTTTTATATACTTCAGTGTTCCTGAGGATGTCATTAGACAAAAGCGCTTGAGCACCATTTTGTGTTTCCTTTCCTTCGTGGTTTTATTCATCATAAATATTTTTCACGTGTTACCTTCGTGAAATAATTTTCATATATATATATATATATATATATATATACAGGGCATCCCAAAAAAATGTATACACACTTTAAATAATTATAAAGGCAGTGTTTATTAAAATACATTTCATTTTCAAAATGTAATAGAATCTACAGACATTATTTAATTGTTTTGTCAATGCCTGTTTTCAAACTGACGTCCGTTCTGGTCCAGGCACTGCTGATAACGCGAAGCAATGGAATCGCAAACATCACGAAACATTTCGTTTGGTATTTGTGTGCATTCTCGTTCAATGGTGCTCTCAATTCAGCGACTGTTGCAGGTTTTATAGCGTAGACTTTGTCTTTTAAGTATCCCCATAAAAAAAGTCTAGTGGTGTGAGGTCTGGTGAATGCGGAGGGTATTCTACGAAACCCCTTTGTCCAATCCACATCCACATCATGCCAAGTACCACTCGCAATAAATACTCCACTCTTCGGCCGGATCATCTTCATTAATAGCATGGACTAATCTTGGAATGTAACTTTTCCATTGACAGCGCTTCAAAATGCGTTGGACAGACGATTCTGAAATTCCTACCTCACGACTCGCTTGCCGCACAGATTTTCTTGGACTTTGGTGATACGTTTCCAGTACTCTTTCTTGCTTTGTGGGGCTTGTCGATGTCCGTGGTCTTCCGGAACGCTTCTTGTGGACATTCTGAACAGTTCCATCGGCTTCAAACTTATCTCTAATTCGAGTGATGGTAAGTCGCGTTGGTGGATCTGTTTGAAACTCCCTCCTAAACTGTCTTTGCACTTCAACTGCGTTTTCACACTTCCAGTAGCATTTAGAATGAATTTCCTTTGTTCAAAGCTTAGTCTGACTGCCATTATTAATTCTAATGGGTTTAACTTGGAAAGAAAGAAACATCAATTGAGCTATCAGCTGTTAAAGTGTGTGTACATTTTTTTGGGACGCCCTGTATATATATTTTGTAACCTCTATATTGTCTTGAATTCTCCTTTTACTTCAGTGTTCCTGAGGATGTCATTAGATGAAAGTGCTTGAGCACCACTTTGTTTCTTTTCCCTTCGTGGTTTTATTCATCATAAATATTTTTCACGTGTCACTTTTGTGAAATAATTTTCATATATATATATATATATATATATATCCCACGTAAAGCTGTAGGTCCCTTCCATCATATGACCTTAGATGTGCGAAGGAGTTTCTCTCCACTGATGGAAAGAGAATTGAAGCTCAATTTTATTCAAACAAAAAATAATTTTTCATTTATATCAAGGGGGCGAGGTCCCCCAGAATGAAAAAGCTATCTAACTTTTATTCATTGATTGCTTTTGTGTTCATAATGATTTATTCTTTGGGAAATTGCCTTTCAGATGCTTTTTTTAATAATTCTTTTAACTGAATTAGAGACCGAGATACGACGGTTTGAAATTTAGTAATATGTGGAACCTCCCAAAATAGGCGTTGGAGGATGGGGTATAATTTTTTAACCATTACTTCGATTGAGCAACAATTTTATATTTGGAGTTTATTGGTTTAGACCAGAGTTTTTCAAACTTTTTGAAGCCCTGGAACCTTTATTTAAAAAAAAAAAAAAAAAAAAAATCACAGAACTTTGACCAACAAGTAAAATTTTAATGATATCAGGCAAATGGTAATAAAACACAAATTAGCTCACTGCAGTTTATTTATGTAATTTATGAAATTTACATATACAGTTATATGAACAAAAAAAAAAAAAAAATGAATGATCATAATTTGGCACAGAAAATATTAAGAAAACAATACTACTTCACTTATAGCCTAATACTGATGCCCTCAGCCTCTTAAAAAAATTATTTTACAAAACTTATCAAATATTTTTTATATTTCATTACATTATGTAGTGTGAAAGATAATAATCATGTGCGCTACATATTATAATATTGAATCAGAAATTACAATCTATCATAATCTGGCGCACATAGAAAACGCACAGTGAGTTAAAAATATGATTCATTCACCCATTAACGAAGAAAATTTTACCACAAATTTTTATAAAAATATCTTCAAGTACCAATATATTTTGTTATACAGGGGTCCCAAAAGTATGGCCAAAAATAAACTTTTACAATTTTTTTTATTATAAATGATAAAGCATTTATGCCTGTTTTTATCATTGCTCTTTAACCTAAGTTTTATTTAATATAGTTAGTAAACCTCCACATGATATCCACCGTTCACAACAACTAGTCTAATTCTATGTTCAAATTCTAAATTTCAGACAGGGATATTACTCATTGATTTCAAAATTCATTTAAACAGTGTACGGCACTTAACTTCCAGCATCAACTACAGTACAAGGCTATTTGATGTGTTAGGCTAAGTTAAGCTAAGCGCCTTTTTATGACATACGGTATGTCCATCACTTACACCAGATTTCATGCATTCAGCTTTTTAAGAATTTGGACGTAGAATTAGACTAGTTGTTGTGAATGGTGGAAATCATGTGGAGGTTTACTAACTATATTAAATTAAACTTAAAGCATTCATGCCTGTTTTTATCATTGTTTTTTAACTCTATCATTTTTTAACTCTATCATATTTTTAGGCTATACCTTTTGGGACACCCTGTATATTGATAATATAATCATAATTTAGCATGGATAACAAAAAAAAATGGAATCATTATTTGTAGCCTACTATTGGCGAATTTATATTTTCGTTAGCAAAGATCTTTATAAAACATCATCATATATTTGTATAATATGCATTGTGAAAGCTAATACATATTTACACTGCATTTAATAACATTAATGTGATCATAACTGCCGTGAACTGAGAAAACTAAACCTAAAACATAGAAAAACTCATCAAATCAATCAGACCAGTGCTTGTGGTCATCAGCTTTGTTTTGTTTACAAAATGGGTTCCTGTTTCTTAATGTGGCTGCAAGAGGGCAACACTTATTCTGTATGGAAAAACTATATGCGCTCACAACATGGTATCATATGTGGTACCTTTATTTCATAATTAAATATAAATTATTAATTAATTGAATTAAATATCTATACAAAATTGGCTCGGGATTGGTGACATAGCCTAATGGGAATGAAATGATTGCCATACAGACATAGAAACCGTATGTAGGCGTCGGGTCTGCATAACCACGAGAAAACATTTATTTCACGTGAACAGAATTTTCCGTTGCTGACTCGTGTGAAATACAAGAGAGAAAGAGTCAACAACCTTTGCCAAATCAGCAATTTATACTAAAATACAAGTGAACCAAGGAACAGCTCTCAGGGCTGTTTATGTTACAGCGAACGCTTTAAACAGGGAGGATGTGCTTTTGTCTTCCCTAAAGTTCTGAGTGAATTCCTTATAATAAAATTAATACATAAAATAAGGATAGGCCTATCCCCTAAAGTGTTTATATTGTGACAGCCCATATTTATTACAAGAAGTTAACTCATTGCGTAACTCCATCGTGGTGGCCCTACACCAAAAAAGATCGTAATGCCCTGCATCGAAGCAAACTAAGATCCATCAAAAATAAGGTGAGGCAATTTATTTTCATTCTAATATAGGCATCTAAAATCCTGACGCTAAAATTACCATAAACAATTAAATATAAAGAGGTCCTTTAAAGACCTACATATTCATAACTCTCTAACAAAAAAATATAGGGCTTTTTGTCATTCACTCTCCACTAAAGTCTGCTGGACATTTCCAATGGATGAGGGTAACAGGCAATCAACCCATAGCTCTATATAGTTTTTCATATTCTGGATATCTCATCATTTGAATTAAAATTCTCTCTCTCACCCACTCTCTCTTTGCCTACACCTTTCAAAACACAATCACTGAATTCACAGAATATATGTCTTAAATTCATCCATGCAAAGTGATATTATTTTATCTTACCCCTCTCTCCCTCCTTCTCAGTCTCTCATGACATGCCCCACGGAACCCCATCAAGTTCTCGCAGAACACAGTTTGAAAACCCCTGGCTTAGACAATATCAGCAAATGTCACTTACCAAATTATAGGAAAATCGAAGATGGAATGGTGTTAAAATTCACTTTTTTTTCAGATTTTTTTTGGAATGCCCCAAAATTAATATACCACTAGTTATCAACCATAGATTTTTAAATCAGATTTAACGATAAAACAAACTTTTTCTGAAAATTCCTGACATTGGCGCTCAACTGTAACTTATTGTATGGTACTTTAGCAATTGTTTTACTGTAATCCTTACATTTTAAAGTTCCAACCAATTGTTGTGTGAACGAATGACCTTTCAGTGTAGGACTAAACTGTGCCTTAGGTGCAGTTGAGATGCGACCTTTCATCGAAACTATCGGAAAGAACACAACATCCTATGTGATTTGCTATCCAAATGCCGGACTCCCAAATACATTTGGGGAGTACGACGAAATGCCAGAGACCACAGCAGCGCACATTGAGCAGCTAGCCAGGGATGGCTTGGTTAATATCGTCGGAGGTTGTTGTGGCACGACTCCCGCGCACATAAGGTATGTATTGAGGTTTTTTAGTGAATTGTTTTGTTTTTGGCGAAAAGGCAATTGTTTATTGCAAGTTTCGTTTTGACGAAACTTAGTGCTCAGATTTGATAAAATTCATTTGATGTTTTCGAAATAGAATATTTGAATGCAAAATCTCGCGTGATCATGCATGATTATATATATATATATATATATATATATATATATATATATATATATATGATACAGACCATGCATGGAACAAGGAACTCTTCTGGGATAATTAAATCCACTATAGTCCGAATAAGTAATGGTAAATGACAAATACCATAGTTTTTCTTTTTCATGATGCTAGCCTGACATGGGCAATAGGGCAGATCGAAAATGAGGTTTTTAAACGTTTTTTCGAAATTCAAATATGGCTAGTGCGGAAAATATGTGGGTGCTATAGATAATGACTGTGCATAAATATTAGTCCTGCGAAATTATATCTTCAGGTGCCACAAAGCTGTCAAAAAAAGTGAAATACTGTATAATGATTTTCTTATATTCTGCATTAGTACAATAACTGAAACTTACTTCTTCTTATTATATATTAAGTGTTCCAGTTACCAAAATAGTTACTGAATTACGCAGCTCTTAGTTTATTTAGATCAATGTTCTTTTGATTAATTATCTAAATAATCCAGAACTCACCACGAGGAGGTGGCTGCGTGTCGAGCTCCACCCATGCCCTCCCAACCACCCATCCTTGCGCATGTTTTTTTCTATTAATGTTTTATTTAAACTTTATATTCAGCTTTACTTTCGAATGATGGCATTTTTTGACGTGACTGAAGTGTTGATCTTATGAAGCCATCTTGCGCGTTCAATCCAAATACTTTTGATGATGCTTCAGTCACTAATTTTACCATTCTTTCTACTACTTGTGTATGACAAGGGAATTTCTCGAATGGAGGGGTACTCTTGTTTTCTATGAATTCTTCAATCTCATTTTCTGTCAGGTGTCTTGTCACAGGTGGTTCAGTGACAATGCATTTTTGCCAATTAATTAAATCAGTATAATCAGTAGCTTCAAATTGAATAACAGGTACTGTGAAACGCCTCACAACTTTTTCCTTGTTTGTTTGCCTTGCTTTCTTTATTCGCCTCCACGCTAATTCTCTTATGGCGCTGCGGTCATCATGAATCATTGATGCTAGAATATTTTCTGGATTTGCAAAAAATACATTTCTTTGTATGACAGGGTTTACAATATCCTTTACTTCGTCATTCAGTGTTCTTGTTAGTTCAATAGTTTTGAAAACATGTTTTGAGCCATTGACAAAAGACGTACTTTGCTTAATAGAAAACCACATTGGGATGTAGACCTTCATTATAAAAGAAGCAATGTTCATGAGGTTCTCAGATGGACTTACAGTTGAAACGTATAGACGAAGCAAACGATTTGCTGTAGTCAGCCATCGTGAATGTGCCATTTTGCCTGGACTACGATGAGCAAGATCTGGAGAGCAATATCCCTTTGTTATGGCCTGATGAATATCAATTAGATATTTTTGGTCGGTGCTAAGATCTTCACAGTCTACAGTTGGTTCCTCAGCATCAATCCTTTCAAACTCAACAATAGGAAGACTCTCACAGTTCTCTAATTCCCTGCCAATAGGACTGGTGAATCCGCGGGGCCCAGATGTTTTTCCATCCAGCTTTGCAACTAAATGGCGTAATGGCAATTCATTGGCATGGAGCTGGCACACTAAATGTTGAACTGGCTTCTTCAGCTTCAATTCTATAAGCCTTATAACGCCTCCCTTTTCTCCAGTGTTGACTGCTGCACCATCGCATCCAATGGCAACAAGGTTTTCCAGGTTCATGTCATTATTTCCAATATACTACTCAAACATTCCTTTACATATTTCTTCAGCTGATCCAGAATTCACAGAATAATGGCCCAAATAATCTGAACCAGGTTCTCTCACTAAAGTGATATGTTCTTCTGTTACCTTCTTCTGATATACTTTGGACTCTTTTTTTTTTTCTTGGAAGAGTGTAGAATCTTTTCAACCATCAAAATAGATTCCTCTGATTGGGACCTGATTTTGATCTTTCATAATTCTGATCTCTTCTTTTGTCTTTCTCTTCTGATTTTACTCCTATCCACTACTTCAGATGTATTGTCAATAGAAACTTCTCCAATATCTTGCAATACTGCACTAACAATGAATGCTGCAGCTCGATCTGAAACTGCAGTCCTGTCACAAGCAGTAGCCACTGAAGGTAGATTTGTAGTTTTCCTTTTCTTGAATAATTGTTCTTCAGGTTGTTCGAGCTTTCTCTTTGAGCTAACTGGCTCTGGAAATGTATCGTCTGATATTTCGCCAGATTCACTTTCACTATTTGATGTCGATGATGATAATTCAACATTTGTATCGTGCAATTTCTCCTGTGAAGATTCTTTGGTGAGCCTCACAGCTTCTTTTTGCTTTCTTAGCAACGTAGATGCTTTTTTCTTTGAGAGTGTAATATCTACTCTATCAATAAACAGTTTTCTTTCACTCCTTTGATCTAAGAGGAACGTCACTTCTTCCTTTGGAACCATTTTTTCTTTGGGACAAGAACATTGTGTTAGTACTTTGCACTTGCACGCTGCAATGTCAAAAAGTTTCGTGTGTGCTTCTTTTTTGAACATATCAATCTTTGCTTTGTAAGCTTCAGAATTTTTTCTGCTTTGGTATGGCTTCATAATGACACGATACTTTTCGTGGTAGCTTCTGAACATTGTTTCAATTCACCTGTCTGACAGAATTGGGATGGAAACACTTTCCCAAATTGTTTTCAATTTATCAACAACTTGTTCTAATATTTGAGATATTGAAGGATCTTTATTAGTACTGTATTCTGTTTCAAATCGTTTCTTACAAACAAGTAATATTTAAAAACTCCTTTGTATGTAGGAAGATTCCTGTGCCACAAATCTTCCCCCATACCAAACATGGGGCACTCAGTTGAGGCCCTGGTTGATTTTGCACAAACTCGAGACATTTTGAAAGTATACAAATCTGAAAAAGAGAGAGCCAATATCAATTATACGTTAATTTCAGTTAATAGTACATGGCAAACTTAGGGCAACACAATACAGAAATGCAAAATATATAAGAAATATAGTTTAGACTATCTGAGTAACGCCAACAACAGAACACCCACCTGCTACGAGAGCGACAGCTACACTGAACCGAGGTACTCACGTGACAGCTGAGTGAGCTGACTATAGAAAACTGTTTTTAGAGAATAGAAACTTTTTTTAAAGGTTGACTGAGCTATTTTTATACAAGTGTGAATAAATTCTTGTCTATTGTGCATCGTGGACTCTTCTGTAATTATTGGTTAAAATCTGCTTTTTTCAATTTTTTTCAATATTGAAGGTCATTGTGGCACCTGAAGATATTAATGTTATGATTTTAAATTTATACCAGCTTATTTCCTCACTACTACACACATTTTCCACACTAGCCAATTTGAAAATTTGAAAAATGAGTTTTTCACTCTGCCCTAATGGGCAATGGGTCACTCGCAAAGAGGTCCCATAAATATAGCTTCCCTCACCAGCTATCTGCAAAGCAGGCAGAATCCAGCTTTGGGACATGGATCTAGGGTTTAAAGCAACCTACCCCTGCTACTTTAGAACCTCAATATAAGCAAAAGACTCGCTGCCTTCACGTCAGATTGAATACATCAAAGAAAAAGGGGTAACTATTATATTTTTAGCCAAAAACCAAAACTTAAACCTCAACTGGCAGAATTGAGCATCTACTTTTCAAGGCACATAACATGTCCATTTCAAGATGGGAATGAACTCAGAATGGTCCCCTGAGTTTTTTATGATACACACAGACCATGCATGGAACAGGGAACTCTTCTGGGATAATTAAATTCACTATAGTCCAAATAAGTAATGGTAAATGACAAATACCATAGTTTTTCTTTTTCATGATGCTAGTCTGACGGGGCAATGGGTCACTCACAAAGAGGTCCCATAAATATAGCTTCCCTCACCAGCTATCTGCAAAGCAGACAGGATCCAGCTTTGGCTAGCATCATGAAAAAAAAAACTATGGTATTTGTCATTTACCATTACTTATTCGGACTATAGTGGATTTAATTATCCCAGAAGAGTTCCTTGTTCCATGCATGGTCTGTGTGTATCATAAAAAACTCAGGGGACCATTCTGAGTTAATTCCCATATATTATACACACACGCACACACACACACACACACACACGCACAGTATAAATTTGGAAATCTAAATGTGTGTGTGTGTGTGTGTGTGCATTTTTGCGTATGCAAAATTTATTCCTCACTATGATTCGAATCCAGACTCAGAGATGCAGGCATTGACCATTAGACTATGACAGGATAAAAGTTAATAACCTGGTGACATTTCATCATGGACAACATTTAATTCAAATCTATCTGGCAAGTCCTTTGATTTGAGTGCAGGGGGTGCATCGAGTGATGAAATGTCGCCAGGTTACTAAATTTTATCAGTCGTAGCTGAATGGTCAATGCCCATGTCTTCGAGTCAGAGGACCAGGGTTCATATCTTGATGAATAAAGTTCATATATAAATAAATGCAAGAAGTTGAGGACACGCTTTAAAACCATTACTTTATTCTTTGTTATTTTAGAGCCATAGCAAATGCTGTCCGTGACATTCCTCCTAGAGTTCCCGATGAATCCCATTACAAGGATTTCCTTCTACTCAGTGGATTAGAGCCGATGAGGATTTCCAAAAACATTACAAATTTCATAAATATCGGTAAGGCATATCAAATATTTTTTTACTCTCACATGCTAATTTTGGCTTTTTCAGTTTATGTAGACACCCTGTGTGCTTGACTTGTCAGTCGATCTACTTTGAAAAATGAAGTGAAGGTACATTTGGTGTCCTCATAGCTTGATTCTTGAAACCAATTGCGACTTTGTACTCCAAATTTACTTACATGGAACATCGTTTCAGATAATTAATTCATGAGTTAATATTCTAACTTATTACTTTCTTTTTTCTATTTGGAAGTTGGTTTTAGTTTTCATCCATGTTAAAGTGCTTGAGGTTAATTCATTGATTATATTTCATACAAAATTATTTTGAGGAGCTTACATTTGCAGCGAGATATATCCAATAGGGAATTTTGCTCACTCAGCAGCATTGGTCATTTTCTGGGATGAGATAAATCTTTAACATTTTACAATCGTATTGGTTTCCATCGTTTCATTTGCATTTAAGTTCCAAGAGAGTTAATATCATTTTCCCATCAGGGGTTGTTTAACCTACCACTGTTAAGTTAGGCCTCCTGTTTCATCTCCCTCATGTATTAGTGGATATTGATGGAATTTCATGTGACAGGCGTGAATCTAGATGTTTCACTGCACATTGAGTTGTATAAATTGAGAATAAGTGTATGAATGAACATTGTACCAGTCCTGTTCAGTTTATTTGGGGAAATGAAATCCACAGCACAAATATTGCCAGTTCACTATATAACTTGTACTCTCAGCAAGGAATTAACCTTAGAAATGAAATAGAACAAACTGGAATGAGGGAAGAGGCAGATTTTGGACTGTCCCAGCTGCGATGGGACAGGGGGGTCATGAAAATGAGGATAAAAAATACCCTCAGAATACAAGGCCCAAGCTTTTTAATGCTTCACCAAAAGATGTGAGGAACCTCCAGCACACGGACCTGAATAACTTCAAGAATCAGCTGGACAGATTCCTGTGCAAAGTCACTGACCAGCCATGCATGGCTGGCTACGAGGACAGAAGGAGATCAGACCAATTTTCTCCTTCACCCCGCAAATGAGGTGGGATGCTGCAGAGGGGTTGACCGCAGGTTGATCCTGAACTGTCATTCAAACTCATAAAGTATATATATAGGTCACTGTAAAAGCCCGACGAGTGGTAAATCTTAAGATTTGCCGGTAAATCTTGACATTTACCATGTACATCTGGTAAAAGTCCGAAAAAACAAGTGAAATTTTACTTATTTGGACTTTTACCAAATCTACATAGTAAATGTCAAGATTTACCATCAGAAGTTGTAAAGCCAGGATTGAAGAGAAATTACTAAAACTGGGGAAAAAAACATTTATTTAAATATACTAGCAACTTAAAAATGCGAAAAATTCTTGCACAAAAAAAAATTAATTCATTTATACAGCATGGTGAACTGTTGTGGTACTTTGAATTGCATTAAAGGCCAGAGGCCTTGCACAAACATCTTTTAGTTAGGTTAGGTAAATCTTGACATTTACCATGTATTGGTAAAAGTCCAAAATAAGTAAAATTTCACTTGATTTTCAGACTTTTACCAGTGTACATGGTAAATGTCAAGATTTACCGGCAGATTAAGATTTACCACTCATCAGGCTTTTACAGTAAATATATATTAGTTTTCCTGCCCAGTGTGACAGTTACACGTGTTTCGTTGAAAAGTCTGAATAAAAGTGATATTACAATAAAATCCAGCAATTAATCCTTTTTAAGTAGTGCCAAATTTTGGGTTAATATTCAGTGAACACAGTCGTATGCCCATTTAGTGGTGAAATAGCCGTTTGTTGAATTAAAGCAAATAAGATTAAAGCAACTTAATCTATACAATCTATTCCGAGTGTTTTCTCTTGGAGGAAATCTAACTGCCCATCAAAAGGCAGTATCCCTCAAGTATCCCCTGCGGTACACTCCAGGGCACTAATCAGTGGGAACCTACAGTGGGCCACATCCCCCATCCCCCCACCCCATGGAATAATGGAAAAACTTTACCTCCCTCATTTCTAAAGTTGAGTCAAATACCTTGCTTAATAAATTACCATTTTGAGTTAATATTTCAAGCACAATCATTTACATACCATTAGAAACATGGCAATGGTAAATCAATTCATACGACCCTGTGGATACTGTAAAAAAGAAACAGATGAATCAAAAATAATTCAGTGTGATTTTTGCCAGAACTTAATTGAATTTCAATGCCTGAATTGGAACGATGAAAAAATCTGTCTTATAATAGGCACTAAACAAGTGAACAGAATAAAGTTCTGCAAAAGCTGCATAATCGAAATAAACTCGTTTACAGTTTTTAAAGCAGAATGAGACTATAAGGAAAAGGCAAAAGGAGCTTATGAATAGTGAACAAAGAAAAGAAATAGAAGGAATGAAGATAGTATGAGAGGAAACTGCGAAAAATGAACAGGAAAAGAAAACGGTAAAAGCAGAAATAATAGAAATAAAAGAAGCACCAACAGAGGAAACAGAGGCACAAAACCAAATCCAAAGTTTTCAAACAAAGGGCATTAGCAGCAACAGGAAAAAACAAGTAGACAATAAAGAAACCATACTGAAACCACCAAAAACTAAGGCCCCAAGTAAAAATAGGGAAGAAAATATATGTAAATACTATGTGAAAGGAATATGCAGATATAAGAGGAGGAGAATGTATTTACAAACACCCTTCTGTGTGCGATTACTTCTACAATAATGGTCACTGCAAATTTGGTGGAAAATGCAAATTCTACCATCCAGACATTTGCAAGACCTACGTGACATATGGACCTGCCAGTACGGGAGAAAATGCTACCACCACCATCTCCCGACAAGTTCAAAGGACAAAGTACAAGTCTCAACTGACAACAGAAGGAATGTGAGAAAAAAGAATATGTACCCAAATAGCAAACAAAACACACATAGCACACAAAAAAATTTTCAACATCTTGGACACAATACAGCTGCTAAGTCTTATACAGCACATGCAGCTGACACAGCTCGGAACCCTCCAGCCGGACCACTACATGGCAAGAAGCTACCAGAACAGGTAGGTGGGAATGGATCCATCTTGGAGAACCACAAAGTTACAAAACACGCAATATCAAAGGACAACGAACTTAAAATGCACAAGGGGCAATGCAAAACAAAGAACATAAACATTGTTCTGGCTAATACTCAAGGAATAAAACCAAACCACTCATTCAACAAAGTTTCATACCTGAAAGGTTTTATGGATGAAACAAGCGCGGACATCGCATGCCTCACAGAAACACATCTTAAAAGACTGCCAAGGAAACTGCGATAACTGTGAATACTGTATCGATAAGAAAGAAATGCATATCGATGGATTCAACTTACTAAGAGCGGATAGAACAGCGAAACATAAAGGTGGTTGTGCTATTTATGTACATGAAAGGCATATGACAGAGACAGTAATAGGTAAATCCAAGTTTCGTGGAAACCCTTGTAGTGAAAATAGAGAAACTAAATGTGGTACTGATAGTCATCTATAGACCTCCAAACTCTCCAAATGAAAATTTTTGGATGCCATTGAGGATATTAGAACCCTAATGAAGTCTGTAAACTCTCCATCCCCTAATATAATACTCTGTGGTGATTTTAATTTCCCATTTATAAAATACAAAAAGGTGGGTAGAAATATATTTATACAGCAAGATAAGGGGGGCACAAGAGAGGACCAGGAGCAAGCAAGAATGCTGATGGCTCTCACAAATGAGTTTATGTTGACACAGGAGATAACAGAAAATACCATGAAAAATAACTGCCTAGATCTGGTATTCACAAATAACACAAACTTGATTGTGGATATAAAAATAACTCTAACTATTATCTCGGACCACAATATAATTGAGTTATCAACAAATATGGAGATAACCTTAAAAGACAATACACATATGGAAGGAAGAAGCAAATTTGGGGCTTTTAACTTAAACTCCAAGACCATAAATTGGGAAGAAATCAGATCACACACATGTCCCAAATAGACTGGAGAACAGTTTTCGAGAATAAAACAACTGAAGAAATACTAACAACCTTGGAAGAAAAGATGCTGAGAATTTTGGAAAAATATGCTCCGAAAGCACAGCCAAAAGGAAAGAGGACCTGGCTAGAGAAGCAAAAGAAAAGAATATTCCGCAAAAGAAAGAGAGTAGCGACGAAGTTAGCTAATTGCGGAGACAACAATGCCAGGAAAGAAATACAAGAATAATTTGAGAGAATCAATTGGAAAATACAAACTCTGATAAAGGGCCATACAGAGAAGGAAGAGGAAAAGGCGGTAGAAGCAATAAAGAAAAATCAAAAATACTTCTACAGCTATGCGAAAAGGAAACCAAAAACATGCACTACTATCAGGCCCTTAAGGAAAGGAAATAATGAACTAACAGATGATCTGAAAGAAATATCTGAAACATTGAGAACCCAGTATGAATCAGTATTCAGTACCCCAAAAAGTGACAAAGTGATACGTGATATAGATGCATTCTTCAAAGAGAAATTGCAAGGAGAATGTATAACAGACTGATTTTACTCCAGAAGATGTAGCGACAGCTATATGACAAATGAAATCACATTCAGCTGCAGGTTTGGACAAATGGAACGCACTATTAATTAAAAACTGTAAAACTGAAATAACTGTAAAACTGAAATAGCTACACCCTTATACTGGATATGGAGAAGATCCCTAGACATGGGAAATATCGAGTATCTTGAAAAAAGCAAACATTGTCCCTATATATAAAGGAGATAGATAGATCTCAAGCAAAGAACTATAGACCAGTGTCCTTGATGTACCACCTCACTAAAATTCTTGAAAAAATAGTCAGAGAGAAAATCTATGACTTCTTGGAGACATTGGAAAGATTCAACAAAAATCAACAGGGATTCCAATCAGGAAGATCATGCCTATCGCAACTTATAGAGCATTATAACAATATCCTAGATGCACTTGAAGGCAATGAAAACTATGATGTCATATACACAGATTTTGCTAAAGCTTTCGACAAATGTGATCATGGTATAATAGCACATAAAATGAAACATATGGGAATAACAAGCAAAGTGGGAAAATGGATCTACAACTTCCTCAGAAATCGACTACGGGTGGTCAAAATTCAAGGTGTATCATCATCAGAATCAGAAGTACGCAGCTCAGTACCACAAGGTACAGTGCTGGCCCAACTCCTGTTCATTATCATGCTAACAGACATAGACAGTGAGTAAACAGCAACAGTATAGTAGCATCATTTGCGGACGATACAAAGATCAGCAGAAAAATCATGGATGCAAACGAAGTAGAGGCCTTGCAGAGAGAGACAAACAAAATATACAAATGGTCAGAAGATAATAATATGACATTTAACACCGAGAAATTTCAGCTCTTGAGATATGGTAGAAATGAGGAACTTAAAAAGACTGCATATTATGCTCCAGATAGGCAAGAAATTCAGAGAAGCACGAAAGCGGTCGACTTGGGGTAATGATTAGTGATGTAGGTCACATCCGCATCCGCGGAACATCCGCACATTTTCTCGCATCCGCATCTGCATCCGCACTTTGGACTGCGGATGTCGTGCGGATGTGGACCGTTGAGATAAAATGTCATTAATAAGCAGAAATTATCAAATTCTACTATATTAATAGAACTAGTTCATTGTGTGCAAAAGTGATGCAAGCGACAAGAGAGGCTGTTCTTGTATGAAGTTACTCTCTTGCAACCTACTTAGATCCACGTTACAAAGCTAAGTTATTTTCACCTAGTACATTAGAACGAGTTAAATCATCACTTGGCAAAGCAGTTGAAGAGCTTCAATCTCTTGAATCTGTCGCTTCGCCACCCACCAAAAGAATAAAAGTTTCAGTGACAGAACCAACACCTTCAACAAGCAAATCTATCACAGAATCTCTCTCTCAGTTTCTTGAGTCAAGCAGCGATGACGAGACCTACACGATGTCAAAAGATGTAGTAAAAATGATCGAGAGCTATCACCAAGAAAAACGCCTGGCTGCATGTGACAATCCTATTAGTTGGTGGAAAAATATGCAGAATATCTATCCATACTTGAGTAAACTTGCAAGGAAACATTTAGCACGTCCTCCAACAAGTGTACCAAGTGAGAGATTATTTAGCAGTGCTGGATTAATATATGATGAAAAGAGAAACAGACTGGCAGCAGAAAAAGGCAGAAAAATTAATGTTCCTTAAGCATAACCTTCCTATAATTAAGTTTGAATATTAAACGATGAACATCTTAGTTTACTTTATTTTAATTACTCACTTATAAATATGCCTAATAAAACTTTAAACTTAATATAAATAGTTATCAAGCTAATTAAAGATCTCTTTCTATAAGGGTGGAGGTTGGGGAAAGAGGTCGGGTAACACAATTATGGTTTCTAATTGTGGCTGAAACTCAACAAAATATAACGAATTTATTTGCAGATGAATTCACTAATTGATTTCTATATTAGTTAGATGCTTGCTATTATTTTATATGTTCAGGGAAAAGTACAGCAATTATTGTACAATTAATCAATTATACTACATTATAGCTACAGCTCTCTCTATATAATAACTTATTATATACGTTAAACACAACAAATCTTGAATATATCCTAAAAAATAACGAAAATGTAGACATCCGCATCCGCGGATGTGAAAAAAATGACATCCGCTACATCACTAGTAATGATGACCAATGATGCTAAATTCAAGAGACAAAATGAGATGGCAATAAACAAAGCAAAAAGAGTCGCCAGACAGGTATTAACAGTGTTGGGCACTAAAGCGTTAATCCGATAACAGTTAATTAACGAAGTTAACTTTTTTTTAACGGACTATTAACGGAAGTTAATTTCCATTTATCGTTATCGGACCAGTTAACTTCCGATAACTCGATATTTAGTCTGTTAAAGTCCATTAACACGTTAACTGCGAGGAGTCATTCACGGAAGATCACTGCTCCGCGAATGAATTCAAACTGCCATAACTTCAGTCTGCCAATTCTGTCCTCTGCCGCAGTGGAATGGCTCTTCTCTCTCGGCAAGGACATCCTGAGGCCCAAGAGGTCAAGACTGGCAGTTGGGCCTAACTTTGAGAAGATGGTCTTTCTGAAGGGCAACCAGCACATTGTGTCATAGTCTTTAATAAATGTGCCTAAAATTTAATTTTACCTTTCAGTTCCCGCCATAATAATTCTCTGGTAAATTAAAATTTAGTTAATGGTTAGTGGTTACAAGGGTTTCAAAACATGTAATCAGTACATTTTTTATTACAAATAAAAAAAAAGTTATTAAGCAAAAAAGTTGCAAAACTTGATAAAAATAGTTAAATACCTATTTATTGTTGGATTTTGCATAAATAAACATTTTCTATGGGTTTTAAAGCTTTTTTCCTTGATTTTTTTAAATGTTAGTAAAGAAATAGTTATCGTTAACGGATTATCGTTAACTTCCGTTAACTTTGTAGTAAAATTATTGGATTATCGTTATCGGAGTTAAAAATTGGGATTAACGGATTATCGTTATCGAAGTTAACTTTTTGGTTAACGGTGCCCACCACTGGGTATTAAGAACATTCAGAAGGAGGGACAAGACAGTGATGATTCCCCTGCTGAGAACACTGATCATACCAAAACTTGAATACTGCTCAGTTTTGACGTCCCCATATAAAAAGGAAGAAATTAATAAACTAGGAGAAACGCAGACACATTTCACAGCAAAGATTGATGGCTGCAAAGAACTCAACTACTGAGAAAGACTATGCAAACTAAATCTGTACTTCCTGGAAAGAAGAGAGAGGTATACCATAATCTACACATGGAAAATTATTGAAAAACTGGTACCAAACCTCAAACAAAACCCAATTACCATCCAGACAACACTGGAAAATAGGAAAAGCAGAATGTGTAGTGTTCCCAAATTAAAGGCCCAACAAGGAACCTCTTCAACTCTAAAGGAAAATAGCTTGGTTGTCAGGGGGCCAAGAATTTTCAACCAGCTTCCAAAGGACCTCAGAAACATTACAGGGGTCAAAGTTGAAGTCTTCAAGAGAAGACTAGATGCCTGGCTCAGGACGATACCAGATGAGCCGGGTGTACCAGGCTATGTCCTCCACCAAGCCAGGACTAGAGGCGGGTCCACCAGCTTGTCCTTCGTGTGAAGAAAGACTGACGCACGGAACCCAAACAAGGTTAACAAGGTACAAGGTGTTTATATATATATATATATATATATATATATATATATATAATACAGGGTGTACATAAAGTCAGGATCTATTTTTGTGAAATAATTATTTTTTTCTATTTTTCTTTTCAGAAGCCCTTACAATGAATACAGAAGAGCGTGTGGCAATAGCAATTTGGCGAATCGAGGGAAAGAAATACAATGACATCAGAGAGAAGTTTAGGAGATTTCATAAGCCGGGGCCAATAGACAAGACAATACGAAAATTGGTGAACAAATTTAAACGAACGGGATCTGTAAATGATGAAGCAAGATCAGGACGACCGTGTATGTCAGATCTTACCGTGAATGCAGTACGCGGAATTATCACTGAGGAGCCACGTACGTCCGTTCGTGCTGCATCACACAGACTCGGCCTCCCAACGTCATCTGTGCACAAAATTCTGAAAGTTAATTTGCAGAAGAAAAGCTATGATTTGCATGAAGATTTCCCTCGACGAAGTGCTGTGTGTGCTGATCTCGTAGAACAAATCTGGAGTGATAATTTAATGGACAACATTCTCTTTAGTGATGAAGCCACTTTCCATACGTGTGGAAAAGTAAATCGCCATAACTGTCGAATTTGGGCAGATGAAAGACCGAATGATTTCGTCCAAAATTGGGAAAGAGACTCACCTAAAGTTAATGTCTGGATGGGTTTAACAAAATCTAAGGTTTATGGTCCTTTTTTCTTTGCTGAAGCTACAGTTACCGGGCTTATTTATCTGGACATGTTGCAGCAATTCCTTGAACCTCAGCTGATTGGGGATAGGATTGTTAGTACCGTCGTCTATCAACATGATGGTGCTCCTTGTCACTATGCCAAAATTGTTCAGGATTATCTAAATGGATGTTTTCCAAATCGCTGGATCGGACGCGGAAGCAACAGACCTTGGCCAGCGAGATCACTAGATTTAACCCCTTTAGATTTCTTTGCATGGGGCTTTATCAAATCGCACGTCTATCAGACGAAGATTACGAGTTGAAAACTTACGTACACGTATACGAACTGCTGCAGATAACATAACCCCGCAAATGCTGCAGAATGTGTTTAGAAAAGCTGCGGAACGATTTGAGCTGTGCAGGGATACTGATGGACGTCACGTCGAATCCTCCTCTTAATTATTTAATAAATGTTACCACTTTATCATTTTATGATTGAATTCCATATAATTTCCAAGTGCTTCACAAAAATAGATCCTGACTATGTACACCCTGTATATAAATGGATCTGGTAAATACAAATTAAGAATGTGAAAATGGTGACCAAGAACTCAGATATTCCATTTTTCGGATCACAGAGAAAACTTGTAAACGATCTGGGCTATAGCATTTTTGCCAAAATGTGTTCGTTTTACATATATCGTTTCGTTTGTGCTTGTCATAATAAATTTTTGGTTATACACTTAGGATTTAGTACAATTCTCTCTGCTGTAAGTTATCTCCATATATGATCCATATGTATCTGCATCGGAAGTTACATTACAAATGAGCAATATCTCTCAGAATTTTGCATTTTATTTGTAATATGTAATGAATGATTTCATTTTGTAACCTCCTTCAATGATAATTTGAAAGGCTGTATGGATTAAATTTTTCTTAAATCTTAAATTTTTTTTTGCATCAGGTGAGCGGTGTAATGTCGCAGGTTCGAAGAAGTTTTATCGTTTGATTAAGAATGGAGAATATGAAGAAGCTTTAACTGTTGCTAAATTGCAGGTTAGCCTTTTAAAATTGGTTTTAAGGAAGGTGAACGAAACTCTGTATTCAAATTAAAGTGGTTCAAGTTTTTTAGTTACCTACATATTGTAGTATTCATATATTTGTTTTAATTTTTTATGAATTCCTTGTTTACAAATGCTATCAAAGAAATTAAAACAAATTTTGTTTTGTTTCATTTATATATCTCGCAGTTGTTGAAAACTGACTTCATTTTGTCAGGATGTCTTTAATATGTTAAAAGACTGGGAGCAGTCTTGTTTTATGTACATTAAAAGTTGCGTGATAAGCGTAGCCAACGAAATTTCCGTTTATGAATTTGGAAGAAGTTGATATCGTATAGAGTTTAGTTTCCTTTGAATCCCTTGCTATAAACTCTTGAAGGAACTTTTAAACCAAAATTCATCCTCGTTGACTACCCATTCCTGTGGAGCATTTATCATTTCTTGTTAGTTTCTTAACCTTTGCCTCCGACCTTCTCGTCGTCTTTTCAGTTTCTTGTCTTAAATTATCTGTATGTTGATAAGGAAACTAAACTCCGCAAATAAGAGTTAACCCCCTTTTTTCAGGTTGAAAATGGTGCACAGATTTTGGACATCAACATGGACGAAGGTTTACTGGATGGTAAAATGGCTATGACGAGATTTCTCAATTTAATCGCAACAGAACCTGACATTTGTAAGGCGAGTTTTAATGCATTTTAAGTTAAAGTAGCTGTTAAGCTGTATAAACTAACATGGGATTCATAAATTCATACAGTTTACTTCATTCTACTCTCGGGAATGATCTCTCGGTTGTGTGCCGCCCTCAGTCAGTCAATTAGTCAACTTCATGCTACTATTTCAGTAGCAGTAACTCTGCACAAAGCTGGCTTTAACAGTGATATATTGTTTGATCATCGAGTTAAATACGGTATTTAAGATGCGAAACCGTATTAATTTCTCTCGCCTTAGCAAGGGAAAGCTTACAGTCCAATGTCAATTCCTAAGGTTCCTTTGTGCATTGACTCCTCAAAATTCGAAGTCATTGAAGCGGGTCTTAAAGTGACTCAAGGGAAGTGCATCGTGAATTCAATTTCGTTGAAGGAAGGAGAGGAAGAGTTCGTAAAGAAGAGCAGAATTATAAAAAAATATGGAGCAGCCACCGTCGTCATGGCGTTCGATGAAGAGGGGCAGGTAATTTTGTGGCAAATAGGAAACATGATGACTGAATTGCATAGTTGAACATCTATACTATCTAGGGTCATATGACGGAAGGAATCTACAACTTAACGTGAAATCTGACCCATAAGTTGCTACATCTGAATGCATAGAACAATTACCCATCCATCCTACTATCCAGATCCAAAGTAGCTTAACCCTTTAATTCCCAGGAGTCTTTTCTGAGAGAGAATAAAATTTTCTGGCATTAGCCAAAACGGAATCAGTTAAGTGCCGTTGCGCTGAAGGGTTAACTCCTTTGATCTACGAAAATATTTGAGAATATGAATCTCGATGAAATAAGTAGTGCTTAATTTTTAACGAATTCCGTCTTGTGAATAGATTATCTTTTTGATAAGGTGTATGGAGTACAGTAAATATTATCATGAATAATTTTTTCAGGCTACTGATACCGAAAGAAAAGTAGAAATTTGTCAGCGCTCTTACAAAATCTTAACTGAAAAAGTTGGCTTCAACCCCTCTGATATTATATTTGATCCAAACATTTTGACAATAGCAACGGGAATAGAAGAGCACAACAACTATGGCATTTACTTCGTAGAAGCCACTAAAATTCTTAAGGTATATCTATTATTATTTAAGAGTTAATCTGTAATAATTTTCTGCTGTTAAGCACTTTCGTAATTGATAAACAATTAATGTCTTAATGATCTATGTCTTAATACATATAAATGGACAGGAAACGTGTCCCGGAGCGAAAGTGAGCGGAGGCGTGAGTAACTTCTCCTTTTCCTTCCGTGGAAGAAATCTGATCCGGGAAGCGATGCATTCCGTCTTCCTTTACCACGCCATCACAGCGGGGATGGACATGGGCATCGTAAATGCCGGAAACCTTCCCATCTACGACGAAATAATCCCCGAGTTGCTTCAATTGTGCGAGGACCTTCTGTGGAACACCGACCCGAACGGAACGGAAAAACTATTAATGTACGTGCAGAAGCATTCTTCCAACGTTAAATCCGCCGTCGCAGTCGACGAGTGGAGAAAAGAAAACGTCGAAAGCCGTCTCGAACATTCCCTTATAAAAGGCATCGACAAGTATATCGAGAAAGACACCGAAGAAGCAAGAGCCGCGACAGATAAGTACCCGCGTCCCTTGAACGTGATTGAAGGGCCGCTCATGAAGGGAATGAGTATCATAGGAGACCTTTTCGGGTCGGGTAAAATGTTTCTTCCCCAAGTGATAAAGGCCGCTCGAGTGATGAAGAAGGCGGTCGCGTACCTCATTCCTTTCATGGAGAAAGAGAGAGAGATGCAGAAGGAGTCGGGAGGTGTCGTATCCGACAGAGAAAGGTATCGCGGCACCGTCGTTTTGGCCACCGTCAAGGGTGACGTTCACGATATAGGAAAGAATATAGTGTCCGTGGTTTTGGGCTGCAACAACTTCAAAGTCATCGATCTGGGCGTCATGTGTCCATCGGAGAAGATCATCGAGGAGGTTCTCACTCATAAAGCGGATATTCTCGGCCTTTCTGGTCTAATCACACCTTCATTGGACGAAATGATCTTCGTGGCGAAAGAGATGGAAAGGTTGGGACTTCAGATTCCTCTACTTATTGGCGGTGCGACCACTTCTCGGATTCATACGGCAGTTAAAATAGCTCCCATGTATAGCAACCCCGTGATTCATGTTTTAGATGCATCGAAGAGTGTAGTTGTGGCAAGTGTTTTTTACTTTTGTTTTTACTCTTATGGCAAACTTTTCTCATAATCTTTTTTATTGTTCTCCGCAATGCTATAACGTTTATGACTGGTATCGCTGTTAATAGTTGACAGAACATATTCTTAGAAAATTAGTGACAACTTCTTTGGTCCTATGTTGTTATTAAAAGTATTGCAAAGAATAAAAAAAAACGCTAAGAAACACAAACTTATGCAGAGTCGAGAAAGCGCGCAACAAATGCATATTTTGAATATGTACAGTACTACTATTGAATTTCCTAAATATTTATCTGGAAAACTCGGAATTTAGAACTGGTTAGGCAATAGCCACCATGATGTTAACTGAAAATTTAAAAAAAAAGTAGGTACACCGAATGTATTAAGTTCCCGACCCAAAAAATTTGGAGGGGCCGTACTGGATTGCAATTCAATTCTATATTCATCCGTCCGTTGAATCTTTCCAGTGTCTCCAAGAAGTCATAGATTTTCTCTCTAAATATTCTTTAAAATATTTTGGCGAGGTGGGATGTCAATGACACTTGTCTGTAGTTCTTTGCTTGAGATCTATCCCCTCCTTTATATATAGGAACAATGTTTGCTCTTTTCAAGATATTCGGTATTTCCCGTGTCTAGGGATCTTCTCCATATCCAGTATAAAGGTGTAGCTATTTCATTTTTACAGTTTTTAATCATAATGCGTTCCATTTATCCGGACCTGCAGCTGATTATGATTTCATTTATCGTATAGTTCGCGCTACATCTGGGGTAAAATCAAAATTTGTTATACAATCTCCTTGCAATTTCTCTTCAAAAAATGCATCTACAGTATGTCACGTATCGCGTTGTCACTCTTTGGGGTACTGAATACTGATTCATACTGGGCTCTCAATGTTTCAGATATTTCTTTTAGATCGTCGGTTAGTTGTTCATTATTTCTCTTCCTTAACGGCCCGATAGTGGCGCATTTTTGTTTTCCTTTCTGCATGGCTGTAGAAGTATTTTGGATTTTCCTTTATTGCTTCTACCGCCTCTTCCTCTTCCCTCTCTGTATGGTCTTTAATCAGGGTTTGTATTTCCCTGTCGATACCCTCCAGTTTTTCTTGTATTACTTTCCTGGCATTGTTGTCTCCGCAATTAGCTAACTTCGTCGCTACTCTCTTTCTTTTGCGAAATAATGCTCTCTTTTTGCCTCTTCTAACCAGTTCCTCTTTCCTTTTGGCTGTGCTTTCGGAGCATATTTTTCCAAAATTCTCAGCGTCTTCTCGTCGAAAATTGTTAGCATTTTTTCAGTTGTTTTATTCTCTAAAACTGTTCTCCAGTCTATTTGGACCATTGTATGATCTGATTTCTACCCAATTTATGGTCGTTGAGTTTAAATTAAAATTCCCAAATTTGCTTCTTCTTCAGTATGGGTATTATCTTTTAATGTTTTCCACATTTGTTGATATCTCGATTATGTTGTGGTCTGAGATAATAGTTGGAATTATTTTTATGTCAGCAATCAAGTTCGTGTTATTCGTGAATACCAGATTTTGGCAGTTATTTTTTCTGGTGTTTTCTGTTATCTCCTGTCAGCATAAACTCTTTTGTGAGAGCTATTATATATATTATATATATATATATATTTATTAGGGTGATTCAAAAATTGACTGAAAAAAAATTTTTTGAATTTTTTTTTCGGACCACCCTCTGATTATGTTTAATTTGATAGAAAAGTAATCCATGCAAATTTTGAATTAAAAAAATTAATTTTTAGGGGTCGCTACCTTAAGTTGAAAATCAGACAAAAAATAAGAAATATATGCTGTTTCCACACCACCCTTGAGGTAAAGCATACGGCGCGTTACCTTTTTTTTTTTTTAAGTGAAAGTTCCCTGGTAGGCCTATCATAACCACACTACATTTTCAAATTGACAGTTCTTCTGTAATAATAATAAGACTTCAGTAATAATAATAACCTTTTGTTCATTATATTTCACTGTTAATTTCTTAATGATGATATTGTCGTCTTGTTTTTATTTGGAAGAGCAGCCCTATATTTCTTTACCACTTGGAGGAGATACTGTTTCTGTTTTTCATCATTTGTGATTAATTTGTTGTTTTCATCAACTAATCTAACTCCTCTTTCTGCATTGTCATTAACAACTTTAATTTCTCTTATGACTTGTTTTACGTTGTTGTAGCAGTCATCTTCATTCCACTCTTCAGAGTTCTTAAGAAACGTTGATGGTAAACGAAGTCTATTAAAAAATTCATTTGTATTTGCAGTAACAAAGTCTTCTAGTTCTCTGTTTTCAATAACTTCAGGGTCAATAACCGCTTTTTTTCTCTGGATTTGGTTCTGCGCCGTTTTGCAATGCTTGCTTCATTCGGTTTTTAGTTTGGTGTAGCATGCCATCATCAAAGAAAGCAAATGCTATTAACTCCTCTGAAAGATACTATAAATGATTCATCATTTTCTTCAGGGCAACAGTTGCAATGCGTTCATCTTTTAATTTGTAAGTTGCAGTTTCTTCAACATCTCTAAATCGAGACGAGGAGCGAGAACTGAAACTGACGCTGTAAACCAGGATTTAACATATATGTGTACAGCAAAGAGGCAGATATATCTAAGGCCTTTTTCTTCTCTGGGTGTTAATTTAAATTGTTTTAAACAACCAAATTTTCATGGCATAAATGACTTTTGCCATCCATCTTGCTCGGTGAACGCCAGCTGGTCTTCTGAATGAAACTCCTCTCTTTGGTACTCCACCAAGGAAAATGATTGTCAGTTCCAGCAATTCTTTGTAATCGTCACGAGGTTGATGTTCTTCAAGTTGAGTGGTAGCAAACTCAATCACTTCTGCTTTTATATCAGTAATACTGGGTATGGTATTTGGATTATCTAATGCTGTTCTGTAGTTTTTTGTGTCTAATTTTTACCATTTCATTCTAAATCGTTTGAAAATTGCAATATCAGGTCCTGATGATGCAGGCAATGAATGCGAAACAACAGCTTCTAACACTATTTCTAGTATGTGATGTCTGCAGGCCAGCCACATCATACGTTTGTTCATTTTCTGTTCTAAAAGAACACAGGCACCATTTCTACGACCTGTATTCAATGCTGTGGTGTCAAAACACATGCATTTTATTTTGTCTGTGATATCCCAATCCAAACAAGTTTGGTGGACGGCATTTGCAGTTAATTCTCCTGTGCTTGCAGTGATTTTTGGAACACCAAAAAGTTGATCAATGCTATCTCCTGAAATCAGTATAGGGAGTCGTTCAAAAACTTCTCGTCCTGTTATGTCTTCTATTAGTTTTCCGTCCCAATGAATGGTTAAAGGAACATCAGCTTTAAACTCTCTCTTTAAATTTTCTCCAAATTTTTTCCGAAATTTTTCTCTTGCTCTTCTTATAGATGAAATAACTGACATTGAATTCTTCTGCATTTTTTCCAAGATCTTCAATCGTTGGTATCATCACTAATGATGCACTTCTATTGCTCATTTTTGTTACATCAAGGGCTGCAAGCAATGTATCATCAAGCAATTTTTGTTTCTTTCGTACAGTCTGTTTTGAGGTGGATGGTTCACTAGGATCAACCGTAAACTCTTTGCAAACTCTTTATCAATCCCATCCATTTTTTTCCTTTTCGCCCCTGTTCTCGCTGGAGTTTTAGAAATAGCTTATCTTCTTCAATATCAATTAGCTTCATAGCATCTGCATGTGCTATATCAAACAGGCTATCTAATTCTTGGTTCGATTTGGTTTGCTTATCTAATAGATTTTTTTATTGTTTCGCCTTATTCTCTTTATTTTTCTTTAATCCTTGCCATTCTTTGAACAGTTTCTCAATTTTGTCAACAACGTGCGACTTCTTTCTAGTTGGAATTCGTGCTCCTCCCCATACTGCCAACACATCATTTGCAGTAGAGAAGCAGGCTTCTCGAATTTTTTTTTTTTGTTTCTGTAAGCCATAAACAAAGCCATAGTTTCTCGCTTTGATGGAAGAACTGTTGGTTTTAAGTGTATCTGATGGTTGTCCAATAAGCCAAACATTAGTGTCTTTTCTTGTGTGCATAGCAGTACCCCTGCTAGAAGATGGTGGGGGTTCCATGACGAGAGTCGACACCAGAACTTCTTACACTCACGACAGTCAGACGACTACTGAATTATAGCTGTACAGACAGTACAGTGTACAAGTGCCGGTTGCCCTCAATATTCGGTCACAACAGAGTGTAAATGGTTACAAGAGTGTTGTGTTTACTCAGCACTGTTAGCTCTATGTGCATTAACGCACTTGTCACACGGAACAGATATTATAAGAGAAACGTCACAGTTCAAAACTCAATTTCCTGAAAGTAAACAGAAAAGTAATAGTTTAGATTACGGTATCGACCCCTAAAATACATTAGAATCACCTGAAATTTTGTATACATTACGTTTTTACCAAATTAAACATAACACTGGTTTATACGGTCGGACTGGTATGCATCAATTTTGCTGTCAAGGGTTTTGTAAGTGATTCTTATAGAGATTTTCCTGCTGATTTCGAATCTGCAATCCGTTTTTCTCAATCAGCTCAGGTTATCCGGCTATGGCCTCATAAGTAAAATATAATTTTTCGTGATTTTGTCAAAGCGGAATTGGAACAGTAACATCTATCATGACTTGTTTCACTTGTACAGGGTGGGCGGAAAGTAGCTCCCTATTTTGGATTGGTAAAAAAATACGTATATTATCCATTTATTTCAGAAGAAATAATATGAAAAGGTAGGCATACATGGTAGGTTTTCTCTAAAATTCAATGTGGGCTCCAACTCTTTCCACCAGCTTCTGGAGCCGCCCAGGAATGGCGTCCACTGACTTTAGCAGGAACTCCGGCGGGATGGAGGACATGACTTCCCGAATTCGGTCCTCCAGTTCTTCCAATGCCTCGGTTTGGTGCGGTAGACTTCTTCCTTTACCCACCCCCAAAGAAAGAAGTCGCACGGTTACCGCTGAAAAACGGCAGAATCGGTTCAGTGTAACGGTGTGGTGTGGTATGACCTCAGATCAGGTTGTGGGCCCGTTCCTTCTGCGCAACACCATGAATGCTGAGCGGTACCTTGCTATGTTGCGAAACGAGGTCTGACCGGTTGTCAGCACATGGGAGAACATCGACGATCTGATATTTATGCAAGATGGCGCCCCTCCGCACTTCGCTCTTGTTGTCCGTGAGTGGCTGGATGCCCACTTCCCTGGGCGTTGGATGGGTCGTCGTGGTTCACATCAATGGCCAGCCAGGAGCCCCGACTTGACACCGTGCGACTTCTTTCTTTGGGGGTGGGTGAAGGAAGAAGTCTACCGCACCAAACCGAGGACATTGGAAGAACTGGAGGACCGAATTCGGGAAGTCATGTCCTCCATCCCGCCGGAGTTCCTGCTAAAGTCAGTGGACGCCATTCCTGGGCGGCTCCAGAAGCTGGTGGAAAGAGTTGGAGCCCACATTGAATTTTAGAGAAAACCTACCATGTATGCCTACCTTTTCATATTATTTCTTCTGAAATAAATGGATAATATACGTATTTTTTTACCAATCCAAAATAGGGAGCTACTTTCCGCCCACCCTGTATAATATCTTTTTTTACTTTTCAGGCATATAGATAAAATATTTCATAATGAATAGAGCGTGTAAAAATGATCCCAATAGATTCTGCTACATATGTGGGACGGTTACCATGCCAAATAACCAGTCCCAAATCACTAAATTTGTGAAGACAATGTATAGAGCATACTTTGGAATTAAGCTAGGGGACCAGGACAAAAATTTCGCCCCTCATATGTGCTGCAAGACGTGCATTGAAAATTTGAGAAGATGGAGCAAAGGCAGAGCGAAATCTTTGCCTTTTGGAATTCCCATGATTTGGAGAGAAGGAAAGGATCACGTGACAGATTGCTATTTCTGCATGACAAACCTCCAAGGTGGGCTTATAAATTTATTTTTCTTAAATATTTTGAAATCCTCGTATGAAACTTGACATAATATTCACCATAATGTAATATTCACCATAATGGTAATCATACATTTACATATACATATTGTTATAGAAAATACATTTACACATACATATGTTATACAAGTTACATTTACATATACAATGATTGTATATTTTTTCTTTTTCATTCATATTGTCCCCGAAGGGACAATATGAATGAAAGAAAGAAAAATATACAGACTCCATCGACCTATTTCATATCTTACAGACCGCAGCCTTCCCTCACGAGCCGCCACTGTCTGAATGCTTCTTCTATTTCATATGCAAGTTTTATATCCATGTTTCTGTGTTTCTATTTTCAGGAGTTAACAAGAAGAATAAACACATTGTTGTATACCCTGACATTCCTTCTGCTATGAGACCTGTACCCCATGGTCCTGGAATTCCAATACCCGACCCACCTCAAACCCTGGACTTCGATGATTCTGATGATGAATCAATGACCAATGCCAATGACCAGTCCCAGTCGTATATACCTCAAAATACCGCTTCAAATGAGCCGAGGCCTCTCAACCAGGCCAAACTTAATGATCTTACCAGGGATTTAGGACTTTCCAAATTAGCTGCCGAGATCTTGGGCTCACGACTTCGAGAGGACAACTTGCTGGCTCCGGGAACAACATTCTCCTGGTATAGGAAACGAGAGGAAGAATTCCGCAAGTTTTTTGCAGTGCACGAAAATACCTCTTCCTTAGTGTACTGCTGCAGTGTTGAGGGGCTAATCGAATCCTTGGGCCTGCCATATAACGCATCAGAATGGAGGCTATTTATAGACTCGTCTAAACGAAGTTTGAAAGCAGTACTTCTCAACATTGGGAATAGGGTTGCATCAGTCCCTGTAGCACATTCCGTACAACTTACTGAGAGCTACGATAACATGAAAATTTTACTGGATGCTCTCGTATACGACCAACATAACTGGAGGATCTGTGGAGATTTGAAGGTAATACTAATATCATAAGTAAACTATTGCTATTGACTATGTTGTTTTTCCAAAGGTTATTTGAGAGCGTATAAGAACACTTAACTTCCCCACAGAAGTGATACAGTCCAATGCATAGATTTTTTTATCTGATAGAACAAATTCTCTAAATTCTTTAAATATTTTCATTTTTTTTCAGATTGTGGCATTTGTATTGGGAATGCAAGGGGGATACACGAAATACCCATGTTTCCTCTGCAAATGGGGTAGCCGAGCGGATGAGAAGCACTATGCACAGCGTGAATGGGCATCCAGAGAGAATTTTGAACCTGGGTCGCATAATGTCGTTTCAGTGCCCCTTGTACCACAACAAAGATTTTGCTCCCACCACTTCATATTAAGCTGGGCTTGATGAAAAATTTCATCAAATCAATGAATAAGGAGGGTTCAGCATTCCGATATCTCGAGAGTAAATTTCCTCATACATATATCTGATGCTAAGCTAAATGCTGGGGTTTTTGATGGTCCTCAAATTCGAACTTTGATCAAGGATACTCAGTTCGAAAACGCAATGACTCCAACTGAGAAGAATGCCTGGCAGGCATTCAAATCAGTTGTCACTGATTTTCTTGGCAAGCGTAGAAGTCCAGAATACGAGTCCGTTGTCGAAAACTTGATGGAAGCTTTCAAAGCTCATGGGTCGCGCATGTCCATAAAAATGCACTTTTTGTGGTCCCACTTGGACTATTGACTATTTTCCTGAAAATTGCGGGGATTATAGTGAGGAACAGGGTGAACGATTTCACCAAGATATCAAAATAATGGAAGAGAGGTACCAGGGAAACTGGGATATCAATATGCTGGCGGACTATTGCTGGTGTTTGAAGCGAGACGTGCCCGAAGAAAAACACAGACGGAAAGCCAAAAAAACTTCATTCCTTCCTCAATAAACTTTTTTCCATATTCATTATATGAATAAAAGTATTTATTCACACAATGTTTTCATTTTTCACGAGTGTTCTTATAATATTACTCGTATCTACAGTGTTTAAGCTAAAAAATCAATAAATTTGGGGATAAAATTGGACTTATAATAAATGGCCAATAGAGAAAAAACCTGACCTGATTGAGGAAAACCAATGTCATTTTCGAATTCAGCATGGTCGAATTATATAATATGAGTTGAAAAAACCCTCACAGCAGACAAAAAAAATTCATATGCATACCAGTGTTATAATTAGAGGGTGGCCCGGAAAAAATCTAACAATCGATATTTATGAATCACCCTTATATATGTGTGTGTGTGTGTGTGTCCCAAAAAGTCAGTTCACCGAAGAAAATGTTTTCTCCTGATGATTATTCTAAACATTATGACAATTTTTTTTTACAGTGAAAAGCCAGCATGTCTTCAGGACCTTAAAGACTACATTTGTGAAGAATTCCAGCTCTTAAGCAATGATAAGGAACAATTAAAGCAATTTGCCAGTCAACCGTTCACAGATACAAGATGTGCATCGAACAACACGGACGACATTTTGAACAGTTATTGTAACCAGAACTATTCTCATGTTTTGTAAATATGTTTCAGAATTTATTTTTTTTTGTTTTCTTGTTTTGTAAACATATTTATGAAATAAGTTTTTTTCTTTGTAGTAAACTCACCTTCGGAGAACATTTTCTTCGGTAAACTGACTTTTGGGACACTGTGTGTGTGTATATATATATATATATATATATAATATATATATATATATACAGGGTGGGCCGTAAGTTTCCATACATAGGAAAAATAAACATTTTTTATGGACAACCATTTTTATTTATATAATATGCTCTACATGGTTGCCATTGTTTTGAAAACACATTTCAATACGTGTTCCCCACTGTTGATGAACACGCATTAGCACAGTTGACGTTATGCTTGTAATGGCGTTGGTGATACGTTCCTTTAGATGATTTATGTCTCGTATCTTTTCCTGATACACCATGGCCTTCAAGTGCCCCCAAAGATAGAAATCAAGGGGGGTGAGATCTGGGGATCTGGGGATCTGGGAGACCAATCCAAGCATCCGGAAACTGCTGATCCAAATACCGACGCACGTGAAGACCATAATGAGGTGGAGCTCCATCTTGCTGGAAGTAAACTGGGAAGTTTACCTTCCTCGTTTAGCAGGATGGGAAAATCTCTTCTTGCAACATGTTAAGATACCTTTCGGCATTAAGATTTCCACTGACAAAAATTGGTCCAATAATTCTGTCACCCCATATCCCGGCCCACACCATCACTTTACCGGCACCTTGCATCTTCGTCGGACTCAGCCAGCTAGGGTTAGCATTACTCCAATAACGTATGTTTTGCCGATTAACCTCTCCATTGACGTAAAAATTTGCTTCAATTCGTTCTCTTTCGTCAAACGCATATTCTTAGGGTATCTGAAACATAAAAACAAACGTTTAAATTTTCCTATGTATGGAAACTTACGGCCCACCCTGTATATATATATATATATATATATATATATATATATATATATATATATATATATATTGGTTTTCTGCTCGTATGTAGGAGAATTACGACTTCTGATCAATCGAGGCCCATGGTGTAGTGGATAGCATATCTGACCGGCAATCGGAAGATTCCGGGTTCGATTCCGGGTGGTTACCTCATTTTTTTCTGTTCGTTCTCCCTCCTCATCTTGTGCAGAACGTTCTTCTATACAAGCGTCGTTCTTTACATTAATTATACTGTGTGTGTTTGCAGTTAATATATATATATATATATATATATATATATATATATATATATATTATAATAAGAGAGCTGTCCGTCTGTCCGTCACACTTTCAGAAATTGTGAGAAAAAAATTCAGAAATTGTATTACGGGCGGCAATGTGAAGCTCAAGATTTTCATGACTGTGTTCTTTTCTGTAGTTTAGCAATGGGGGAAGGGGGGGGAGGGGGTTAGCCCCCAAGTTGTATGAATGGGGGTGAGGAGGTTTTGGGAGATACCAGATTCAGAAATGTTGACACAATGTGAAGCTCAAAATTTTCATGGCTGGGTTCTTTTTTTGTAGTTTAGCCTGTCTAACCGTCAGCGAAGCGGCGGGAACTGTACTAGTGTATATATATATATAATATATATATATATATATATTTTTTTTTTTTTTTTAGTTCAGGAAGAACCGATTTGCCTCTATTTAAAGGGCATATCTCAGCGGAAAAACAAAGAAAAAGTGAGAGGAAAGACAGAGGAAAAAGAAGGGTGGAGGGACAGTCGAAGTGGAAAAAGACCAAGGATGACAAGGACTGCAGGGTCGAGCCCCATCATCCTTGGGTGCTAGGGCCGGGAGGGCGCACGTGAAACCTCCAGGAACAAGCACGTACAAACGAGCACTCAAGAGCACGAGCTTAGAACCCCCTTGCGGGGATATATATATATATATATATATCAGGTCATCCCATAAGTAATGTCGTTTTTAACGATAGATTAAGTTTAAACTAGTCCTACTCGGTTTAAGCATAAATTTTCCGAAGGTTATATCTAAGAAGAGATCTATAGTGTTTCGCTACATACTTTACAGACATTGACCAGTGAAGACGTGTGTTTTGCTTTATGTGAACCCCTCATAAACATGGCGGTATCAGAAGAGCATATCAGGCATATAATGCTTTACGAGTTCAAAAAAGGGAATAGTGCTACTGAATCAACGTGAAACATTCAGGACGTTTATGGCAACGATATTCTGCATGTGAGGAAATGTCAAAGATGGTTTCAAAAGTTTAGGAATGGTGACTGCTGTTTGACAGATGCAGCACGCTCTGGACGCCCTGCTGAGTTTGATGATGACCTGCTGTTAGCCGCACTTGAAGAAGACTGTTCAACAACTGTCAAAGAATTGGCCCAGAAACTCAATTCATCCCCGTCCACTATCCATCGACATTTGCAACAACTCGGGAAAGTGCCTAAGTTAGGAAAATGGGTGCCACATGAATTGTCGGTCGACAATCTGAGGGTGCGGGTAAACATTAACACAGCTCTTCATTCCCGTGAACTCCAAGACCCGTTTTTGCACCGTTTAGTGACTGCTGATGAAAAGTGGATACTGTACCAGAATGTTAAGCGCCGTCGACAGTGGGTTTGTGCCGGAGAACCAGCGACACCACAGCTAAAACCAAATCTTCACCCTCGGAAGGTGTTGCTTAGTGTTTGGTGGGATAAAGGTGGTGTAGTACACTTTGAAACCTTACCACACAACCAAACAATCACCGCTCACGTCTACTGTCAACAACTGGATCGATTGAACACTGCACTAAAAGAAAAGAGACCTTTGGTTAATCGGAAAGCAATCGTGTTCGACAACGCACGTCCTCATACCGCTCGGATCACTTGTGCAAAAATTGAGGAGCTTGGGTGGGAAAAACTTCCACATCCTCTATATTCTCCAGACCTTGCGCCTTCAGATTATCATCTCTTCAGGAGTCTGCAAAACTATCTTGACGAGAAACAGCATACTTCTTTAGATGACCTGCACACCAGTCTTTGTACGTTTTTTGCCTCAAACCTTGAATTTTATAAACATGGCATTGAAAAGCTTGTAGGACGTTGGCAGTGTGTCATTGATTCCGATGGAAAAATATAGTAGATTAAAAAGTTTCAGTTGAGTTTTTTTTGTTGTAATTCCGATCTAAAAAACGACATTACTTATGGGATTACCTTATACACGGTGAACCAAAAGTAGGTGGACAGTAGATTGAATACGGTTTGTGTTATATTATATTATAACTATGGTGTTCATTATAACTATGGTGTTTGTGTTATATTATATTAAATATTATAACTAAATTTATTTAAATTTTATTTTGTATTATAGTATACAAAAAAATTAGATATGTATTCTCAAAATAAACGTTATCATTTACTGTCCACCTACATTTGGTTCACCCTATATATATAAAATTATTATTATTTTTTTTAAATTCGGTTTGTTTAACGTCCTTCGCAACATCTAAGGTCATATGACGGAGGGGACCTACAGTTTTACGTGGAATCCAAACCACGGGTCGCTACATAATCTGGGCGCAGAAGACGGTCTCCCATCCAACTACTACCCAGACCCAATGTCGCTTAACTTCGCTGATCTCCGGGAAGGTATACTAATATATATATATATATTGTCCACCTTTTCGCATTTTATAAATGAGAAATTAAAGTAAAGTCTCCGCAGAGCATTATGGGGAATGGAAAGTTTATGGACTTTATTAGGTTTCTGATATCATCAATGGCATTCGAGAATTTTTCGGTTAGAGTGTTTGGAGGTCTATAGATGACTATCAGTATCACGTTTAGTTTTTCTATTTTCACTGCTAGGAGTTTCACAAAGCTGTTTGATTTACTTATTACCGTCTCTGTCATATGACTTTCACATGCACATATAGCACAGCCACCTTTACGTCTCGCTGTTCTATCAGCTTTTCGTAAGTTGAAACCCTCGATATTTATTTTCTTTCTTATCAATATTGTATAATGTTCGCAGTTTTTACAATTTCCTTGGCAATATTTAACCCTTTAAGGACGAAAGGTACAAATTGCTAACGTTTCAAATACACGCATTCATAACTTAACCCTACAAAAAATTCAGGACTTAAAGGGTTAAGACGAGTTTCTGTGAGGCATGCGATGTCCGCCCTTGTTTCGTCCATAAGTCCTTTCAGGTACGAAACTTTCTTTGTTTTGCATTGCCCCTTGCGCGTTTCAAGTTCGTTTTCCTTCGGTATCGCGTGTTTAGTTGCCCTATGGTCCTCCAAAAAAGATCGGTTTCCACCTACCTGTTCTGGTAGCTTCTTGCCACGAAGTGGTTCGGCTCGGGGGTTCCCAGCTGTGTCGACTGCATTTGTTGTATGATATTTAGCAGCCGTATTGTGTCTGCGATGCTGAAAAAATTTTGTTCGCAATTTGTGTACCTACGTTTATTCATGTTATTCCTATTCTCCTTTGGGTTCGTCATGAGATGTTGATAGTAGCACTTTTCCCGTATTTGCAGGTTCCATATTTTGTGTAAGTCCTGCAGATGTTCCGGTGGTAAAATCTGCATCTGCATCTGTCTCTGAATTTACTATGACCATTATTGTAAAAGAAATTGCTTATTGGGGGATGTTCATATATACATTGTCCTCTCTTCTATCTGCAATTATCTTTTACATAATATCTGCATATAATTCCTTCCCCATTTTTACTCGGGGCCTTTGTTTTTTTGTTCCTTATTGGGAGACAGCTTCACTGTGTTTTCTTGATTGCACGTTTTTTTTTCATATTTGTGCTAATGTCCTTTGTTGTCTTTATACTTACTATCTGTTGCCTGTATGTTTTCGACCTCGTTGTTTGACGTTATTTGATTTATTTTTTACTTCGCTTTTCTTCGGTTCTTCTGTTTTTCTGTTCTTTATTCACGCTTTCTTCTTTTACTTTCTCCTCATAGTCTCTTTCTGCTTTAAATACCGTAAGAGAGTTTATTTCCGTTATGCAGTTTTCGCAGAAAAACTTTATCCCATTAAGATGCTTTGCGTTCGTTATAAGAGAGATTTCTTCATCTTCTCATTCCAGGCATTTGAAATCGAAAAGAAATTGGCAGAAATAGTACCTAATCGCCTTTGTCTCATCTGTTACATTATTGCAGGAATCTATTTACCATTACCATGTTACTAATAGAAGGTAGCAGCTGGTGCACAAAAGGGTATTATAGAAGGTATTGGGTAGGGGTTGACTCAAACTGAGTGAGAAAGTATTCTCCGTTACTCCGGGGAATGGGGGATGTTGCACGCTGTATAATTCTCACTGATTGGTGCTCGAGAGTGTGGCCGTGGGGGATAATTGGGGGACAATTGTAGGAATTTTTTTTCAGCCTATCAATGGGCAGCTAATTTCCTTCAAAAAGAAACACTCGGAAAAATGCTGTATAGATTAATTCGTTTCGTTTTTATTGCCGCAATTGTGCTACTTAAAGATAAATACCACTGTGCACTATATATTCACTCAGTTATTGAAACTGCTTAAAATCGATCAACTGCAGGATTTTTACTGTAATACCGCGATTTATTCGGACTTCGATCGAAATATGTGTAACCGTCACACCGGTACACACACACACACACACACACACACACACACACACACACACACCAGGGCCACTCAAAATATTTTGCTCCACCTTTTTTTTTCTTTCTAAGTTTCCTCGTAAGTTCCAGAAATTTTGTACACAAGTAGTTACATACCTTTTTTACAAGGTTTTTATTTTTCCAATAGCCTCTATCCTTTTCTACGGCTTTCCCTCCACCTCGAAACAAGGACCTTTATTCCTTGCTGGTGAAAGTCCGCTGGGTTCCGCTGGAGCCGCCTCTTAACCTCCTCGTCACTCTGAAACTTTCTTCCACGAATAGCATCCTTCATTGGCCCAAACAAATGGAAGTCTGAAGGTGCCAGATCCAGGCTGTATGGAGGGTTGGGTAACACAGTCAAGCGCATTTTTGTGATGGCCTCTCTTGTTTGCAACCTGTTGTGTGGTCTTGCGTTATTCTGCAAAAGAAAGACGTCTTCCAGTTTTCTCTCCGGTCGAACTCGTTTTATATGTCTCTGGAGTCTCTGTAGGGTAGCAGTATATGCCTCCGAGTTGATTCTTTGTCCTTTCTTCATAATGTTCACCAGAATCACCCCTTTCATGTCCCAGAAGATGGTGGCCATAACCTTTCCTGCAGAGGGAGCCATTTTGAACTTTTTCTTGCTTGGGGAGTCTGCGTGATGCCACTCCATGGATTGGCGTTTTGTTTCAGGTTCAAAGTGGTGTACCCAAGTCTCATCCCCAGTCACAATTCGTGAAAGGAAGTTATCACTTTCTGTCTCGTATCGAACCAATGACTCAGAAGCAATTTCTTTTCCTTGGGCTTTGTGATCTTCAGTCAGTTGGCGAGGAACAAACTGTGAACACACTTTTGAGTATCCCAATTGCTGAATTATCGTATTCACACTTCCTTCACTAATTCCTAGCTCCAGTGATAGCTCCTTGTATGTGACGCGTCAATTTGATCGAATGATGCTGTTAGCACGTTGCACAGTGTGAGAGGTCACAGCCGATGTCGGGCGACTGCTGCGTGGCTCATCATCGAGGCTGGCTCTCCCTCTCTCCGATGACCTCACACGTTTAGACCAGCGTCTAACTGTGCTTCGATCAACAGCAGCATCTCCGTAAACGTTTTGTAGACGTGCGTAAACGTTTTGTAGACGTGTGAGAATATTGCCAACCGTTTTCTTCTCTGCAGTTGAGAACTCGATAACAGCTCTGTTCACGAGCACATCACTGTCAGACGCCATTTTCGAAACTGCATTAACCATCGGTTTTATACAAAGCGTTTAAAAGCGGTTTTATACCAGGAGGGGAGGTTCAAACTGGAAAAATCCGGTTGCGTGAAGCGCAGAAAGTTCTAACTTACGACCCAAAAGACATTTCAGCCCCATGGCCTATTATTTAGCTAGGAAAATTGGTGGGGCAAAATACATGAGTGCCCCTAGTATATACTCGTGTGTGTGTATATGACGCGTTCGGTGGAGAAGGGGCGAACGCAACATTTGCGAATTATGCCACAAAATGCAGTTAAAGTTTGTAAAGTTTAAACCTTTGTATTTTTCCGGTTTATTGAAATGTTGTATGAATTTGAACACATATTTGAGTAAAATATTGTTGTATAATATGTCGATATAATAAAACGCCAAGAAATTTTACAATATTATTTATTGATAGCTTCTGATGTTAACTGGTGTAATCCATTATTTGGTCCTCTTCGTCGAATGTTGTATTACCTGCTTCAACTGTTTCGTTTTTTTCCAGTTCCTTTAACAATTGCAGTTGCAGGCATTAGGTCTGATAATTCTTTGAGATCTTTTATTTTTTCCTTAGTTATTGGCAGCAATTGGGAATACTTTGGTTGCAGTGTCTGCTGGGCTAGATTGAATAAACTGACACTGTAGGATTTTTTCCCTTTCTGCAGTCTGACGGGATGGCTATTATCTGGGGTTGTGCGGTATGCAGTAGATATTACGTAGCCTTCTTTGTGTTGAAAGTCAAATATTAACTTTCTTGCATCTGTAAATTTAGTAGTTGTTGATTTCCTAATGACAATGCACGTTTTTCGGACGTCAAAATCGAGAAAATCAGCCTGTTTCATTTCTACAACTAGGAAGCGCTGCGAAACGGCTGTAGTTATGGCCGTAACATAATCTTTTTTGGTGTAAATAATATTGCTGTAATTATTTTTTATATTTTGTTCAATTTGGCCAAATTGAGCATCACAGGGCATTGTCGAGTGACCAGAAAGTAGATAGATGTGTTCAATGTGAAGCAATGATGCGGAGTGAATTTCTCTGAGATACATTAAAACCTAAATTTTACCGTGAAAGAGTGCAGACTAACATCCAATTTTTTGCATAGGTGAAGCAAAGGTTTTAAAGGATAATTATACGACAAAAAACTCATTTTTCGAATTTTGTGGCGTTCGCCCCTTCTCCACCGAACGCGTCATATATATATGAATATGAAAATGAAAAGGTTTATTGGCAGACTATAGTCCATATGACAAATATTATTAATACAATATATATTAGGTTTGATATTTATAACCACTTCTTCTTTCTGATTTCCACGGCCCGTCACTCCATTTGAATTTTATGATTAATACATAAAGCAGAAACCTTTTCATTTATTTTTTGTAACTGGCAAAAATACAGAACTTAAGAATTTTCTTGTTTCTGTGATTCAATTGCATTTACAGTATTTGTAATTAGATATGCTCCAAATACACTAAATGTGCTAACCTCTTATTTTAAGTGAAAAATAAATCCGTGCAAAAAATAAATATTCAAATTCAAGCATTTAAAGAACTGTTTTGTGATATACGGTACTGTACTTCAAGTTTATAAAATTTAATCCTAAGTATCTAGATAGGATATGTCGTCGAAAATTGTGGGTTTGGTTAGGTTCAGTTATCAGAGTATGAAGGAAATGTTTCGTTGTTAAAATAAAAGCATTTAGGCCGTTTTCTGATGATTCGAAATGTGACGTGACGACTTACATTTCTTCACCGACTTCAAGTCAGATTTGCGGGACCAATGAACGGAATAACTTTAGTTTACTGAGTAAACAAAACTCAGACCCACCTTTGGCTGACCTACTCGGTGTCCGTTAGTTAAAGGTTTAGCCATTCGTCTGGACCCTTAATGCAGGGCAGCAGAGTCATAACCCTGGTATTCCATGATTAATCCACCCACCCTAAAACTGAATGGGGCCTAGGCCTGAGCTAGCTTTAGTTAATGTATCGGCCCAAAATTGCAATAACTCGACGCCAATTCTTTGCTCAATGCTTATAAATGCATAAATTTACTCTAAATTTATTCTAACATTAAAATGTATTTCTAATATAACTAATGTAATGAATTCTTGAAATACATTTGATTCGGTTCATGGCCTGTTTGTTAAAAAAAAGTGACTTTACTCGTGATTGAGACATCTCCAGAGCTGACTTGAGAAAAACTGGTCATATTTTGACCAATAGACTAAATTCACCATTCCTTTTCTCTCAAAATTTAAATGGTTCTCAAATTCAAAGTACTCATTTGTTACTGTAGTAATGACGACATATTGTCGATGTACATACTCATTATTATTTGGGGGGGGGGACAACTCAGATATTTGATGGGGGGGGGGGGACAACTCGGATATTTGAGTCCTTTTTATGAGTTAGTACACTTCCATCAGTCAATAATTCTTTACTGATAAAATGAAATTTTATAATTTTTGTCACGTAACTAATTTTAACATTATTTATTTTATTTCTCTCTTTTATTTGCCTAAAATCTTAAAAAATTGTGCTATAAAAGTCTGTGATAAAAGTCACACGAATGAAGCCTTGTATTTTATGTTTAAGAACTTTTAACGAATATCATTATATCAGCGTTTTGACTCCATGGTTCCTGATGGGGTTAAGCTTTAGGCTTTACTGGGCTCTCAGATTAATTAAAAATAAAACGTATGAGTTCATCACCAAGTAATATGTAAATCATGAGTAAGAAGGGTAAAGGTTCTGTAGAACACATCCACCCAAACTAATGACGAAAATAGGTTTTTCTGGTGTATTTCATGCTGTTTCAATTGAATCTGATCTTAATTTTTGGCGCCAATGCACCGTTATGGATCCCCCCCCCTTCAGGACTTTGAAGAAGAGGGAAATTGTGGGCTAAAAAGGCCAGAATCAATGAAACATCTTGAAATACACCAGAAAAACCTATTTTCGTCAGCAATATTCACGGCAAAAGTGACCTAACCTGGTGGTACTAACCTTTCTGGGTATAATCGCTTATGGCGTTGGATACCACAAAGTTTAATTGAATGCCCGGTTAGGTCAACTGTATGCCCTTAACAATTGGTTAGGTTAAGTCGTGATATTTTCGTTAAAATTAACGAAAATAACAACTTAACCTAACCAATTGTCAACGGCATACAGTTGACCTAACCGGGCATTCAGTTAACCTAACCGGCCATGGGTACCCCATAATAAATTCGGGACCCGGAAAGGTAAGTAGTACCCCTAACCTAACCTAGGTCTAGATGACGTCCCACTCGGACTGGGAGCTCCCACCAGAGACAGCCATTCTAAAGCAACTGTTGAATTAAAATTTCAGCCGCCGAACCTGCGTGGGAGTATCACGTGACAATGGGGCAGCCGCTGATTGGCTAATGATGATTACATACGTCACGGGACGAGATGGCTTGACAAGTGAATAGTGACACCAAAATTTAATAATTTTGAAAATAAATATCGATAAATAGGAATTTTCGCCAAAATTAGTATAGAATAAAGTATTATTGTTTTTTTTTTCGCCGCTCTATCTCGCTGTATAAATATCAATATCGAGTTTGGGGGATGTGTTCTACCGAATCTTAACCATAAGAAGTATTAAATAGAATCCACAAACGAAATAAGATTGAAAATTAAAAATAAATTATGTAATATGGTATAAAGGTGTAACAAAATCGTTCACTGGTCTTGGGGGATTTTTCTGTAGTGTTGACAGATAAAGTCATTGTACCAATATTTTTTATAAGTTAAACTGGGATGATGGCCTAGAAACTAACCCGAAGGAAGCCAAGACCGAAATTCAAGAGAAACATTGGTTTGAGTGCTGAAAGAGGCCTCGTAAAGCATCGAGATTGACAAACTTGTTTAGTCGACTTTTGCGTTCCTTTCAAAATTGTTAAATTTGTGCTGGAAGCACGAGGAAAGAATGTTGGTCGTTATCGAGGTTTGTTAGGTTTTCTAAGTCGCAAAAAATATTTTTCTCTTAATACCCCAGAACCGGGGTATGAGTCATTGATATGACGTAAAAATGATATAGTACAAAGAATTAATAGTTAAATATGAGAAATGTACAAGTAATACAGTAATATACATTTAATCCAAACTTTTTAGCAGTATTCCTTTAAGAGCTTTCAACTTGTTTTTAAACGAATTTACATTCGAAAACTTTTTAATATAAACAACTAAGTCATTCCGTAGTTTGCTCAATAAAAACCAGTAATTTTAAGGACAAAGAAAATCTGTATTGAGTAATATGCTTAGATCTAGTCTGAGTAAATTTCTTGAGTTGAAGGTAAAGATGATCTCCATGTCCCATATCCTCCGAAGAAGTGACGGGTGGGGACCCGAGTCAATTAAAGGGGGTTGTCGGCCCGCCGCTTCGTCGTGACGTAAGATACAGAAAAGGGAACCGCCCAGCTCTCGGAAGTTCTGGAGTTCGAACCCACGACTCAGCGGAGTCTTAGCACGCTTACGCCGGGCGGCGCCCTAGCCGATCGAGCCACGAGATGCTCTTTTTCGAGTTTCAGAATATTTATGCATTGACTGCAAGTTAATGATTTTCATAAATTTTGATTGATACATTCTCTCCTGATTCAGAAATAGTTTTGGTGACATTTCAATAACTGAACTTGTATTTTAAGACCTTGTTTCATGTACGTATATTGTCGAGGTTTCCAATATCTTCAGTAGAAATGAACTTTCCCGGTGGACACGTAATCTCTCCGACCTTTTTCTTTTCCAACCTCATTTTTCTATACCAGCCTCATTTTTCTTTACTGGGTATTTGGTTCTGACGAACTTTTCCTAAATTCCGAGTTTTGCCAAGGAGTTGCATCTCTCACTTTTTAAATTCACTGATTTTCTTTCTGGTTTCTTTAGTACTGTAACTTCCAAAGTACTTTTTAGTGAATTTCACTCAACGCCTTTTTTTTTTTTAGTAGTTCTTCTTTATTGGACTCGTATCACTTCGATGAATACGTTGAAGAAATCAAAGAACAGTACGAGGTGGTAAGATCACTCCATTATGAAAACTTGAAGGAAAAGAGGTATCTTCCTCTTGAAAAAGCGAGGTTGCGGAAACCAAAATTAGTTTGGTCAGAAGATTACCAGCCTGGTATGTCAAAGCGTTACACACGCAGGTGTTATCATCATCTCAAACACTCGTGTTATTTTTAATTAGTTGTGCTGCTGCTGCTGCTCTTTAAAGTTAATTTTCATTTCTTATAACTCGTATCGTATTACTGCTATTGTAAGTAATTTAGGGAGAGCCATTTTTCTTTCAGTAAAACCGAAGTGTTTGGGTGAGAAATCGTTCGTAAATTACGATATATCGAAGTTACTCTCTTACATTGATTGGAAACCTTTCTTTGATGTGTGGCAACTAAGAGGGAAATATCCCAATCGAGGGTATCCTAAGATTTTCAGAGACGCCTCTGTAGGTAATGTTTACTTTTTTACTTTTCCATCCTTAGAAACATTACATACAAGCAGTCAAAATATTTGTTCATTAGAAAAAAGGGAAACAAACATGAAATGGTTTCCATTGCTCAGATTAGATTCTCATTGGATTCATATTTAAATCCATGTTCAGGAGAGGAGGCTCGAAAGGTGTTTGATGACGCTCAGAACCTTCTGAACCGCATCATTGAAGAGGATCTCCTAACTGCCAGCGGCATCGTAGGCTTTTATCCCGCGCACAGCGCTGGGGACGACATCAAGCTTTACAGAGACGAGAACAGGGATGAAGTAGTGGCAACTTTGTATGGACTCAGGCAGCAAGTGAGTTTACGATAAAAGGAAACTATTGATATAATACTGAACTAAAGTTTCTTAACTTAAAATTTTTTTCAGTCTCATGAAAATAATGCGATCTGCAAGCGCAGTTAATTCAGATTCTCTTGGTGTATAAAATCAATGCAGACCATGTTTGGATAGTTTCGATAATTATTGGATTTCTATACCTCGAGTTTAAATCGTTTAGTTTTAATATGAACATCGGAATAATAGATAAAATAGAGCTAGTTAGAAGTTTAAGGATGATTGAAGGCTGGAAATGTGTATCATACGTTGATCAAATAGGTCAAAATTCTTGTTGACTAGTTTTAGTATAATTCTCATTCCGATTTATCTCTACTTTACTTACATTACTCGTACAGTTACGGTAATAGTTGTGGAGCAAAAAATTTATGATCATCCCCGACCAAGTAAAGTTGGAAGGGCCATACTGGATTACATTTGTCCGTCAGTCAGTCACTCGCACTTTCCTGTCCGTGTCATAACTTCATATACATGCGTATCATCACAAGACGACGTGTTACGAACAAGAATTAGATCTTTGCATCGAAGATCAAGGTCACAAACATAGGCGGGGACATTGATGTCGTTCCGACATAGTTGTTCTTGGTAACGGATAAGGGTTTTTTTCCAGTAATATTAATTGGCTAGCTAAGTGTAATATCATTAACTCATTAACCAGATATTGTATAGCATACAGAATTACTTTCACTCACTCACACTTCCAGTGTCACTACGAAATATTGTATTAGCAATATTTTAAGGATGCTGTTCACAATTTTACCAAATAATTGGTATGTACTCCGTAATTATCTGCCTTATAACATATTGGTTCATCATTATTACTGCTTTTTCGGGGTTTTACAGAGCGAAAGAGAGGAGGATTCTGTGCATTATTGCTTGTCAGATTTTATTTCTCCACTGGAATCAGGCATCAAAGACTATATTGGAATGTTCGCAGTTTCAGCTGGGTTTGGCTGCGGTGAATTGTGCGCGAAGTGAGTTTTATGCCATTTCCTAATGGAGAAATAGGTTTAAACATCCCAGTTAAAAGTAGTTTACGTTATACGAGAGAAAAGCGGTGAGAGTTTCAAATCGGGGAGGGTGTCACTCGTATTATTTTTTTTTCTAATTTGTGGTTTGAATAATCGAATTTTTAAATTTTTTTACAGGTTCGAAAAGAACTTAGATGATTACTCCATAATTTTGGTGAAAGCTGTTGCTGATCGCTTAGCAGAGGCATTTGCGGAACACCTCCACGAAATGGTCAGAAAAGAGCTGTGGGGCTTCGCCTCGGAAGAACAGATGAAAGCATCGGACCTTCATAAGATCAAATACATGGTAAGTCTCCGGTGGCTGAATAAATGAAATTTCAATAGAAAAACATAGCTACGTACCGACATGGGGTTGAAGCCTGCTTCTGCTTCGAGACTTGGTTATCTGTATAGTTTGAGGGGTTTTATTTTTTATTTAACTATTTTAGATTATTAGTAATACTAATAACCAAAAATAGTTAACATTTACTAATTTAGAATAGATTAACTATGGAACTCGTTTTCTGGTCCCAGTTCTATAAGATTGGGCTTCGAAGGCCCGGCTTCAGTCCCATGTCTCGCTACGTACAGTATGTTTCTTTCACGTTGGTAAACGATTAGCCCAAGACTACACTTGCGACTTTGTCGCTGTGTCAGAGTTGCAAGGTGTCGCAGCGACACAATTGCAGTGGCTGTTGCAAAGTACATGGGCTGTGACAAGTCGTTACGATTTCTTCGTTTTTAGTGCCACGTGGCAGTGACGCTGTGACAAAGTCGCTCGTGTAGTCTACTGCACTTGAAACAATGCAACCAATCCTCCATACGATTTTATCGTGTCGTAGGTAGGGAGGACGTAACCGGATGCAACAGAGAAGAGTTGTCGCAGCGGCTATCTACCTTGTAGCTTGCCCCCATATGAAACAACAGTACCTATTCTTTGCGATTTGTCGCTACAACTTCGTCGCAGCGACAAAGCCGCTCGTGTAGCCTTGGCTACAGTTTAAACAACAGAACTTTTGAAACTGTTCTTTCGACATAAAATCGTGTTCATTCCTTCTTTTGAAAAATATTGTTGCTGTACCGTTGTCATAAAATTATGTGCGCTTCAAAAGTACTATATATCTTCCCACAGGCTCCACTTAGCTCTTTACTGCCTAGCAAATCACTTAACCGTTTTATTCTGGCCAACGCCAGATGATTTTCAGTTTCAGAGAAGACCCACTATACATTTAAGGGGTAAACTGTTAAAACACAAGGTTTTGGTGATGCTTCGGTATTCCTCTTAATTTTAGAGTAGGGTCAGTACTCTGAACAATTACAGTTAATGAATTGAGAAATTTTGTTTCAAATCGTAATTGTTTATAAAGCTAAAAAATGCTGAAATCCACTTTGATATTACAAGTTTTTTCCAAGTAGTTTCCTAAAAACTTGCATCAATGTCATTCGTTTAAGAAATTGAAGAGGACATAATTAGTCCATGAGTCAAGACGAAAAATTTCACTTATTGGTACCATCTCTCTTTTGAGGGGTGGGTTAGGGAGGCACCGTCTGACTTTGATTTTTTAATTAGTACATGTCTATAGAATATATTTTGACATGATAACCATTGTTGAGAGGTAGCTTAGTAATACTTATCAGCTGTTTAATGTACCCACTCTTGAGGACTTTCCATTGCCGACCCTGTTGTATGGTTCACAAAGTATTTGGATCAAGGTAAGAGAAAGTAAAGATGATAACATTAAAAACAGTTTGTTTCATTATAGCACAATCTTACAACACATACACAACAGTGCAGAAACTACTAAACAGTGAAGCTCCTCTAGATATATAATCTTTGACAGAAAATGTTGTCTTATGCGGGTAAGAACTAGTAACTGATGAAAGTTGATTTCTTGATTTTATATGACTGAAGTGACATTTATAATACAAGGCAAACTTTCCATATGCAACTATAATGTGACAATCGTGTCCAACTGAAAATTTAAGAACATGTCAGTTCTCAAGTGTTCAGAGCTTATGTCAAGCAACATACAACAGTCATTTAGCCTACATATACACATGTCTTCAGTGCACTCTACTCATCATTTGAGTTGTCAAGTTTAACAAGATCATCATCTTTCTCCCCCTGGTTGCTGCATGTCTGTGCATTTTAGTCCATTTGCAAGGCAAGAGCAGCTTGCGGGATAACAGTTCCAAGATTGCATCTGGAGCTGGTGAAGTGCGCATTCACTCAATGAATCACCATCACCTGTCGTCCATCCAAACAGCACTTCCAGATTGCAGCTTCATAGTTTGCATGGTGGAAGCTGACTGGATTTTACCTCCTCGTTTAGCACCGTAGTTCATTCACTTTGAGTGTTGGTTGTTGGCGCATACAGGTGGCAGATAAACTGCTCTATCTTCTCGAACAGCTCCGCAGATGCTCCCCAGGACTGAAAAGTTGGCTGAAGGTGTTCCGGTAGGTGCTTTCTTTTTTGATCAGTTTCAGAGACCCCACCTTCCCACGACTTGTGAAGGCACTGACTGTGTCACATCCATTGAAGGCATGTAATCCAATTAGGGCCGAGCAAATGCTGTCCGAGTGAACTTGTCAATTTGTCGATGAGCGTTGTGCGATTCTGTGTTCCACATTTCATATAGATAGAGCAGGGGATATGTCTATTGAAGCCAAGGCAAAGCACCGTGACATCTGTCTCATTTGCTGTCACTATGACCGCTTTTGATCCAGTCTTTGCCACGTGAAGTGCGTGCAGGAGCAGACGTGTATCGGCTTTTTTTGAGTAGATCTCAGTTCTGCAACTTCCACTCAGTCATCTTTGGTCATCCTGTAGCAGACTTCACAGGTTACGTACAGTGTCTTGTCATGTAGCTTTTCTCTGTACTTCGGCAGCTTCCATTTTTCAACATAGAATTTGATCAGATTTGACTTGTTGCAACTTCCTCCATTGCTGGACATTTCGGCCTCCTGCAACGTTCTTGAATTGAAGAGCTGTGCTTAATCCCCTATTACATCTCTCAGCATTTTTGATCGACGTCTTTCAGTATATGTCGAACACCACGTCAATCCTATGATTTTATGCCCCCTCATGTAGTACCAGAGACATGGCAGACTCTGCAAAGTGTTCCACGAGTCTAACCTTTGCTGGGATATCAGCTTCGAGTCTGCTTCTTCAGCACAGCAGTGGATGAGGCAACCCATGCGGCAGCCGCTTTGATGGCAAGGTGTTGCTTGTCTCACTAGTGTCCATTTTCTTTCAAGCACCTGAAAAACAAGAACTTGAACCTCTCTAAATATAATCATTCTAATTTGCTGCAATAATTTGAGAAAGTTGATTACTGAAACGTAATTGCTAAAGTAAATTCACTAAAATAAGGGTGAGATCTCAAAACTAATAAAATTTTTAACTTAAATTAGCACAAAGCATGAATGGTTTCGGGGGGGGGTGAGCCGTTCTGGGGCATGATGCATGATACAACTATTTAACTTTTTTTTTTTTTTTTTTAAACATACCACGACCAACTGTGCCATAGCGAGTGGGCACATAAGGGCGATTAATGCGAAAATGGGTGATGCGCTGGAAAAAGGATAAAGCTACTCATGAAAAGGTTATCACACATCTTGTAGGAGTGGTAGGAATAATTTGGGACCAATGAAGGTTTGGACCCCCCCCCCCCCCCCCCACCACCCCTCCAGATGGTGCCGATATCTGGTCTGTCCTATGGACTAAATTCTGTGGTACTTCACATACACATGGATGATCACAAGTCTGTCTCTTGAGCAAGAATCAGGTTCTTACACCAAAGGTCAAGGTCACAAATATAGGAAGGGACATTGATGTCGTTCTGATATTATTAGAGAGCATATTAAATTGCACTCGTTAAAATTATCATGTTTCGTAATAACAAAGTGAAGCACGGTTTTTTCAATTTTTAGAACACAGTTTCAAAAATGTTTGAATTACTGTAACCAATTTTGGAAGAGTACTAATAAAAGATGCCAATCAATCAAATTATTCATATTAATTCCAGCAACTGATAAAACTATAATTGCCCATAGGGGATTAGACCAGCCCCCGGCTACCCAAGTCAGCCTGATCATCAAGAGAAGTTGACAATGTGGAAGTTGATGAAGGTGGAGGAGAGGATCGGTATTGGGTTGACGGAAGGCCTGGCAATGATACCTGCAGCCTCTGTCTCTGGGATGTACTTTTCTCATCCCAAAAGTAATTATTTCGCAGTTGGAAAAATCCAGAAAGACCAGGTGAGGTTTTTTCTTTTTTAGAGTAATTGTAAACATGAAAATCTGCCCATCTCAAAATATATTTTGATAAATATTGTTCTCTATAATAAAAGGACCGCGTTTTGTGAGGAAATTAAAATATATGGCTTACTAGTGAATCCAGTTTAAACAAAGGGATTTGCTAAACCAACAACAATTACGAGGGCAGGAGGCGAGTGGAAAGCGAGCGTCTCCTGCAAATGACGCAGGGTGCTGCAGACAGGTTGACTGCAGGTCGATCCTGAACTGTCATTCGAAGCCATCAGGTAAGATGAATAGTTTAAACGTTCCAGTCACTATCTTGCTGTCATGACATTGTACAAAAACCTAACTTGGATCTCAGTTTTATTTTGACATAACTTTTGGTTAGCTTCCGCCCGAATTGTTCATTCTGACGAAGGTCAAGCTTTTCACTCCACCTTAGACCTACAGTTTAACGTGGAATCCGAACCACGCCTCATCAGCAGCCCAGCGTCTTAACCACTAGGCTACTCAGGGTACCCATTTATCTACCAATCACTCTTTTATTATGTGGAAGAATGAACAGCTGGGTTTTGCTGCGCGCCAGCTGCCTTCGGGTCTCGAACCCTGGCCCGATGGATTCGTAGTCAGCGACGCTAACCACTACACCACCGAGGCGCCATATATATATATTATATATATATATATATATATATATACACACACACACACACAGGGGTTGGACAAAATAATATGAACACCTTGATAAATGGCGGTTTTTATTCTTAATATGGAGTTGGTCCTCCTTTAGCGGCAATAACAGCTGCAATGCGTCGGGGAATTGATTCATACAGCTTTTGGACAGTGGCTACAGGAATCCTGAGCCATTCTTCGAGCAAACCCTGCTCCAGTTCCTGGAAGACGGCGCCGCCATTGGGAAACAGCGTTTGGACCATGGGATGGACCTGGTCAGCCAATATTGACAGATAGACCTGGGCGTTAACCCTACCATGCAGTACTACAGCTGGGCCAAGAGTATTCCACGATATTGCTGCCCAAACCATCACAGATCCGCCTCCATGCTTAACAGTTGGGGTCAGGCAGTCGGGGTCATAAGCATCTTTAGGCTGTCTCCAGACGTAAACTCGACCGGAACATGGAAATAGCGTAAAGGAGGATTCGTCGGAGTCGACTACATTCTTCCACCGGTCCATTGACCAATTCTTATGGTCATTACACCATTTTCTGCGCCGCTCAATGTTGATGTGCGAAAGGAAGGGTTTGGCAATTGCAGCCCTCCCATGGTATCCAGCTCCATGGAGCTCGCGACGTACAGTTCTGGTCGATACCGGGCTTGCAAGATGCTGGTTAAGCTCTGCAGTCACTTTTGGAGCTGTGGTCTTATGGTTCTTTGTCACAATGCGCTTTAGCACCCGGCGGTCTCGATCACACAGCTTCTTCTTGCGTCCACTATTGCATTTGTCGGTGCTTGTCTTTCCATGGTTTTGGTATGCAGACATGACCATAGAGACAGTTCCTCTGGATACATTGAACATCTGAGCGGTTTTCGTCACCGATGCACCAGCCATCCGCGCTCCGACAATTTGCCCTTTTTGGAAGTCTGACAGGTCTTTCATAACTGCTAATTCATAATTCACTCAGATCTGTAAGAACAACATGAGGGTTATAAGATGACGTATACACTCTCTGTTACGCATTTAAATAGGTTTGCCAGTCATTTGACCGTTTACTTTGTGTCTGAGCAGTCCGTAAAGATAACCGGTGAAATCGGCGGGTGTTCATATTATTTTGTCTAACCCATATATATATATATATATATTTTTTTTTTTCTACTGTAATCCAGTCGCTAAAGGACTCGAAGCACGTACACTGTAATAATTTAACTAATTTTGCCTTCATAGATGCATTCCATTATTAATGCCCACTCGAGACGAAAACTACTGACACACAAAAGTTGATCTGCCAATTAATAATACTCATTTTATATCCAATTACTTTTATCATCTAATTGAAGCAAGCATTAATCTTTATACAGTGCTAACCCAAAGGTACCTTTCTGCTGATTTTTAAGATTATGCACCTTGTCGCATCCTTTTTATTTGCAATCATGCTCTATTTGAAAGTATAAATTGCATCCTCAACTCGTCAGCGTCTATATCTCAGTGGATGACAGTTTTGCTGCAAGCTAAGGTCGGTGGTTCGTTCTACTCGTGATGTTGCTGCTAATAATAATCCGGGAGGTGGCGCAGTGGCAGAATTAGTTGCCTAAGCACTGTGCCAGTTTATGCTCCTCTTCACTGATTATTATTATTATTATACACTTTACTACAAAATGACTGACAACAATCACCAACGATGTTATAAATAAAATCTCTATTAACTAGAAACTGTACTAAAAATACAAAGTAATGACTTTCAGAGCAGACACTACTTGTTTTGCTGACAGTTGGGGTAGTCTGCTTAAACTTTCCCAGACTTGAAAATTACTTTCATGAAAAGCGTTCGTGGCACATTTCCCCATTTATTTGTCCTTATTCCGGAAGATTTTCCATAAAGTCCAAATCCACACCCTCTGGTCAGCCACTCTAGAACCTGAATAAATGGGAGTTCCTTAAGAAAATCTAACACTTGTGACCGTATGAATCTGATCGGTCATGCATGAAGACATTTCCATATACCGATCTACAAGTGAAGCGGCCTTTGGCTTTGTCTTTCCCCAACTTCGTACCTGCACATCCATCCCCAGATATTCGTCGTGACGTGACCTAGCATGTGTTATTAATGCTACAGTAGTGGATACGTCACTGGTTAGTAGAACTAAATGTTTTTTCATCTATAGAAATCACTTTGTTCCAAAAATCCATATATATATCATATATATATATATATATATATATATTCTTTAACTGACGACATTTAGTGATGGTTGCCTTCTTTATGAAGAATCATTGCCTGACTGTTCGTGATTTAACATTCACATTAAGATTTGTAGCTAGCTCCCTCCACCGCGTTCTTAAAAGGGTGTTTTCATGCTGAAGTTAGTATATATGTCTGCATCTTCTCTTTCAGTTGTCTAACTTTTTTCCGTTTTGCTGCTGATGATGATGCAAATTTCCTATCTCTTCCTATCTTCAGATCAATCTTCTTACAGTTTTTACATGACAACCAAGGCATCTGTAATGTCAGTTGGCGCTGCTCCTTCCACGTACCCGATGATCATTATCCTTTTCCATAACTTTTTCGAGATGAAAGTCATATGGCATATGCTGCCAGAAGAAAGTAATTACAAGAGTGCATATTTGATATACATTGGTGACTTTTCGATATCTACATTTCCTTTATTTCGTGTTCCCTTGCGTTAAACTGCTTGCTCTTTTTAAACCACAAACTTTGAAGTACTTCACTGATTAGCTTTCTTCTACTTGTCGGATGGTCAAGACATTAATTTCAAGTCTACTTCAGTTTCTTTTCCAGAGTGCTTCGATTTGAAAATGTCGATTAAACATTAAAACTTTTTTCATATTTTTCGGGGTGGGTTGGGGGTTGGGTTGGGTTGGTGGCGGTTCCAAGAGTCTATGGCATTAAATGTTAAACTCTGAAAGAAAACTGAATTGGATTTAACCTTATTGTCTTGACCAAACGATAAGTAAAAAGAAGTAATCAGTGAAGAACCTCAAAGTTTGTGGTTTATAAAGCGTAAGCGGTTTAACGCAAGGGAACACGAAACGAAGGATTACCTTTTCAGATGAATGACTCGTCTCAAAAAAGATACGGAGACTGTAGAATGATCGTCGGGTACGTGGAAGGAGCACCGTCAACTAACATTACAGATGCTCTTGGTTGTCATGCAAAAAACTAAGAAGATTGATCTGAAGATAGGAAGAGGAAGCAAGTTTGCAACACCATCAGCGAAACGAGAAAAAGTTAGACGATTGAAAGGAAGATGCAGACACGATGTACTAACTTCAGCACGAAAACACCCTTTTACGAACGTGGAGGAGGTAGCTACAAATCTAAGTGTGAATGTTACACTACGAACAGTCAGGAACTGACTTCATGAAGAAGGCATACATCACTAAACGACGGCAATTAAATATCACATACATTGGCAACATTTGGCAAGTGAACTTCAATATACCGGGGTGTCCGAGAATTATCTGTACAATTTTTGGCTGTTATTAAAGTCAACCATGAAGTGTACAGTAGAAATTCCAGTGTTGTCCCATTTACAGAGAATCTCATTAAGTTTTTTCTGATACCACGTTTTGACAAGTTTTTTAGAAATGTACGCGGGTGACAGACATTGATGATTTAAAAGCAAGAATCACAGCTGCTATTGAGCGAGTTGATGTGGATATGCTGCAGCGTACATGGCAACATTTGGAGTATCGATTGGATGTTTTGCGAATCACTAATGGTGCACATATCGAATGTTTGTAACAACGTTACTTTAATAAAAGAAACTTTTGAAAATACAGATTCTAAATAATCTTGTTTAAGAATTTTACGTGTGTTATCAAGAATTTTATTAAAAGATGAAATTGTACAGATAATGTTCGGACACACTGGAATTTCTAAAAAACTTGTCAAAACTTGGTATCAGAAAAAACTAATGAAATTCTCTGTAAAATGGGACAACACTGGAATTTCTACACTTCATGGTTGACTTTTAATAACAGCCAAAATTGTACAGATAATTCTCGGACACCCGGTATATTGAAGTTCACTTGCCAAGTGTTGCCAATGTATGTGATATTTAATTCGACCAAATCCTTTAAAGAAACTAGATGCTTTTTTTCCTTAAACCCCCAGTTGAAAGCATATTTTAGCGCATAGAAATGATGTAGATTTTTCACTTGAATTCCCTCCTCTGTAATTTAAAATTTCATTTTATCTTCAAATTCTTTCCTAGCTCTCAACCTTTCTCTGCTTTACTTTGAACACTTTCATTGTCTTTAAATTTTCTTCCTTCTTAAACAGACAGTCTCGTAAGGACAGCCAGTCTGTTGTTGTTGTTTGGTGTCCTTCGTATGCCGCCATAAGGAACGTCGTTTGGCGTTTGCAGGGCCATGGGACAATATATGGATTTCTGGAACAAAGTTATTGCTATAGCGAAAAAACTTAGTTTTACTAACCACTGACGTATCCACTACTGCAGGATTAATAACACACGCTCCAACGGAGAAAATATTGTACAAAAAGCGAGGAGTGGTCACGTGACAACGAATATCTGGGGATGGATGTGCAGTAGGAGGGGGGGTCGAAAACATATCAAAAATCGAGTTTCTCCAATTCCACAGTATGCATGTAGTTGGAAATGATGATCTCAACATTGTTAAAAAAAAAAGTATATATGCATCCCCCCCCCCATTTACTCTCTCCACAGATATAAACCCCAAATGTGACAATCATGCATTATATTAAGTCTTATTAAGTAGATTAGATTAATTTGGATGGATTATTTAGATGGAGTTTTAGATAGATTGAATAGCTTACATAGATTAATTTGGATAGATTAGATGAATTATTGTCACGTTTTTTTGCTTAGTTTCAGATTGTTTATGATTGAATGATTCAATTGCTAGAATTTAACAATTAGTTTCTTGTTATTAATACTACTAGGCCTAAATAAGTGAAATCATGGCGACAAGAAGCAAAACGCACAATTCAACATTCGGTCACCCTGCAGAATTTCCACCTTCAAAGGCTGACGTATTTAGGCATTGTTTATTGGTAAGAAAACGAGAACTGATTTCGAAAGGTTCTAGAACAGCAAAAGAATGTTACAGAATTGTTACTAAAGATGTGGAAGCCATTTGGGAGAAGTTTTCCTTTCCACATATAGGATTTGAAGGAATAGCTACAGTATAAAAGTTGAACGATTGATAGAATCTGCAGCAAAACTAAATAAAGTACCATTAAAACAAAGAAACAACAGTTTTCAGCAGAAGGTGGAGACATTCGATGAAATGTTTGATATTTGCATTTGCACTTGTACTTGTTACGATAAAAAAAAATCAGTCGAACGGATTGCAGATGTGATATTAGAGTTCCAATGATTGAGTGGGACTACTTTTGTGGGGCAGAAACAAAGAAACCAACTAGGACCAATCGACAGAGTAACGACTTCCGCAAGAAAAAGGACTCACGATAGAGTTAAAGGATTAGAGAGAAGAGCCAAGATATGAATGTCGCCTCAACCAGCAAACTGGACCCTTTACATATTATGGAAGATGAGAGCATGGAAATTGATGATGACAGCGACGATATTGACTTTGTTCCGGATTTTGAGCTGAGAGAAAACCATCAGAACAGAATTATTTATAATAACTTAACAATAACAGCAGATAGATACCGTGTAAGTTACAGAGCTACTGCAGCTATAGTAAAGGCAGCTTTGAAGGATATGGGAATATTAGACGAAATCAATATGTTGGATAGGAAAAAAGTGGAGAGAAAAGAATACGCGTGGGTAAAATGAACATAATCAAAGTGAAATCAGAGAGCACACAGATTGAAGGCATCGGATTTGATGGTAGAAAAGATCATACTAAGACAAAGAAGGGAATGGAGTACGAAGAACATTATGTAATAGGCAAAGAACCTGGTGATGTTTACATGGATCATATAGCTCCAGATAACGGAACTGCTTGTTGTATTGCAGATGAAATAATAACTTTTATAGTTGATTCTAATAGCAAAGAATCCCTCAAAGCTTTGCTATGCGATGGCACCCCGTGAACACTGGCAGGATTGGCAGAGTGCTAAAATTGATTGAATTATATCTGGACAGGCCGGTACAATGGCTGATTTGCCTTTTGCATGCAAACGAACTGCCCTTCAGGCACGTATTTGAAGCAGTTGATGGAAAAACTTCGGGACCAAACACCTTCAAAGGTTCTCTTGGAAATAAACTCCGAGAGATTTGACCAGACTGGATATAGTTGATTATACCCCTGTAGAAGGCAACATTAAAGAAGTTTCGGCCGATATTGTTAAAAGTTTCAGCAGTGACCATAAATATATGTATGAAATGTGCATTAGTATACAATACTGGACGCATATCACAAGCGTTAGCCACCAGATCCCCAAGTGCCCTCCATCAATGGTGCATTAAACGCCCCATGATTTTCAAAAAGTTGTTGGATTTTTAATGTATATTCCCTCAAATGTTACACTTGTTGGTAGAAGTATGTATGCAAAAAATAAATCAAATCGGAGGTGGTCCTGGGTGGCCACCGGCCACTTTTATATATTTAGTAGTGATGCACCGAATATTCGGCAAATATTCGGTATTACTTATAATACTAATATACAAATATTCGGTATTACTATACTTACATTGATTGAAAGTTGAAAATGTATAAAACACAACGCCAATGTCACTACTCCAACTTTGCTCGTTTCCGCAAATTTGGCCTCGCTTTGCGGTCACATTCAACCACTTGAAGAAGATTTTGGAAGTGGTCTTCTCCTCTTGCAGCTGAGACAAAATCAGTTGTGAGCTTTACTGCTCTCTCCGCAGGGTCATTCACAACATTTAACCCATCCACAATGGACTTGGCTGCCTTGAAGTGGTCATTGTTCTGCCAATTGTCAACATCCTCTGTTAGGAAGGTCATATCCAGGTGAAGAAGGTTCACTGTAAACCACGAGTCCTCGTTCACAAGATCAGCCAGGGTTGTCGCTTCTGTAATTTTTGGAAATGACGGTTTGCCATATCCAGAACCGTAGCGGTGTTTTGGAGTGCTTGGCATTTCATCTGGTTGTATGGCCAGTAACACATCTGCAAGGGCACGACGCTCCTTTTGAGGTACTGCATTGCTGAACAGTGCCAAAACAACCAGTTCTGGGGTTAAATACCACAAATGTCTATCAAAGGCTTTCACAGCGCTGACTGAAATGATTGAGTTGACAGCTTTATAGTTGAGCAGTCTTGTATAAGCACAAATCAAACCATGGGGCATTTGAAGCAGACTGACATATGAGCCAATCACAATAAATATAAACAACAAAAACAACAAACTCCTTCAGTTTTTCCTGTTGATGTTATGTTGTTACAGTTCCTCGAGGTAGTACAGAAATTTGCTCTTCAAGTAGGCATATTTTGATGGAATAAAGAATCTTTGACATCCACCTTGCTTTATGCATGGCCCCAGGTCTGTGGAGTGTTCCTTGTTTTGTGACATCATCATCGAGGACTACCTGGCAGAGTTGTGCCATTTCCTTGTAGTCTTCCCTACAGTATGAAGCGCTTGTGCGATTGTGCTTAAAACCTTGTTTTTGCAGGATAAAAGCAGTTGTTGTGCATCGTCATTGTACATTGAAATGTCAATTTTGGTTAAACTTTCATCCTTTGCATGCGATATGCGTTCCCAATTCTTCTGGAATCTTTGGAACAAAGATGCTTCTGGAGACTTTGATGTCTCAATTTTGAGAGCGTCAAACACATGATCCAGGATTACCTCTCCAACATGATGGCGACATGCACACCACAGAAGAGCACGGTCCAGTTTTGATTGAATGGTAACACAGGCAGCTGTAACGTGTCCAGTGTTTGATGCTGTTGTGTCAAAACATAAGTTGACAACTGACTGTTTGCACTTCCATGAATGTAGAAACGTGTAAGTGTGCTCGGCAATGATGTCACCTGATGACATATCACTTCCACGAGGATATCTAGCCACTCCCAGTAGCTTTACATCAGTGGCATTCCCAACCAACACTGGCAATCTTTCTTCCTTGCCATTCTTGTTTGTGAGCGTATGCATCTGCTTGCCATCCCAGTGAAGTGTTGCAGCTGTTGGGGCGATCCAATTTTCTCGAATATCTTTGGCGATAGCACTTGTTATTGATCGTCGAGCCTTATCAGCAGTTGAATACGACTTGGCCACACGACGTGGATCACCTCCTGCCTCTTGAATTACAGCTTCGGTGAGCACAGCCTGTTGAACAGAAGTTATGTTTAGTCGAGTAGCAACAGACACGACTGAAGGCCTTTTCAGAATATCATGAGGAATAAAGGCAGACGTACCTGCATATGTTGATCTGTGGTGACTACGCTTCCTTTGAAGCTCTGGAATCGCCTCTTCTTCAGTTTCTTCCAAGCTATCTGCAGAGGCACTATCATCAGAGCATACAGAACTTTTCATCTCTTGTACACTGGATGATTCATGACGTTCTCGTCTTGAAGCTTCCGCTAAGATGCGTTTTTCTTTTCTACGATCTTTATCAGCTTTCTTCTTGTCAACACTACCAAATGAGGCTACTCTGTCAGATTTCATTGACTCTAAAAATGCTCTATCTTCCTCATTCTTAATGTTTGTCATTGCATCTTTTGTCCATACACCAAAGGTCTTATCAAGACGTTCATTCATGGATTGCAACTTAGCCAAAGTGTTTGGAGATTCTCTGCGAGAAACAGGTATTTGACGCAATTTGTTATTGTCATTAAGAAGGTCAAGTATTAGTTTGCAGCATTGATGGTCTGAAAGCATAGGAATATTTGCTTTAGTGTAGAATGTTTTCAGCTGGATAAGGACTATGCTGGCAGATTTCCATTTGAGTGGCTGTGTTTGTTTGCCTGTGTTTGTTTGCCTTCACATATTTCTTTCTGGATGTGCCACATCACGCATCGAAGAACCTGCCGGCAAGTTGGGAGGCGGACTCCTGTCAATGTACCATCTCCTTCTGTAAGAGCATTGGGTCATTCTCTGTCAGATCAACCAGTGCCTAACACCCTCATCTCTCAGATTTTGCTGAAATTTGGTTTATAGGGAGTTTGTGGGCCCTGAATCCATTTCTAAAATTATAAGGTCAATCCGACCAACGGTTCAAGAGATATGACCTCGGGAAATTTGAGGTCACTTGCGAGGTCACTAACATTTGGCGACCCATAACTTGGGTAATAATGGTCACAATTATATAAAAGTATATATATTTAGAATCAGAAAACGACAAGGAATCCAAATATGCAAGTTTTAGAACTCTAGGTTGAAAAATAAAAGTGTTACACTGTAACCAAAATTTGAGGTCACGATTTGACCTCTGGGGTATCAAATGAGAATTTTTTTTAAATGTAAAAAATGAAGGCATAGGCATTGGCTATTAGAATCAGCAAAAAAAAGTTTGTTTATGTTAGTATTTTTCATGTAACTAACATATAAGTGAACACCATATTCATAAGTTGTGCGTCAATTCTACTATTTTTTCACACTTAAGCTCATAATTTGACCTATAGAAATTAAAATTACATTTTTTTATAGATATAAAAACAAAGGCAAAAAATGTAAAATTGTATTTCACTGCTAATCTACACTGGCTATAATAGTGAAAGGGGAAGACCTACTTAGAGGATTCATGTGCTAGCCTAATACAATTTTTGCATGCTCGATGCTCTCATCAATTTCTTTTTGTGGAAAAATGTATTGAATTCTGCTGCCTCCTCTTAGGGTAGGACAACTCATTACAGTTAATATATGATGTCCTGGCACTGCACATGAATCCTTGTTTGATGGATAATAATATGCACTTGATCCTGATGACCCAGAGGGATGTAGAAAGTTCACAGTGAAATCATCAAACTCTTCACAATATTCCTCCACAATTCCATACCAAACTTGCATGTCATAAATGCAGCCAACATACTCTCCTGGTTTGACACATTTTAGGTTACCAAGCATTGCAGGTTCATTAGTAAAATGACTTTTCCTTATTCTTTTCTTTTCTCCAATGCCACTTGAAATGGGATACACCATCAGTTCTTCCTTGTTTAGGGGAACAAATCTATGATATTTCTGAGTTCCAGGAATAGCCCTACTATTCTTGAATCGATGTTCCAACCGTTCTTCTGCATCTTTCAAATCAGCTGTAGTTACAAAGAAAAAATTTATCTTCTTGCTCAAATTTTCTTCACAAAACTGAAACATGTGTTCTGGTGTAAGAATTTGCCTCTCTGTAGTTCTCTGCAAACTGGCACGAGCAGTAGCTCTTTTCACTGTTCCTCCAATCCCATCACATGCATTTTTGCCATGGGATGTAGCAAAGAAGTGCCATTCACAAGACAGACCAAAATCCTCTTCATGGTAACAGAGATTTGTGAAGTTGTATCTGTTCTTATATTGGCCAGCACATCCATCTGAGAAATAGTGCACCTTCTTCAATTGTGGGCATCTGAATTTAACATATGTCATAAGCTTCAATATGAATGAGTAAACCATTATAGTGTTGTGTTTTAGTGATGCAGATAAGAAACAGACACTAAAATGGCTAAGTTCCTGGTCTGCAGATGATCTATAATAGATGACAAAAGGGTGAACTGTACACTGTGAATTGTCCCAGTGAAACCCTTGGGCAGCATCCTGGACAATGAAAGAATAATTCTCAGAGAAATCACCTACTATAACTACCTCGCTCTGAGGTGGTAGTGTTTCTTTCAACTGCTTGAAGTACTGTGATTGTTGCTGAGCAACAAAGTGATGACGAACCATGCGGGATATTTTCATGCTTAGGGATGATAAGTATTCATGAAGTGGCTCCACCTTATCAACCATTGTACAACGGTCAACAGTCACCCATTGCTTGTAAGATATTTCATTTGGAGCTGATTTCACACTGTCAAGTAACTCAAGAAAATCCAGGACACCCTCTTCTCTTGGGCAATCATTGCAAAGTTGCATCATGCAAGTCTCTCTTTCTGTACTGCAGACACTGTAATCCATAAGATCCTTGTATGAAAGACCTCTTTCTCCCAATGCAGCCAGCTGCAATTTTGGATTTTGATGGTATGTGCAGACACAGACAGAATGAGTCCCACACCGGCATATGATGGCCGTAATTTTGCAAATGTGGAAAATCCTATTTTGGGATTCTTTTCATCATTTTTATATAGTTCAAACATCTCTCTTAAATTCCCGAGGACCAATCGTTTTTGCACCTTCATTGCACCTTCAGCACTGATAACTTTCACGCAATCCTTTTGGCCAGGACACATACGACTAACCTCTTCTGACTCATAGAATCTTCTAACTATATCTTTGTGTTCTTCAGATATCACTTTTCCTTTGCTCATTAGTGGAATCTTCGGAAGGATTCCATGTTCTGATTTAAGTGAACGGCTTCTTTTCACCATGTATGTTGTAGTTTGAAAGAAACTAGCTGTTTTTTCAATTGTGTATGGTGAGAGTGTCAATATTTGTAGTTTGTGATGGTGACATTTGCTCTCCAGGAATGACTGTTTCAATTCATTCATTAATTTGTCTAGATGTTTTTCAGATTTAGTTTCAGGTTTTGAAGTATCACTTACCTCCTCGGTAATTTGAACACCATAACTGAGTTCTAGCCTCTCCTTCAGGTGTTTCTGAGCAGATGATAGCTTACCACGAGCCTTGCGCTTTTTCTGGCTTAATGACAGCCTTCTGAAAAGAACAGAAAAAAAGGTTTCACACACCTGAATATTAGTAATTAAATATTAATTATAGTACCTTAAATGCTATATAATTGGCTATATAGTAGATCAAACAGACCTTGTAGTAAAGTATAAGTTATTATATTAATTTATTACTTACTTTTTTTAACTGGTGTTTGGTCCAGAAATGCTAGAACTGGTTCAACTGAAGTTGAAGGATTTTCCTTTATCAAGCAATCACTGTCATTGTCCAGATCTTGAATTGAAGAGATGTTACTCAAGCCACTGATAGTAGATGATTCATTTGAATCCTGCTCAGACTCGTTGTTTTCAGTGGTACTAAGTATAGTGGGGTTTTTCATTATCAGTGTCCAGCAGTTCACACACAACAATGAGTCTTTTTTCACTCTTCCAGCACATTTTTCAACAAGTACATCAGTCACTTTTCTAAGATTGATTGTTATGCGTTTCTTGTGTTTTTGAATAGGGTCCTGGCAGTATTTCAAGTGCCGAACCATTGTATTTTGATCTGTAAAGATATAGGATTTACAATTAGGTAATATATATTTTTTAGAAAATATATAGCTATACACACTTAATATTTTAGGCCTTGATAGTCTCTGAGGCTCATTAAAACACCATACCCACCAGCCACCCACAGTGCTGGCTGGAACTGTACTAACCTGTAGACAAGGAATTTTGCAACTATCTGTGTTGATTCTGCACTTAGACAAGTAGCAACATGTTTCAACAGGTTTGTTTAGGCTACATGTGAGCTTGTCTTCCCCTTTCACTATTATATGCCAGTGTAGATTAGCAGTGAAATACAATTTTTATTAAATTCTTGGAGCTTGAGGTCAAATTGATAGCTAAGATATAAAAATTCCTTGAAATGACAAGCAATTTATAAATATGGTGTTCACTTATAAGTTAGTTACATGAAAAGTACCAACATAAACAAACTTTTTATGATTGTTTCTATTAGTCAAGAACTCTGACTTTGTTTTTTATATCTATAAAAAATGTAATTTTAATTTCTATAGGTCAAATTATGAGCTTAAGTGTGAAAAAATAGGTAGAATTGACGCACAACTTATGAATATGGTGTTCACTTATATGTTAGTTACATGAAAAATACTAACATAAACAAACTTTTTTTTGCTGATTCTAATAGCCAATGCCTATGCCTTCATTTTTTACATTTAAAAAAAAAATTCTCATTTGATATCCCAGAGGTCAAATCGTGACCTCAAATTTTGGTTACAGTGTAACTTTTTTATTTTTCAACCTAGAGTTCTAAAACTTGCATATTTGGATTCCTTGTCATTTTCTGATTCTAAATATATATACTTTTATATAATTATGACAATTATTACCCAAGTTATGGCTCGCCAAATGTTAGTAACCTCGCGAGTAACCTCAAATTGCCCGAGGTCATATCTCTTGAACCGTTGGTCGGATTGACCTTATAATTTCAGAAATGGATTCAGGGCTCACAAACTCCCTATAAACCAAATTTCAGCAAAATATGAGAGATGAGGGTGTTAATTTCAATTTTTTTTGGTTGATCTGACAGAGAATGACCCCATTGCCAAGACCGAAAATGGCACTTGCTAATCTGGTCTTCTTAGCTTCCATTGTTACAGCTTCCATTGTTTCTGAAAGACAATAAAGGATATTATTAGACTATAAGTGAAGTTTCGTTTATGGTACATGTTTTATGTAAATCACCCCTTTAGGGTGCATCAAACGCCCTTAGGTTCTTGGATTTTAATGTCTATTCTCTCAAATGTTATGTAAATCACCCCTTAGCAACTCTATATTAAAAGAAACAATGTAAGTAGTCAACTGGTTGGTAAATAAAAAAAATATATATTTTTACATAGCGCGGCCCCCGAAAATTGCCGCGAAAATATAAAAGTGACCGGTGGCCACCCAGGACCACCTCCGATTTAATTAATGTTTGGCATACACACTTCTAGCAACAAGTGTAACATTTGAGAGAATAGACATTAAAATCCAAGAACCTAAGGGCGTTTGATGCACCCTATGGACCATCATGCAAGACAACGAAACAATCACCCCCTCCACCTATTTTACAAAATTTGACAAATGATCTTAAAAGTTCGAAATGAACCACTTCAGCTTATTCCTTTTCCCTGTCACAGCCAGGGAGTAGAACATGCTGTAAATGTGGTAGCAGAAGCATCACAAGATAGAATTGGTTACGAAAACAAATTTATTTTACGATTTTAAATTTCTTAAGGTGAATATTTTTATTTCAATATGCTTCAATTGATTCTTTAAGTAATATACGAGGAAAGATTTATTATTATATATATATATATATATATATATATATATATATATATATATATATACACCACGGTGTAATTACAGTATGTTGTTTAGGGGCCCAAAGGAAACTCCGAGCAGTGTGTAGAATAAGAATACAAAATAACCCCCCCCCCCCCCCCCCCCCCCCCCAAATTGTGCAGGTACGAAGTTGGGAAAATGACAAGGATAGAAGAACGCTTCAGTGTAGATCAGCACATGGAAATATTGGAGGTGGTGCCTACAGTGAGGACATTCCTTCCTGATCAAAATGTCTTTACATATGATCGATCGATCAGATTCATAGTCACAAGTGTTAGATTTTCTTAAGGAACTCCCATTTATTCAGGTTCTAGACTGGTCGATCAGAGGGTGTGGAGTTGGACTTTATGGAAAATAAATGGGAAATGTGCCACGAATGCTTTTCATGAAAATAATTTTCAAATCTGGGAAAGTTTATGCAGACGACCCCAACTCTCAGCAAAACCAGTAGTGTGTCTGCTCTGAACATTAGAAACTGTCATTGAAATGGAAGGTGGCTGGACTAATTACTAAAAACATTACTTTGTATTTTTAGTACAGTTTCTAGTTAATAGAGATTTTATTTATAACATCGTTGGTGATTGTTGTCAGTCATTTTGTAGTGAAGTATATAATAATCAGTAAAGAGTGGTATAAACTGATACAGTGCTTATGCTAATTAATTCTGCCCCTTGAGCCACCTACCGGATTATTAGCAGCAACATCGGGAGTAGAACCACTAACCTTAGCTTAAAGCAAAACTGTTATCCACTGAGCTACGGACGCAATTTATCCTTTCAAATATGGGCATGATTATGCACCTTGTCACATCCTTTGTATTTGCAATATGCGATCTTAAATCAGTAGAAAGGTGCCTTTCGGTTAACACCGTATAAAGATTATCATCTAACTGAAGCAAGCATTAAAGCAATTTGATATAAAATGAGAGATTATTATTATTGGCAGATCAAGTTGTCACAGTATTTTTCTATTAATGGAATGCATCTTTGAGTCTTATGTAGCTGGAAAAAGTGAAACTACGAGATCGAAGTAGGATTTTGTGCAATGTAGTTAGTGACCGGAACTCTTAAACTTAATGGCTTTTAAGGACAGTTTTGGAGCGATCGCCGTGCAGTGTTAAGATTTTCCATGTGTAAAACCAAGGTAGTTATCAAATACATCAGATTTTAATGATAATGTCCTTTAAATTTTATTTACTATCCTATGGGTGACGAATTCATTGTTTTTTGTGGGTTGGGATCGTATTTTCTTCTTCTCGAATAAAAACAGCACCATAAGGAGAACATGTGACTGTTACTCTTGGAATACGATATCCGCAGATGAAGTATGTGTCTTCGAATTAAATGTAGGGGTATTTTACCCGAGATGGACAGGGAACCTTGTAAATTAAGACGTCCCTCCACGATCAGATGGTCCATTTTTGCCCAGAATACCCACCAAATTTCACAGTCGGTTGCACTAATTTGACATCTCCAAGTTCCCAATACCCAAATCCGTCCTCCCGAAGCGAAATATTGATGTGATCTGACAAGACAACAGAGTGGCAAAACTGATCAAACTCGTCCTTCGTCTGCATGGACCACTGAGAGCAATGGCTTCCTTTTAGCTATATGTCATCTCTACCCAGTTCTATGCAGGACATTCTCCGAGACAAATAAAAGGAAACTGTGCGAGTGGTCCATGTATATAAAGGACACATCTGATCAGCTTTGGCACTTCGTTGACTTATCAGATCACATCAATATTCTGCTTGGGAGGACGGGTTTGGGTATTGAGAACCTGTGGAGATCTGTCCAATCCTAAACTGGTGCAACCCCCTTGTGGAATTTGGTTCTTTTGGAAAAATTACCTTTTGCTTGTAGAGGGACGCTTTAATTCACAAATTTTCATATCCATCTTAGATAATAACCTCCTACTTTTGTTTCGGAATGGTATACTTCACTTGGAAGGAGTCGTGTTTCAAGAGGATGATACCACATGTTCATTCCACTTCAGGCGGGTGGTCTTTTTATTCTGACAGAGTACTGTCCCTATTAAATTATTAAAACTTCAGTGAAAGTTTGAAAATCACAGAATGGAGTTACATGTGTCAAATCGTACTATGAAAAGGTTAATCATTAGTGAAGCACCCTCACCTGTGCCTGCTTTAGGAAGATGGTGGTCTTACTTAGAAAAGTACACAGCGACACTACTATTCCTGGATGTGTTTCGTATTCGGCTTCAAGCAATTTGTCCAACGTCGGACAACTCTGTTTAACAGGGAAAACGTAGTCGTGTCCATCATTTTAACACTTCTTTTCCCGTAGGTGGAAGACTATGCCAGGCGTCGAGGAGATTCTTTGTCTACTGTTGAGAAGTGGCTAAACGTGAATTTAGCCTATGATCAGTCCTTCCATTCTGAAATAAAAACTTAAATTCTTAAGTAATGAACAATATAACTTATTTAAGTGAAAAATTTACAATTAAAATGTCGTTTCAGGAAACATTTTTTGTCATAATCATCACAACAAAATTTATTTTTAATATATTTGTATTAGTGATTTTTGTTAAGTTAATTGTTAATAAAATTCTCTATTACACTTCGTATGCATTGTGAAAAACTTAATTCCGCTTATTAACGGGTGAGGTACAGATCCATTTTCATATCTACTGTTGTGAAACTACATTTCTTGCTGATAAATATCAGTATGAAACAGTTACACGATCTTCTTGAACCAACTGTACTGTACTTTTTTCTTCTTTTTTACCATGCATACTTGCATAGGATAGTTATGAAAAGTTTAATAAAAAATTAGTTTACTCCAACATATAATATAAAACAAAAAAATTTCAGTAAAAGGTAAAATGCAAAACGTTTTGTACACTTAATATTGTGTGTCCACCTTTTGCTTAAATAACTTCAATGAATCGTTTTGGCAGTTTTTTACAAGGTTTCGACATCCCTCGGTAGAAATTTTAGCCCCTTCTAAACAAAATTTTTGCAATTCATTCAAATTCGACGAGTTTCTCTTGCTGGACAGCTTTTTTCAAATCAAACTATAAACTCTCAATTAAATTGAGATCTGGGCCACCCGAAAAGCCTTAAATTCTGTTGTTGAAGCCATTTCACGATTCAATTATTTTCATGGTTTGGATCATTATCTTGGTGCAGCAATCCATTCGCAACTCCCGAACTGAAGGCAATACATTTTCTTAAATTTCCCGATATTTCTTCGAATTCAAGATTCCATTGATGACGAGCTTTCCTGAACCAGAAGCACTAAAACATCCCCAAAAACTACCACCACCATGTTTAACCGTAGAATGGATGATTTTTTGCTCGAATGCAGTATTTGATTTCTGTTATTCCCGAATAATAATTCAATTTTGGTCTCGTCTGTCCAGAGAACTAACTTCCAGAAAGCAAATCCATTATTTTGATGATCCTTGGCGTACTTCAAACGAGCTTCTTTGTGCGCTTTTCGTAGCAGAGATTTTCTTCGTGCAATTCTTTCATGCAGACCATTTTTTTTTCTGAATGTACGACGTACGGTAGAAGGATGAACACTGATCTTAGACCAGCGGTTCTCAAAACTTTTTCTTCTTCTGTACCCCTTGAATTCTTTAACGGGATTTTCTGGATTTTCGAGAGAGATAGAGGATTTTTTACTTTCTTTACGACCTGACCGTGTGACTTGTGGCCAATGTTCCCTCTAAGGTGTGCGCGTGCGCGCGCGCACACGCGTTGTGAAACCAGCGCACACAGCAAAATAAAATGCGCACAGGCTCAAGCGTATCATGAGTCACGACAGTAAATGAAGTAATTTAAAAAATTTCAGTTTAATGAATTCTATAAAGAACAAATTAAGAAATCGCTTGAAAGAAAATCATTTGGACATACATGCTCATGCGAATTAAAATTTACCTGAATGATGTGACGGATACTTAAATGATACTTAAATGAAAGGCACTTTCATTGAATGTTATTTTGATTATATTTTATTTTATTGAATTTTATTATTTTTTTATTTTATTCCTATTTTGTGAATGGATAAAATCGTGTATTAATCTTGAGACGCAATGTTCCCTCTAAGGTGTGCGCGTGTGCGCGCGTTGTGAAACCCGCGCACACAGCAAAATAAAATGCGCACAGGCTCAAGCGTATCATGAGTCACGACAGTAAATGAAGTAATTTAAAAAATGTACCGTCACACAAGGTCTGACCATTTGCATCAACATACTCTATAGTCGCTCTTTTAAGTATTAACCCTTTCCGACCGACTTCGCCGACGTCCGCGCAATTCGGATTTTTTTTACTATATGTATTTGCATTTTTTTTTCTTTTATACATTAAAGCATTGAATATAAACTTCTCTTTCTTATTTTTGCATAAAAACGAATAGTAATTATCTCATAATTCATAAAAAATAAAAAATAAATTATTTTATTCCTATTTTGTGAATGGATAAAATCATGTATTAATCTTGAGTCTATTTTAAATTGCTAAATGATAAAAATTGTTTTGAGAAATGATAACTAAAAGAGTAATTTTCAATTAATGTTATTTTTATTTTATTTCTTTATTTTGTTAAATTTTATTTTACTATTTTTTATTTTATTCATATTTTTAGAATGGATAAAATGTTTTCTTTTTTAAGAATATATAATATCGTAAACAGTTTTTTTAATATCCATTTAATAGTACCGTAATGATCGAGCTATCACCTTATGGAAATAATATTTATTAAGTATTTAATATTTATATATATTTCATTTTGAAGATAATAGCGCTCAGAAAAGTGTGCACAATTTTTTACCATGAATCTAAATGTACGCACAACGAAAATTTCTTGCGCACACGGACTAAAAAAAATTAGAGGGAACATTGCTTGTGGCCGTTTGTTAATAGTATATAAAAGTAAAAGGGTTATATTTTGAGGACCCCTTCGCGTACCCCCGTTTGAGAACCACTGTCTTAGACAGTCTTAATGTTTGGCAAATATTACCTGCAGTCACTCGTGGATTCGCAGTAGTCATTCTTTCAATTGAAATTTTGAAAGGTCATCCACACCTTAGTAGAGTTTTGATTGTCCCAAAGCCTTTTTATTTCTTTAGAATTGCAGCAACCGTCGTAAATGGAATTCGAAGTAGTTCTATCTTCCTATAACTCTTTTAGAGACTAGTATGCAGCAACAACAGATCTCTCAAGATCTGTAGACAGCTCTATCACGACGACCCATTGCTTACTAATGGCTTGTACAATGTACAGTCATCCGCCTTCCATGAAGATTCATATGGAAAATTCCAGAATTCAGAATTGCCCACAACTGATAAAAATTTTGTATTCTTCAAGCTTAAGGTAGACACACAAAGTATTAAATAATTTTTAAGTGAATGTATGAAAACTTTCGTATTTTACCTTTTTTTTTATTTTACTTAAATTCTTTGAGGTATTAAATTGTATGTTGGAATTAGTGATGGGACGATTAATCGGAATCGGAATCGAGAATCGGAAGAATCGAGCATTTTTCAGGAATCGGAATCGAGAGAATTGTACCATGATTTCCGATTCTTAAAACGATTCTTTAACTTTTAATTGAACCAGTTTTGCAATGTAAACTTTAAAATTTAAATGAAAGAGGATAACAAATTTTATTTTTATTGTATTGTAGCTGTACATTAAAACATGTATATCCATGATGTGTAATCAAGAAGATTAAAATGAATTGTTACAACTTACAGTTGATTTTTATTTTTAAACCAATCTATTATAATTTATAATTTATATTACCATACTCATAATGTAAATAGTTAATCTTACCAGAGTAAAATATGACAATTTCCAGAAAAACAAGTATAGAATTATATTTAAAAATATTGAGAATCGGAATCGAGACTTTTTAGTGGTATCGGAATCGGAATCGTTAAAAATTTTGGTATCGTCCCATCACTAGTTGGAATTAAAGTAATTTTTTTATTTGTTAAAATTTTCCAAACGAACGGTAAACTTTTTATAACTATCCTATGGATGGTACAAAAGATAAAGACGAATATAACCGAAATATTTCTCTGTACGAATACTTACGAGCGCCACTTGTTTATACTCTCATTAAATTATGAGGGGCCCGGAATGTTCCCAGGAAATATGCTTTAATTTTGCACTGGTCATACAGCAGTGCAACCCACATGAGGAAGTGTCCGACTTCTGTCCATGCCTGACCGACGCCGGTTGCAAATACTGTTCAGCAGCGAGTCATATCATGGCTCTCATTCTTCCAGTCGGAGATCAAATAGCAATCCAAGAAATAGCGTCATTCCACTTCCCCCTGCTTGAAGTTTAAGGCGCAGAAATTCATCAAAATGATCATGGTGACGGTCTTTCGGGACCACAAAGGGACTTTGCTGTCGAATTTCCTAGAGCCGAACACCATTGTGAATACATACATGTATCGCGAGTTAACACAAACTAAGAAATGCCATCCGGGGAAGGAGACCACAACTGCAGTACCAAAACGTCTGCCTTTGTGATAACGGTCGCCCACACACGGCTTTCGCCACATCCCAACTTCTTGCCAGCTTCCATTGGACAGTTGTCGCCAACCCACCCACCCACCATACAGTACGGATCTTGCTCCATCAAACTCATCTCTTTAGCCTCCTGAAGAACCACCTTCGAGGAGTGCAACTAGAACATGTCTTCGTCAGCAGAGTATGAACTTCTACCACACGGGGATATACTCACTGCCCACCAGATGGCAGGATTGCATCGATGTCATTAGGGTGTACTTCGAGAGGTAAAGGAGGTATTGTTCTTCTCTTCCTTCAAGTTACATTTCATTCCAATGGGTATAAAAAAATGTTTCTGGAAACTTTCAAGGCACCCCTCGTACATACTTGCGTAGTTTTGCCGTTAAAAGTCTTCCTGAGGAGAAAATTAGTTAAATTGCATTAACACTCACTAAGAAAACCCGACTGAGGCTCTAAGTAGAATGAAGACAATCGTCTAGTCCAGTGGTTCTGAACCTGGGTACGCGACGGTGGCCTGAAAATATAACCCTTTTAATTTTATATACGATTATCAAATGGCCACAAGTCACACGGTCGTAAAGAAAGTAAAAATCCTCTGTGCCTCTCGAAAACCTAGAAAATCCTTTAAAAGAGTTCAAGGGGTACGGAAGAAGTAAAAGGTTAAGAACTGCTGGTCTAGTCATTGGAAAACAGAAGAAACAGTGCTGTCACGAATGAAAAATTTAACATTTTAAGTCACTTTAGACAGCATCGACCGGGTTAAGCTTTGAAGGGATGAATGTATAAGAGGAATCCTAGAAATTTAGAGAGAGAATTCAATGGGAAAAATGAAGTTAAGTAACAGTGGAAGGAAATTCCCGAAAAGAAAAACTACTAATGTATTTTTTAAGTTTTCGTCAATTATTAAATGAACATTAAATAGCCCTTTCCTAATTGTGTTTTATATACCTGGCCATCCTGCATGATTAGGAATAAAATTCACCATTCACTTTTCTCGCTCCCAATTATTCCCATAAATATCATCATCATTTTCGAAAAATTTCTTCAGTCCACACAATTTTTGTTTTACTTGCATTGATAAATTTTACAACCATCCTTATTATCTCTGCATTTTATTCATAATCAGTCCTTTCGGAATCTGGAGTTACAGTCCACTCTAACTTTTTACCACTTTAAATTCTTACTTGGTGCGCGCGCATAAGAACTTTACTTGGAGTGCACGCAACTTCATTTTCACCATTTTGTAGCTACAGCCAGGTTTCAAGAACCATCCGTAACTATACCACCTTAACGAATCTGTATCTCATAGTTCTTAAAACTCCAATTAACCTCCGCATACACAAAGCGTTTATAGGTTCATTCTTTCATTCATTAGCCTATGGTCTACTTCCCTCAATTTCAAATATTCTCTCACCAAAAAAATAAAACATTTCTAATTTCCCTGCTTCTTTAAACTTAATTTGCTCGTCTCCAATTAGCTACTGTAATTAAAAGTCGTATACATTACATTTTAACATCTAAAATTCAATATAATCCATGGAGTGTCGCGTGGTCAATAACCAGTTGGTGGGACGTGGGAGTACTTACAATGATGTAGGCGTTTATATTCAAACAACATGCATGATGGACTTCTCTTAGGGGTTGCTATAGCCACTAATTTGTTAGGTTTGTTCTGAATTCGATAGTAACTATAAATAAATTAAATATACCAATAATAGAAGAAAATTATACTAAACTATCTTTCCGAATAAAAATAAACAAATTAAGTAAATCAGAGCTAATTTCAAACACAAATTAAACTGCAGTTCAACATCTGGCAGCAGACCGGACTCATTGATTTGAATCCGAATCATTGTGTTTGAAAGAACAATTACTATTTCAAAATGAGTCAAAAACAATTTTTAGCTCAAATTTTATCAGTTTCCTTCCAAGATGAGAAAATGTCTACACAGGGCACTTAATATACTGTATACTCAAAATTGTTAAATAATTTTCCGACTTTCTTTTTGTGGTCTAGACCTGTGTATATCACACACACACACACACACAATAATGAAGAAAAAAAAAATAATGCCCATACAATCCCAAATTAGAGCTAACAAGACCTAAATTTACAGTCTCGGCAGTTGTTTCCAGAAGTGGTAGCAATAGTGTTTTGGGGTTGTTTTTTAACCTACTCGAACATCTCTGTCGTAACGTATGACGAAAGGAACCTGAAGCTTTTCGCGAGTTCTGAACCCATTAACCCCACCAAGGAAGTCCTAGAGACATGGCTATTATCCAATAGGCACTGTGCCTTGGGCCTACGAAAAAATTTTTACCATCTTTTTTTTATTTTATGATAAAAATTGTAACAAAGATCTTTTCTTGAATATATAACCTTTGGTTGGCTTCTGCCCGAATTGTTCATTCTGACGAAGGTTAAGCTTTTCACTCTACCTTAGACCTACAGTTTAACGTGGAATTCGAACCACGTCCCACCAGCAGCCCAGCGTCTTAATCACTAGGCCACCCAGGGTACCCATTTATCTACCAATCACTTTCTTTATTGTGTGGAAGGATGAACAGCTGGGTTTTGTTGCGCGCCGACTGCCGTCACCGGGTCTCGAACCCGGGGCCGATGGATTCATAATCAGCGACGCTAACCACTACACCACCGAGACGCATATTTTATATATATATATATAGGGTGGGCCGTAAGTTTCCATACATAGGAAAAATAAACTTTTTTATGGACAACCATTTTTATTTATATAATATGCTCTACATGGTTGCCATTGTTTTGAAAACACATTTCAATACGTGTTCCCCACTGTTGATGAACACGCATTAGCACAGTTGACGTTATGCTTGTAATGGCGTTGGTGATACGTTCCTTTAGATGATTTATGTCTCGTATCTTTTCCTGATACACCATGGCCTTCAAGTGCCCCCAAAGATAGAAATCAAGGGGGGGAGATCTGGGGATCTGGGAGGCCACTCCACAGGACCACGCCGACCAATCCAAGCATCCGGAAACTGCTGATCCAAATACCGACGCACGTGAAGACCATAATGAGGTGGAGCTCCATCTTGCTGGAAGTAAACTGTGAAGTTACCTTCCTCGTTTAGCAGGGATGGGAAAATCTCTTCTTGCAACATGTTAAGATACCTTTCGGCATTAAGATTTCCACTGACAAAAATTGGTCCAATAATTCTGTCACCCCATATCCCGCCCACACCATCACTTTACCGGCACCTTGCATCTTCGTCGGACTCAGCCAGTTAGGGTTAGCATTACTCCAATAACGTATGTTTTGCCGATTAACCTCTCCATTGACGTAAAAATTTGCTTCATCAGTAAACAAGATCTTACGTCAAACGCATATTCTTAGGGTATCTGAAACATAAAAACAAACGTTTAATTTTTCCTATGTATGGAAACTTACGGCCCACCCTGTATATATATATATATATATATATATATGTGTGTGTGTGTGTGTGTGTGTGTGTGTGTGTGTATCAGAAGGATAGGCACAGTGTATATATACAAAGAGGCAGAGTCGTCAATTTTTTTTTTTCATAAAGTGCAAGAAATTAACACCAGAGATGAACTTTGAGATTTTTTCATTGCAAAATCAACATCTTCAAATGATGTTTTTCGCACAATCTCATTCTTAATAGAGAGTAGTGCAAGGGAACACAAGCATTGTTGTCACATGGTTGATCGGAGACAAAAACTATCGGCTTTAGCTTCGAAAAGGGAACGAATTGTGAAGGGGAGCGTTCTAAGATGACAAGATACAACATCCTTAGAGCAATGTAAACATTCGGAAAGTTGCTGATCAGTTTGTCAAATATTTGGGCATTGAGCTTATCTGCCACTGTTTTTTCTCTGCATACAAATGCAAGAACAACAGGAATTTATCAGTAAATGCTTTTTTAAGATCTGCTGAATATGCAGCAACCAATGCATTGGCCCGCAAAACAATTTCCTCTTTGGACAGTGATCTATCTACAAGGAAATTGAATCGGTCATTCAATCTGGCATATGCATCTCGCCGTTTTTCCGTTTCCACAATAAGTTGATCCATGATACGATAGAAGCATTGGATACAGAATCTGTCACTTGGATTGTCCACATTGAAATCAGTGCCAGTTTCATCAGCAAATTGTTTCCTCTTTTGTACACGACTCTCTTTATAGCCAGATGTTGAGAGACCTCTGGCCATTCTTTCCAATTCCTCAAACTTGTCACATCGTGTTACGAAAGTGGTGCAAAGGTGCCTCATACAACTTCACAATGGACCACAAGTCAATCCCAGCCTCCTTACTATTATTATTAATTTAGGGGTGCAACGGATATGAATTTTTCATATCCGGCCGGATATATATTATTAGGTTTTGTATTATTTTTACACTCGTACTGCTATGTTTTGTTTTGCATTGGGGGCAAGCGCCCCCCCAAATATAAAATAAATAATAATTTAAGCATATTCAAATGTTTAATTGTTTTGTTCTCTTTCAGATTCTTGTGTTGTATTAAACTATATAGTATCAATCATGACAAGTTTTGTGTGGTCACTGTATACAATAAATGATCCTAGCGATATCACTGCAAAGTAATATTTGCCAAAAGATTATCAAACGTGGGACGGAGAAAGGTGGCCAAAAGTCTTTTAGCACACCACCTCTTCATAATCATTTGAAGATTAATCACCCAAAAGAGTATGCTGAAGCCAAAAACGAAAATGACAAAAAAAAGAATAGCTGCGACTGAATCAAAGGAAATAGGCATAGATAGAATACGGGCTAGACCATCAACTTCTACTGGTAGTACTCTGAAAGAAAAGAAAAGAAAATGGACCAAATGAGTAAGCAGATCTCAATAGAGGAAAGCTTTTCATCTAAAAAAATATGGGATATCAATGACTCCAGGTCTGTGATGATTCACCGTAAAATTGGCATGATGATGGCTTTGGACAAACAGCCATTTACTTTAGTTGATGATGATGGTTTTATTGATCTAATGGCCTACCTCCAACCCAGATATCTCTTACCGAGCAGAAGGTACTTCTCTGATACTATAACTCCTCGTCTTTATAATGAGTTCAAGTCCAAAATTGCTCAGAAGCTGGAAGAAAAAGCATGAGAGCTTTTCTTCAGATATTTGGACATGCACAACCTCTCAAGAAAGTTTTATATCATTATCGGGTCACTGGATAGGTAAAGATTTTGAAAGATACGATGCTGTGCTACATGCCTCTCATTTCTCAGGGTCGCATACTGGCAAGAATATATCTGAAAAGTTTCGCTCTATGCGGGATAGTTGGGATCTTGATGCAAATAAGAGGAATTTATTGGTGAGGGATGGAGCTAGTAATATGGCTCTTGGTAGTGACCTGGCTGAAATACCTTCAATACACTGCAGCATTCATTTACTCCAACTGGTTATTAGTGACTCAATTATGGTTCAGAGGAGTGTAATTGATATCCTTGCAAAAAGTCGCCGCCTTGCAACTCACTTTAATCATTTTCCTTTGGCCTGTAACAATTTCAAACACATTCAAGTGCAGCAAAATCTTGAGCCTCTCCTATTGATTCAAGATGTCCCAACACGTTGGAACAGCGCATATTTGATGCTAGAAAGATTATATAAATTAAAAATTCCAGTGCAACTGTATTTGGCTGATCGTAGTGAATTACCTACCATCACATCCTTCGAGTGGACACTGATACGAAATCTTAAAATATTAAAACCATTCTTCCAACTAACTCAGGAAATTAATTCGGAAAAATCAACTTTGTCTTCCGTAATCCTAAGCATTCGTATTTCACAGATTTCTTTCAAAGATTGGCCATGATGACCAAGGTGTTCAAACGACAAAGAGAACTCCTGACTTCTCTTCGAGCGCGTTTCTTGTCGGAGAGTAATGATGGGAAGTCTTTGAACATAATGAAAAACGGCTTATGTGACTGCGACTGCAATAGATCCGCGGTATAAGTTATCTTCCTTTCAACAAGATCAAAAAGAGCAGGCTAAATCCTGGCTGATTGAAGAAGTCATAGGTATTGAAAATGACGGTGGTGGTAATGATTCTAATGAAAATGAAAGTGGAAGCGAAAGAAGCGATCTTCTTCATCATGTTTGATGCGACCTCCTGCCTCCTCTTTGTGGTACAGATGGAATGTTTCAAGGTGCTCACTCATATCTAGGAGGTCAGCAGAACTACTCAGTCTCGTCCAAAACCATAAAAACGACAGTAAGATCACCAACATATCTCTACAACTGCCCGGGATATGGGATATTCCTTATTTCGGGGGGCGTTTGACCTCCAATGACCTTGAGTATTGACTTATGTTGGTCAAAACGACTCCCAAAATATCTGCAACCCCTCCAGATCGACTCATCATCCTAAAAACCCCTAGAAATGACACCAAGATCATCAAAATCCATCAAGTATTGACCAGGATATAGGATTTTTCAGTTTCGCCGGCCATCTTGGAAAATGGCGGCCATATTGAAAAAGCTAAGCGGGGGTCACGTGTACACCCGATGGATTCTTGAATGGGGTGGTATAAGTTTTCAAAATATGTAAAAATTTGCTTTATAACAAACAATGCATTGTTCCAGTAAAATCAGGGTCTGTGCTACCGGACTACAACGAATTGGGGTGAGAAGGCAGAAATGACCCGAATATAAAAATACAGAAGATAGTGAAGAGAAAAGGCAGAAAGTAAAGCGTACACATCCATTCTCACACGCGTTCTGGTGAACCAACGTCCAACACGAGTAAATTCCACACCTGAGCGCTTCAAACGCTGTGCGTGATGGTGCTTCCTTGTCAAAAATAAAAGGAACTGAGACCAGAATTTACATACCTCTAACAAACCTCTTTCATTTCAACCAACTTGCAGCCACTTCTTGTGCATCACCCAGATCGAGTCTACGCTAACTCTTTCAACCATTCAGTGTCTATCCATCGTCTTCTTGGCCTTCCTCCTCTCCTCCTTTGCAAATACTCTTATACCCTCTTTTCACAACTCCGTAATCTTTCATCATATCCAAACCACCTTAACACACTTCCCTCGATTTTCATTGACTTCAGAACAACTTTTCAGAATAACACGATTTCTTTATCAATCCGACGCACGCCACATACTTCTCCGGTTATTCATTTCAATTGCTCTTACTCTTGACTTCTCCCTTTCATGCCATGTCAGTGTTTCATACCCACACAAAAGTGTCTGCACTAACACCATGTATACATTTCTTAGCATCTCTATCCAGTCTCCGCTTTCTCACAACCGCTTTCAGTGAACCTGCCACCTTTTTCTCCTCGATTCATCCTACTATTAACTTCATCCGCACTCACTCTTCTTTTGTTCAATACACATTCCAAATATTTAAAGGACTTTACCACCTCTTTCACCATCGCATGACACTCCAAATTTCCCTCCCGACAATCAATAACTTGCTCTTACCCACAATGACCTTCAACAACCCTCTCGCGCACTGCCACAAAATTCTTAACCTCTTGCATATCACACTCACTCTGCAAATAATACATCACCCGCATAACAGATTTGACAGGCTCCACCTATTCCCATCATACACCAGATTCAGTCCTTTTAGGCACAAGCACTTTCACCTCTCATGATTCAGTCCATAAACATAACCTGATCGAAATCTTTCATACAGAACAGACCAAAATGCGGGTAGTTGATGTGGCCAAAATTACTGCTATTTTTGAGGTTTGTAATGCATATAAAATAAGTACTTTTGGTGATCACAAGATCGCCGCTCTGAAAGAGGAAATTTCAGGACGCTTTCAGGAGGTTGGGTCAAGAATGATACTTGCCAGCAGAATTTTTTGACGTTCCAAGTGTGCTTACATGCTGTTGGATCAGCAGTGTTAATGTCAATGAGCTAAGCTTCCAGCTCTTAAAATAGGGAGGAAGAGTGGAATCTGACGGCTTCCAGCTCTTAAAATGGGGAGGGAGAGTGGAATCTAGACAGCTCTCTCAGTATTAGGATTCTCTGTACCAACACTATCAAGACTGCATATGGCAACAATGTCTTGGAGGGGAAGGTTTCCAGACTTTCCTAGCAAACGGGTTAGCCATAGCCTAATCAGCGAAACAGGAAATCTCAATCAACAAGATGAGTGGCTCACTAGTTAATGACGTTGTCCTAGACTTTCATACAAATGCAAGCATACTTTCCAACTTCTGAACTGATGGTACCTTATCATCACCCGAAATGTACGGATGCTGCCTCTTTATAAGGCTGGTGTAAATATGAGGAATGAGGTCCGATTATGAGGATGACAACAATGCAAGAGACCAGGATAGGTCAGATGAAGATGTAGGAAGAACACTAATTTAACATTTGAATTAGTACTTCTGTGCAACCACGAGTCTGAATTTTAATCGCTACCTCCTGATATCATTACATAAATTTTAATGAACTTGGTAAAATATTGGGCAAATAGCGAATAGAAAAAACTATGCATTCTTGGATCATGCATCAGAGTTCAACGATATTTCAATATACAGGGTGGGCCGTAAGTTTCCATACATAGGAAAATTTAAACGTTTGTTTTTGTTTCAGATACCCTAAGAATATGCGTTTGAAAGATCTTGTTTACTAATGAAGCAAATTTTTACGTCAATGGAGAGGTTAATCGGCAAAACATACGTTATTGGAGTAATGCTAACCCTAACTGGCTGAGTCCGACGAAGATGCAAGGTGCCGGAAAAGTGATGGTGTGGGCCGGGATATGGGGTGACAGAATTATTGGACCAATTTTTGTCAGTGGAAATCTTAATGCCGAAAGGTATCTTAACATGTTGCAAGAGATTTTCCCATCCCTGCTAAACGAGGAAGGTAACTTCCCAGTTTACTTCCAGCAAGATGGGGCTCCACCTCATTATGGTCTTCACGTGCGTCGGTATTTGGATCAGCAGTTTCCGGATGCTTGGATTGGTCGGCGTGGTCCTGTGGAGTGGCCTCCCAGATCCCACCCCCCTTGATTTCTATCTTTGGGGGCACTAGAAGGCCATGGTGTATCAGGAAAAGATACGAGACATAAATCATCTAAAGGAACGTATCACCAACGCCATTACAAGCATAACGTCAACTGTGCTAATGCGTGTTCATCAACAGTGGGGAACACGTATTGAAATGTGTTTTCAAAACAATGGCAACCATGTAGAGCATATTATATAAATAAAAATGGTTGTCCATAAAAAAATGTTTATTTTTCCTATATATGGAAACTTACGGCCCACCCTGTATAGTCAAGAAAAAATTTGAACAAAATTTTAGTTTCAGATTTTGAAAATCATTTGAATTAGTGTCTGAATTTCGCTGAAGTTTCCTTTATTTATTTTACCGGAGCAATATAATAAGGCACTTGGCACTACCATTCGTCCCTATAAACTTGCGCCTATTCACTCGTAAAGCTATCAGATACAGAGGTCAATCATACTTTTCACCTTTCAGACAGACCTTGTCAAAACATATTGGTATATCTACTTCCACCTCTTGGTACTAAATGATTCCAGTATGATGAAATAGTGGACTTAACCCTTTATTAGTTCTTATACTGTTCTTTCTTTCCTTACACCAGCAGAATTATTCTTTCTATTCTATTGCTAGTAATCGAAATTCCTGTAGAAATAGTCATGTGAATTAAGAGACACTTCGACTTCTAGCGCCTCTTTAGCGCCAATTTTGCTGGCTTTTCTACACCCACTTGCTGCAATACAATAAAACGCTTTTACCTAGCCTTAAGGCAAGAGTTGAATGGAGCATGATGAAACAATATAGATGTTGGCCTCGTTTGAACGAAGTTTTTGTGGGATCCTGGATGGCGTGATCGGTAAGAGCGTTGGCTCGCCCTTTATGGAATTTTCCCCTTCCCCATTATTTGTGCGCGGTTATTGCGCTTAAGACGCATTCAAAAGTATTAACTTCAGGACTGGGTCTGAGCCAAGTGTACTGCAAGTTACCTTCTTTGATGGTCTATGATTAGGAATGTTTAATTTCGTACAAAATGCAATATCAAACAAAACCAATTTTCGTTTTTAATTCCTCGGATCCTGCTGCCAATTTGGCCTGTGGAAAGGAGTACAGATCTAAACTAGTGCTTGTAATCCTAGTAATAAAGTGGTTTGTAATTGGCCCAAGTGAAAAGACCATTAACCTCCTAGGCTAGACTCCGATATACAATTGAACTACTTCATGCTACTAAATACCACCACCGTATTGGGAATAAATAATACAAACCACAATATTAATTTGCATTTGACTATTACACACTGTATTACACCAACTACTACCTACTTATAAGTAACTAAATATGGACTTCAAATATAAAATTCTAGACTAACTCTTTTGTTTTTATTATAAGTATTCAATAATGAAAACTCAAAGGATTTTTCTCTAAAACTCTATTAAAAAAATATCACAGTAAATATATCTGTTTTCATAATAAAATTACAAAATTTCATCATAATTTCATTTTCTCAAAATTTTTATATTTTAAATTTAATACAATTCAATAATTATTTACTTTTCTTCGCATTTACAAAGCAAATTATTTTAAATGCACATTTTGAAGTCATTTTGGGATTTGAAATCGAGTGATCAATTACTTTAATTTTAAGTCTAGGGTCAACAAAATCCTAGGATCTGTCTCTATAATTCAAGAGTGAAAACAATGGGGCAACCACGTAAAATATTAAAGCTTTTAGTAATACATCTTACAACGTAAATTTTATCTCTTAAGTCTTTGTAGTAAAAGAAGTCATATTCGGGTTTCCTAGTATGTTGAATTTGTGAAATTAAGAAGTAACCGAGGACTAGATACAGTATTTAACTAAAATTGCTTAAAAGAAACATACAACACAAAGAACAAGTTTTAGTTATGAAAGATGTAAAATTTCTATCTATAATATAGTGTTATAGTGTATCCTACTAACATACATACTGTACTTCAATGGAAAGTAGTAAAGTAGATGTTGCTGTTATACTGATGTTATCCTAATCAAGAGTAACGACGTAACACGCGAGGTATTTTACGTGTTCAAAAGTAGTCTTATGGTGTCGTTTTAAATTTAAACAGCCTCTTTTCAGACAATATATAATCGGAGCTGTAAAATTGCGAGTGACAATGAGCTAAACTGGGAGTTTAAGACAAGACCTAGGCTTGACCAATGAAATCTAGTGTTATCTTCATTGATATATTACATTCTTCATTTGGTCTCGAGCGTGTACCTTCAAGAATAAAATATTACGGTGAATTTAAAATCCAGACAGTACCCTGAGAACAATTTTATATTTATTCGTACTACTAACAAAAATGTGAAACAGGGTATGCTTCCGTGTTGAGCTTTGATATAATCCTTGAAGTACGAGTACTAGCTCAAACGCTCAAACTAAGACTGTAAGCATATGTCGGAGAGAGTTTAAAAACTGTTCGTTAACAAGTTCAATTTCTGTAATCTTACACATTTGTGTCGTATATATTCAAGTGCTCAGTAAATAATTTAAGGGGGGAAAAGTGTTAAATCCTTACAAATTAACGAATTATAGGTATAAAATCCTAACAGCTAATATAGAATATGCCCACTACTAAGGCGTTCTGTCATTGCTTGTCGAACCTCCTACAAAACACCATTAAAATAGGTTTTGGTAGGCAAATAAAAATTAGAGAAAATAAATTATATATATATATCACCTGAAAGACAAACTATCAGAATCATCCGTAAAATAATAGAAAATGAAAAAATTCTAAAAGTTCTTCCCATATACAATGGGCAATTACAATTAATACCCAAGAAAAACGATATAAAATATTTTCAATCTTGAAATATTTTCAGAAAATTATTGTATATTTTCTTGCTTGGGTAACCAAAAAAAAAAAAAAAAAAACTTTTGAACAGTATTTCAAAGTGCTGCTCTTCAGATATGGTTTTATTTAGTTGATGGGAATTGTGCTTAATGTCATCGTCTCTCCACCAGAGCGTTTGGACAACCAAATTCTGAAACAGAATATTTCTATTTCAGTCTATAGCTACTGACAGTTTTGTATAACCCTGAAATCTTTTGCAATGGGAAGTATTAATAGAAATTACGAATGAACATCAGTGAGGTTTGGAGTACTGATAATGTAAGCAACACTTTTCGAGATTTGTGAGCCTGCACCACAAAAATTTAATGCAATTTTCACAAATTACATTTTTTATACAAGAGAGAATATCCATTTGTTTTTAATTTATTTTTGATAATGTTTTAATATTAAAACTACTAACTTATAAAAAATCCAAGCCTTCAACAGAACATCATTACTCAAAAGCAGCAGGAACTATTTGCCTTAATCAGGCAAACTTCTAAAGGGTGGTTCAAAACTTTTGGCCATTCTAAACGGAAATGTGATAATTGCTTACTTATTCCTTAACCTTATTAAGGTATCTCTCTTTTGCGACTTTATTTGTTTTATGTTTATGTTTTAACTAAAATTTTGCTAATATAATTTCCGGAGGCAAAAATTACAGGCTTGCTACACAACTTCACCTTAACTTTAAAAGCTACGAAAAAAAGTCCGTGTAAAATATCTAAATTTAATTAACATCGATAGTACAACTAATAGCACCACAGAATACCAAAAATTATTTGCAAACTAATTTCATCCACCTTAAATCTACAAGTTCGAGTGACGAACAGAACTACAAGTTTTCATCAAATTACCCAATAGTCTAAAGATTCCTACTGAAACTTCTACGAAAAAAATTCAAATTACCCTATGCCCGTGCCAAGAAGCAGAGATAGGACGTTCGTGATGAGGAGTGTGTAGAGAACGTCTCTGGAAAATAAAGACGAATTGCCAACCATCATCCTTCGAATACTGGCGCCTCTTCCAACTTTCTTGCGTGGATGAACGAACCGCCATTCTCTGTGAAGAGAATACTAAAATATGTCGCATACTCAGTATAGGCGTACTCAAATTTTAACTGGCACAAAGTGACTGACATATTTTTACCCGAGTGTATATACAAATGTCTACAGTAGGTGAACGAGACGATATTGAAATTGTGAGCAAAAATATTTTTATGCCATACGATGCCCACATTTTCGAAAATATAACGTATGGAACAAATAGAGGTAACACCTATGTCCCCTTGTCCCATAAGAAAGTTGAAGGGGTAGGGGCCCCAAGCCTGGGCTACCTTAGCCACATGCAATTAGACGGGGGTGGTCGGCCCGCCGCTTCATCGTGACTAAGATACAGAAAAGACAACCATCCAGCTCTAGGCAACACTGGGGCCCGAACGCACGACTTACCGGAGTCTCAGCACTACCGGGTGGTGTCCTAAACGATCAAGCTACGAGACTCGAAGAACTTCTGAATTTTTTTTCCTACTGAAGGTTATTGAACACGTTTATTCACCTCAGAATCTAAGAACACGAGCGACAAATATCATTTGCGATACTTTATCAGATACGTAAACAAACGAAGGTGAACGGTAAACTTACTTGGGAGGAGACTGGTCTGGTCTGCTGCTCCAATCCCAGATCCAATCAGTTTCGACATTTTTCTCCACTCTTACAAAATCGCCATCCTAAAATTAAAAGGGTAATTTATTAAATTTAAAGAGAAAATCAATTAACCTAAATTAAAACCAAAAGTCTCGAAGAACAAATAAATAATTTATCAGAAAAATTATCCTAGATATTATGATTATCATCAAATATTTCTTTCAGTGCGAGAGCTAAAAGAGAGAAAATGAGAGCAAATGAGAGATGGAGTACAAGTGTCAGAAAATTTCAGGGAGAACAAGATATTTTGGAGAGAAGTGAATAGTGAGAGGAAAATGAGAGGATAGATGAGCATGACTGAAAAGATTCAGTGGGGAAGTGATGACAGAAAATGTGAAGACAAAGTGGAGCGAGTATTTTGAGGGACTATTGAACGTGTCGAAAGATAGGGAAGCAGATGTGATATGTTTGGGCAGGGAAGGGGTTCGGAGTAGGAGAGTTATGGCGAATGGGTTGGTCCGTAGGTTGGAGGCCCTAGGCAGGATGAAAGGTAAAAAAGCGGTAAGAGTGAATGGGATCGCTGTGGAGCTCTTGAAAAAAGACGTTGATTGGTTAGTTCGTGCGTCCGTTTAATGTGCGTATGGACAGAGGTGAGGTGCCTCAGGGCTGGTGGAGTGCATATATCGTCTCCCTGTATAAAGGCAGGGGCAGAGCCGGCTCTAGCTATAAGCAGTCGCTTAGGGCCCCAAGAGACTTAGTGAGCCCCCTTGCAATCTTAATGTAGGGGAACGCACCCAAATTATATCCAGGCGCCTAATTATGGCCACCATATAGATGCTACGACTAAACGGACTATATTTGTCTAAATGAGCACTATAAACACCACAAATTGATAACCATCAGAAAGAGCAGAAAATTCTCTACCGATTGGGTTCAACCAATCAGAAAACACAAGAAAATTACGTCACACAGTGACAGTGGCTACAGCACAGAGAAGCTTCTCAAAACTGAAGCTCATCAAAACGTACCCAAAGATCTTCAATATCTCATAAGCTGGGACAGCAGCTATCATACGACATAATTGATGATTTTACTTCAAAGGAATGTAGGCGCCACAAGTTTTGAGGGTATGTGATATTTATTGAGCTGTTGGTTATCTCAATTGTTTATTAATCTGTTGGTTATCTCTGTACTTAAGTCGTGTTATCATGAGGCCTGGTTGAGGTTCTGTTTGTAGTTTGTCTCATATAATATACCTTAGTTAAGAGAAACTCTTGTTTTATTCTCAACTTTTGAATTGCTCTCTTGGCTGTTACTCTCCCAGTCATAATAGCTGCTGCAGAGAGGAACTTCCAAAACAAGATCATTAACGCATGCCTGAGATCATCAATGTCTCAAGATTGAGTGCGTGTTAAATTAATTAGAATACATAATTAGGATTCCACTGGAACAGTGACATGGGGGCCCTATAAAAAATTTACTTAGGGCCCCAAAATGCTAGAGCTGGCCCTGAGCAGGGGGGACAAAAATGTATGCTCGAATTATAGAGGAATTAGTCTATTGGGTGGTGACTGAAAGGGTGGTGACTGAAAGGGTGGTGACTGAAAGGGTGGTGACTGAAAGGGTGGTGACTGAAAGGGTGGTGACTGAAAGGGTGGTGACTGAAAGGGTGGTGACTGAAAGGGTGGTGACTGAAAGGGGAAGAGTAAGGGGGTTTCAGAAAAGATAGAGGGTGTGTGGAGGAGGTGTTTGGGCTGAAGATGCCGTGTGAGAAATACTTGGAGAAAAAAAGGGATTTGTATGTGGCGTTCATGGATCTTGAAAAAGTGTGTGATGGGGTTGACAAAGGCGTTGTGGCAAGTGCTACAGCTGTGTAGAGTGCATGGGTCGTTGTTGAATGTGGTGAAAAGCTTTTACTGAGTGTGTACAGCAGGTGTGTGTGTGGAGGGGGGAGGTTGAATAGTTTCCGGTAAAAGTGGGTCTACGGCAGGGGTGTGTGACGTCTCCATAGGGAGGGGAGCGGGGGGTGAAGCATCTTGCAGCGGAAGGCTTCTGGGAAGTGAATCAGTTGTTGTATGCGAATGGTACGGCTTTGGTGGCGGACTCGAGAGAAAAGCTACAGATACTCGTAACAGTTCGGGAGGGTGTGTGAAGGAAAGAAGCTAAGAGTAAATGTAAATAAAAGTAAGGTTATGTGGTGCTGTAAAAGGGATGTTCGTGAGCGACTGAGAGCAAGTTTGTATGGTGAGGAAATGGAAGAAGTGGCATGTTTCAGGTATTTCGGAGTGGATATGGCACTGAGTGGGACGATGGAGGCAGAGGTGGGGCACAGGGTGGAAGAAGGGGCAAAGGTACTGGGTGCCCTAAGAAGTGTTTGGAAGAAGAGATCACCGTCTATGGGAGACAAGACAAGATGGGTATGTATGAAGATATAGTAGTGCTAACAGTGTTGTATGGATGAGCGGCATGGGGGACGAATGCGAAGGAAAGGAAAAGAGTGAATGTACTGGAAATGAAATGCTTGAGGACGCTCTGTGGGGTGAGGCGGATTGATCATGTGAGAAACACTCGTATCCGTGAGAGAGAGATGGGAGTCGAAGGAGTCTTGTAGAGAGCGGATGAGGGGATATTGTAAAATGATTTGGGTATATGGAGGATGAGTGAGGCGAGGATGCTAAAGAGGATCTACGTGTTGGAGGCGGAGGGGAAAAGTGGGAGGGGTAGACAGAGGAGGAGATTTGAAGGATGGGGTAAGGGAGGCTTTGTGTCAGCAGGACCCGGACGTCTGGGAGGGTGAAAAATGCGCGCTAGATAGAAAAAAGTAGAACGATGTAGTATATGGTGGGCGACGGGCTGGCAATACGCCGGCTTAGGGTGTATGAAGCGGTCTGGGTAAACCGTGTAGTAGTCTGCGGGGCTGGGCTGGGCTGTGGATAATGTTCCCCTGAGGCAGGTGCATTATAGACACGTCAGCTAATGAAGTGAATGTGAGCGATTGAGGATTGTTCCTGACGCAACCTCACTGAGGTGGGAGAGTACGTTTGGATATATAAAAAAAATTATCAACTAATGTAGAAGCTATTCTCACTTTTTTTCCAACATTCAAAGACTAAGCTTCACAAATTCAAAGGTGCCCCCCCCCCCAGCATCCCCACCCAATTTCAACATTATCTCATTGTTTCTGGTTATTGGTGACATACCAAAATTTGCCGTTTACTAGGTAGTAAAAAATGTTACGAAATCATAATGAAGGGAACTATCCTAAATTATAGACGGATCAAAATTATCGACCGACAACTGCATATCGAGTTTAAAAGTGTTATGTCCGACTAGTTTAAGAAATTAAGAGTGTCAATAATATGTGGGTATCGCCGTAAGTAACAGCCAGCAGATAATGATGCAACTGCACCAGTCTGAACCAGGCTTCAAAAGAGATGGTCAGGACTCGTCCTCGACTACTAGTTTTTCAATTTTTTAAAGTATATAGTGTGAACTTTAACTAAACTACTTTTGCTCGTTTAATATGTAATACAAAAACGCTGGAATAACACTTTCTGGAACAATTTGGGACTTAACTGTGTGAAATAAACACACTTCGATTCTGGACCAGTTCAAGGATCGGGGATTGCATCACTAACAGCAGAGGTGTATACAACATTATGGAAGATAAAAAAAAAAAAATCTAGTTATTAGAAACGATTCATTTGTGTATTCCACTAAAATTCGAAAAGCTAGTCATATGCATAAATACCTATACATAGCATTGTCACCCAACCTTAATTTGATATTCACCCTATTATAATAGTTGATGTACACTCCTTTTAATGGGATTTCTTCCGTTTCTACCACCATTTCCGTGTTGGGACTATTTGGCGGGGATTTCGGTCTGAAATAAAAAAATTTACGCATTACATTAAAAAATCTAATTTTTAAATATTTGCGGCTCTGCACAAATATCAAACTAAAATAATGATACGCGAGTTTTACGAGTTAGTCACTGCTGCAGAAGTAGGCAAGATTTTTAACTTAATCCTATACTGTCAATGAGCTTAACAAGCTGAACTAGAAGTAGGTATTGGGCACCAGAATGAAGAAGGAATAACAATAATAAGGTACATACGCTACGTTCGATTTAGTAACATTTCCATAATTATAAACACTGATATGTACTGCTGTAATTCTATTGTAAATTGTTATAAAAAAAAAAATGAAAATACTGTATCACAAACTTCTTCAAAAGTGACCCCTTTTAGTTTTTAGACCCGAAAACTGTCTTTATAATACATCTATTCATTTCCTAATTTTTATAGTATTCTTTTCAACCAGCCAATTACCTAATACAAGATTAAAAAATTAACTACAACGCTCCTACATACGAATTAACTGAATCAATTAATAATGTCCTTTCAGACGCTCTTCTCTGAAAGGCTATTATCAATTATTTTTAATTAATTCAACGACCAGATTCGAATATGACTCGTCCTTGTAAGGTCTATTTTAAAACTGTGATGACAAACTTCAAGTGTGCATCAAATAAACAATATAAATCTTGCTCTCTCGGGATATAACACTCATTGCAATATAGCTAAGACACTTTAATCCACTATTGTATACCTGTATCTCTCTCACACACCACAGCTCTGTTCAAATCGTTAAACTGAACTCAGTTTATCCGGGTCTTAGGAAGCGATTCCGTTCAAAACAAACAATATTGCGCTTCTTTCTCAAGGTCTATCGAGAATCTCACATTCCTCGGGAAGTCGTTAACAATAATCACTCAAAGTCCCTTTCAGCAATTTACTCACGAATCCCTGGGAGTGTCCCTTCTGGAGGAAGCCAGGGAAACTCTGGCAGACGACTGATTCGACTCCTTCTGCGCCTCCCGCAGGAGTCTCAGATACTCCTCTCCGTTGCCGAAGGGGAGCGGAGTCACTCTATCGGGGCTCGTAGGGGTACGGGGCATCGCGGGAGGCGCTGACGAGAAGGCTTTGGACAGCGAACTATGTACGGGGGGAGCTCGCGTGTGCCTCGATAAATCGACCCAAGATTCTGAAACAAAAACCACAGAATTTAACAAGGCTTAAGAAAAATATGACTTACCTACGCAGTTACAGTGGTTCAAATATTTTTTCAAAACGGCTGTAAATTGTCATACGTTAATTACACTGTTCAACAATGATTTTGTCTCGGGAAAAGTTTTGTCATTATTATAAGAGTTTTTAACGCTGATTACAGAAATGGTATTTTCCTATCACGTATAGTTTTGAGAAATTTCCATTTTTTTGTTTTGGAAAAAATATTCAAATTTTAGTCGTCTGTACGGGTTTGTGACTAAACCATGCGTGATACGGTGTGTTGTTCTATGACGTGCTGTGCTGACAGATTCGAACTCTGTAGAGATACTGATGGTGCTCATGTAGAATCATATGCTTAAGTATTCATTAAATGTATGCCTTCTATTATATTATTTAATTTTACCCTTTTTGCTACGTTTTCACTGAAATATAGGTACTTTATAAACACCTTGTACATTTTATATATATTATATATAGCCTTGGCCAAAAGTATTAGCCACCCCCTGAAACCTCACTTATGGTGATTATAAATAATATTCGATCAATGAAATAATTAGTTTAGAGTTTTGTATTATAATATGACCAATTTGCACCTTGATCGAGCACTTTTGCCGAGGTATTTTAATATATTTAAATATTTGCGAGTTCCACCTATTTTCTCAAAAAATTGAAGTATTATAAAAACCTACTTCCATGGTTAATTTTTTGAAAACTATCAAAATAATAATGATTTTTTCAGAGATATTCATAAGTTTCGAACAATGGGTAAAAAAAAAGAGTTAATTGAATCTGAAGGGGGTAAAATCGAGGTTTTTCATTCTCAAAGATTTTCGCAAGCTTCATTTGCAAGAAAATTTAAATGTTCAAGGTGCGTTGCTCGAAGAACTTTAAAACGTCTTCAGAACACCAAGAGCCATGCGTCTAAGTCAAGGAGTGGGCGAAAGAGGGTTACTAATGCTAGGGAGGATCGATTCTTGAAACGATCATCTTTGCAAAATCGCCAAAAAACATCTGAGCTAGCTGCAGAGCTATCTCAAGCAAAACAAAAAACAAAAGTGTGTCATCTAGAACAGGGAGGAGGCGGCTTGTAGAATCTCATCAAGGCACGAAAAGCCAGAAAGAAACCACGGCTGTCTGAGACAAATAGAAAAAAATGAGAGCCTTGAATGGACAAAAAACCAACATTGGACCTCGGAAAATTGTGAAAAAGTGCTTTGGTCAGACGAAAGTAGCTTCGAGGTAAGTAGTAAAACCCTTCTTAATAAATACCCTGCCTTTTGGATTTTATAGGGAATCATAAAAAGTTTGATTTCTCTTGGATTCTTTAAGAATTTCAGCTCTCCTGGTGCAACGTTTTAAGGCGAAGAGTAGGCAAAGCATACAAACCAGAATGTATTATCCCTACAGTAAAATTTGGCAGGTGGTAGCGTAATGGTTTGGGCTGCATGTCTTCTGGAGGAGTTGGAAAACTTTTGGTGCCAGGGGAGGATGAATTCCTCGTTGTATACTGCTATGTTAGAGCAAGTTCTGGACCCATCTATGGAAAAGCTTTACCCAGGAGTAGACAAAGGTGACATTACATTCCAGCAAGATAATGCACCTTGCCACACATCTCGAGCAACTCGAAATTGGCTTGACACGAAAGGAATCAAACTTTTGGAGTGGTCCCCCACAAAAACCCAGACCTTAATTCCATAGAACACCTGTGGGCAGTATTAGGTAAGGTTGTCCGGAGACAAGTCTTCGTCTAAAGCTGAACTTCATGCTAAGCTTCTTGAAGAATGGGAAAAATGCCTATTGAAACTTGCAAAAAATTAGTCGATTCGATGCCAAGACGCATTCAAGCTGTAATAAAAGGCAAATGGTGAGTGTACTAGGTATTAAAATACTTCAGAATAAACTTTCTTCTTGTTTTATAATTTTTTCTAACTTCAAAAGAGACAGGAATAACACTATTACCCATATAAGTAGGGTGGCTAATAATTTTGGCCAAAGCTGTGTGTGTGTGTGTGTGTGTGTGTACACAGTATAGTAGCCCATAATTCAGGAACCATAGGAATAATCGTATTTTTTTCTAATAATTCTTGTACTTCCTAATAATTTTTTTTTTTATGAAAAATATCGAGGTGGTGATATCTGGTGACCTGGGTGGCCATTCGATAGGACCTCTTCGGCCAATCCATCTATTGGGGAACGTTTTAGCAAAGTATTTGCGAACTTGCATGGGAAAATGAGGAGGTGCACCGTCTTGCTGAAAAAACATGCCACGTCGTTTGTTTATCGGTACGTCATCCAGGTAATTCATCAAAAAGAAAAAAAAAATTACAAGAATTATTAGGAAAAGAGAGAATTATTCTTATGGTTCCTTAATTATGGGCCACCCGGTATATATATATACACACGGTGTCCCATAAGTTCGGCATCATAGGAGAAATTCATATTTTTCTATTTCTACAAACCATAATTCATATTTTTCTCTTTCTACAGGCCATAATGTCTGTGAGCAAGGAAGAACGAATCCAGATAATTCTACTCATAGGAAATCGGAGTCATAGAGGGGCCGCTGCTGAATTTAGCAGACTGCATCCAGACACACAACTCTGTTATTTGCTCGCGGCTTGTGTGTGTGTATATATATATATATATATATATTGTGTGTGTGTATATATAGGCTCGTCGTGGCCAATGTCGTAACACCGCTTCCTGGAGATCAGCGAAGTTAAGCTACATTGGGTCTGGGTAGTAGTTGGATGGGAGACCGTCCTCCGCCCCCAGATTATGTAGCGACCCGTGGGTCGGATCCCACGTAAAGCTGTAGGTCCCCTCCGTCATATGACTTAGATGTTGGAGGTGGTTAAAACCCCAATAAAAATTTATATTATATATATATATATATATATATATATATACACACGCACACACACACAGGATGTTCATAAAAGATCTGAACGATTTCAATCTTCATTAATGTGATACATGGACAAACTTGTTTCTTTGTATGTTATTAGGGGTGACTCCGCACAGCTAAAAGTTTTATGTACATGTTTAATAAACTTCAACATGTGCGCCATTGGTTGCCCGTACAACATCCAATCGATATTCAATTTCTCGCCATGTGCGTTCAAGCATGCCAGCATCGACCATCGCTATTACATCCCTGATCCTGACTCGTAGTTCATGGATTTTGACAACCTTGGTCTTGTACACGACCATCTCTAACAAATCCCCAGAGGAAGTCCAATGGTGTAATGTCCGGTGATCGTGGAGGCCAAGGGATAGGTCAATCACGGCCAATCCAGCGACCCGGAAAATTCATCGAGGGTCTCACGCACAACCAGAGCCCAATGTGGAGGTGGCTCCATCTTGCTGTCAGATAATGTTCGGCTGCAATTCTTGTAGCTGTGGAAACAAATTGCTCCAGCATGTCAAGATAGGAGATTGAGGTCACGGTACCCTCAGCCCAATCAGTCAGTCATGCATGAGACCGCACCAGACATTAATTTTAGGGCTGTCGCGTTCCACTTCCAGCACCTCACGGGGATTTTCTGAACCCCAAATTCTAACATTATGCCGGTTTACCATCCCTGAAACATGAACTGTAGCCTCATCTGAGAACATGGACTTGTTTGAGGAACCCATTGTCAGTGTCCATTCGGTCCAGCATCCTCCGCAAATGACTTCCGTTTAGGCCTGTCATCTGGCAGAAAAAAACTTAGTTGCTCTATCGCTTACACATGCTTCATATATTTTATTTAGTATGAAAAATATTAACGAGTCAAATCGTTTAGATCTTTTATGAACACCTTATATATATATATATATATATATATATATATATATATATATATTATATATATATATATATATATATATATATATATTATATTATATATATATTATAATATATATATATATATTCGCTTGCAATAGGTCCGACATACATACGAGATCATTGGATTCAATAACTTGATTTGGGGGTTATTTGTTTATTAATTTTTTTTTTTTCTCCCGTCAATGACAACTATAAATATTCATAGAACGGATGGTCGGGGTAGTACCAAGGCCAGTGCCATATATACAAAACTAAATTAGGTAGATAAAACAGTACGGATTGAGGAAGCGTTTTATGAAGATGTTAAAAAGGGCGGAGCTTACGGAATTATTGATACATTGATACTTTCACTTTATGTATCCAACTTCTAAGATATGGTAATAACAAGGAACTGCAGAATAAAGGGTACTTTAAAACTCTGCAAGACAAACAAAACACCAAATCTTTGAGTAATAATGTCATCGGATACAGATTTCAGAGAGCACCAACATCAAAATTAGAACAGCTAGAAAAATAATGGGAATCATTTGGAGGAGCTTCCACAGCAGAGAAGCAAACATCATGCTCAAATTATGGAAGAGTCTAGTCCTACCAATAAAATTGAGTATTGCTCAGTACTCACAAGCCCATACAGAGACATCGCGAACATTGAAGCTATACAAAGGACTTTTACATCTAAGATAGAAGAAACGGAAGGTGAAGACTACTGGTCTCGAAAACTCTACTCTCTCGGAAGAAGGCGCGAGCGGTACACAATAATATATGTGGAAAATACTTGAGGGCTTTGTCCCTAACCTTAGAAATGAAATAGAAACAAACTGGAATGAGAGAAGAGGCAGATTTTGTAGTCCCAGCTGCTGTGGAACAGGGGGCCATGAAAACGAGGATGGAAACTACCCTCAAAATAGGAGGGCCAAAGCTTTTCAATGCCCTACCGATAGTAGTAAGGAATCTCCAACACACCGACCTGAATAACTTCGAGAACCAGCTGGACAGATTCCTGTGCAAAGTCCCTGGCCAGCTACTCGTGGCTGGCAATGAGGGAAGGAGATCAGACAGCAATTCCCTCCCTCCACCAAATCCCGCGAATGAAGCGGGATGTTGCAGAGGGGTCGACCGCAGGTCGATCCTGAACCGTCGTTCGAACTCTTACAAAGTAACCCGAAGAGAGCGCGTGCGTGCGTACGTGTATATATATATATATATATAGGGTGGTCCAAATAAATGAAAATGAAAAATATATTTCTCATGACATTTGCCCATATTCCACAACCACGAACGATGTTGGAAATAAAAAAAATGGATCGATTCGTGCATATTTAGAGGTGGCTCAACTCGAAGCCTTAGTATCATTACACTTGTACCTCGCTTAACGCTCAGGATGCGTTCCTAGAAAATGGAGCGCTAACTGAATCAGCGCAAAACGGGGTCATTATAGCATGTTTATATAAAAGATAGGTGAACATATAAATTAAAGTAAAATAGTAATGACTCTTTTATTAACATATAAATGAAAGTAAAATAGTAATAACACTTTTATTAACATATAAATGAAAGTAAAATAGTAATAACACTTTTATTAAGGAAATATTGTTTATTTAGTGAGCAAATATTATGGAAAATGCATACGATATTATTATTTACCAAATTAATTGCACTTACATTTCAGAAGAAGGGCCGGCCTTCGGTTCTTCAAGCCTTGGTTTTTTGGTCATGTAAGTATCAAGAGTTAATTGCCGTTTTTTAAGCTCTCTCTCACGAAGTATTTCTTGGTAGCAAGATATCATTTCAAGAACACCTCGCCTTGCCTTGGAACTCCGCTCATAATCTGAATCGTGTTCAACAAACTGATCCATGATTTCTGTGATTGTGGTGATGCTGTTGCCGAGGAATTCTGTTGTTAATTTTTGTTGCCAAATTTAAAGAAGCACCCACTTCAACTTGACGCTCACCAGCTTCTAGACGACGTAACACTTGTAATTTCACATCCAGAGAAATACTTTTCCTTAGCATCTTTGATACACTAGAATCACTAGCACACTTTCTTTCTGACATGATGGGTAAAGCACTCTAAAAATATATGCCCAAATATACAAAAAGGCTTTCCGCCAGAAAGCGCTATAGCGAAACAGCGCAGAGCGGGGCAGCGTTAAGCGAGGTATTACTGTATACAGTTTGGGGTGGCAAATTTCTTAAAATTTGCGCCACCGTTAAATATTAATGGATTTAGCTCAAAATCCGGTCCGAGTCTTTTTCCTTATAAGGAATGAGAAAATGCATCAGGAGCTCTTCTTTGTGCATTTTAATTTTCGACCATATTTTATACGAGGGCCACTCAATATATTCTGCCCCCACCTTTTTTTTCCTTTCCAAGTTTCCTTTAAGTTCCAGAAATTTTGTACACAAGTAGTTACATACCTTTCATATAAGTTTTTATTTTTCCACACAGTCTCCATCTTTTTCTACGGCTTTCCTCCACCTCGAAACAAGGGCCTTTATTCCTTGCTGGTAACAGTCCGCTGGGTTCCGCTAGAGCCACCTCTTAACCTCCTCAACAACCTCGTCGTCACTCAAACTTTCTTCCACGAATAGCATCCTTCATTGGCCCAAACAGATGGAAGTCTGAACGTGCCAAATCCAGGCTGTATGGAGGGTGGGGTAACACAGTCAAGCGCATTTTTGTGATGGCCTCTCTTGTTTGCAAACTGTTGTGTGATCTTGCGTTATCGTACAAAAGAAGGACGTCTTCCAGTTTTCTCTCCGGTCGAACTCGCTTTATACGTCTCGGGAGTCTCTGTAGAGTTGCAATATATGCCTCCGAGTTGTTTGTTTGTCCTTTCTTCATAATGTCCACCAGAATCACCCCTTTCATGTCCCAGAAGATGATAGCCATAACCTTTCCTGCAGAGGGAGCCATTTTGAACTTTTTCTTGCGTGAGAAGTCTGCGTGATGCCACTCCATGGATTGGCGTTTTGTTTCAGGTTCAAAGTGGTGTACCCAAGTCTCATCCCCAGTCACAATTCGTGAAAGGAAGTCATCCCCTTCTGTCTCGTATCGAACCAACGACTCTGAAGCAACTTCTCTTTGGGCTTTGTGATCCTCAGTCAGTTCGCGAGGAACAAACCGTGAACACACTTTTGAGTATCCCAGTTGCTGAATTATCGTATTCACACTTCCTTCACTAATTCCTAGCTCCAGTGATAGCTCCTTGTATGTGACGCGCCAATTTGATCGAATGAATCTGTTAGCACGTTGCACAGTGAGAGAGGTCACAGCCGATGCCGGGCGACTGCTGCGTAGCTCATCATCGAGGCTGGCTCTCCCTCTCTCCGATGACCTCACGTTTAGACCAGCGTCTAACTGTGCTTCGATCAACAGCAGCATCTCCGTAAACGTTTTGTAGACGTGAGAGAATATTTCCAACCGTTTCCTTCTCTGCAGTTGAGAGCTCGATAACAGCTCTGTTCACGACGAACATCACTGTCAGACGCCATTTTCGAAACTGCATTAACCATCGGTTTTATACAAAGGCGTTTAAAAGCGGTCTTATACAAGGAGGAGAGGTTCAAACTGGAAAAATCCGGTTACGTGAAACGCAGAAAGTTCTAACTTACGACCCAAAAGACATTTCAGCCACATGGCCTATTATTCAGCTAAGAAAAAAGGGTGAGGCAAAATATTGAGTGCCCCTAGTATGTTTTTTTTTTCCTTTCTTTATTTTACTGCCGATTCGTACCGTGTGTGGTACATATCTCAGCGAGGCAGTGGGTGAGTGGTGTTACTGAGTTGAGGATGATAGACCGGGGGGGGGAATGTAGTGTTCAGTTACTGGGTAGTGGGTATGGGGGGGCCTGGTCTCAGACCCGTTGAAACAGGTGAGAATAAGTGAGGAAACGGGAAATCGCTTCCTCCGAAAAATGGGGGCCCTCAGCGAGCATGAATTGTAGATACTCGGGTATGGGAATTTCGGCCAAGTGAGAGAAACGTCTACAACGAAGAGCGGACAAGTTTGGACATTCGACCAGATGTACGACAGTGATAGGAGTATGGCGTCCCCCATGCGGAGACGGGCTATAATCACTTCTTTATGTTGGGACCGGTGGAAGGAGGAGGCCCAGTTATCCTACTTGCGGTTTGATCTTATGAAGTTTGTTTTGTGTGGCCTGGTCCCATTCCCGTTGTCAGATGGAACGGAAATGGGAGCGGAGAGTCGGGAAGAAGTCGGTGAAAGGAAGAGGCCGGGAGGAGGCCGGCAGTAAGCAGGCCGACTTTGCCGTGCGGTCCGCCTCCTCGTTACCCTGGATGCTGATATGTGCCGGGACCCAGCAGAAGGCGATTGTCTTGTATCGGAAGGCTGTTAAAAAATGGAAGATTTGCTGGATGGTACAGACAAGCGGATGAGGGGGGTTACATCTCTCTAGGGAGAGAAGTGCGCTTTGGGAATCTGAATAAATGACGAAAGAGCTGGCAGATTGAGTGCGCACTATGTCAAGGGCCTCCTTAATCGCGAAAAGTTCTGCCCAGAAAACGGAGGTCTCGCGGGGCAGGCTGACACCGAGAAAGTGGCCGGGTCAGTATCACCGCTGAGGTGGCCGCACCAGTCTCCGAACGGGAACCATCTGTATAAATGGGGACTGTGTCCGGATGTTGGGTTGCATGTTCACGGAAGAGTGACCTGTATACCGTAGCACTCGTTGTATTCTTCGGTAGATCACACAGGTCCCTGCAAAACGTGATGGGGTGAGGAGCCAGGAGGGGGGGGGGTAGATGTTGTATGAAATGGGGATAATTGAGGGGACGGGATGTTAGAAAAGTCAAGGAAAGAGCGGACCTCTTCAGTGAAGTGCCAGCTCCGTTCCTGGGGTGGGAGTTCAGAAATCGCCGCGCATACAAGCGAAGAAGGTAGTCTCTGTGCACGGAGGTATGTCCTAATGAGGTGCAGACCCCGTCGGAGGGCGAGAGGGAGGTAATTGCAATCCACTTGAAGGCTGGAGGCTGGGGAAGAGCGGAAAGCACCAGTGGCGAGGCAGAGGCCCCTATTAAGGACTGGGTCCAAGATACGGAGGCAGGTGTTGGAGGTTGAACCGTATACTACACTGCCATAGTCCAGCTTCGACTGGACCATGGAAGTGTAAAGACGAAGGAGAGAGCGTCGGTCTGCGCCCCTAGTAGAGCGAGGGAACACTGAAGGGACTGCTTCAGTTGTTTGATATGAGAAACCCAGTTGAGCCGTCGGTCTAGAATCACGCACAAAAATCGGGGGTGGGTACCACCTCAAGAGAATTGCCGTATAGCGTGACAGAGGGAACAGGAAGGGTTGCGGGTCTTCTGCTGAATAGCACACACTTCGACTTCGGGGTGGAGAAGCGGAATCCCACCGACGTCGCCCACCTTTCCACCCGGTAGATAGCGAGCTGAATTTGCCGTTGAACTACGGACGGCTCCCGCCCTGCAAAGTAGATCGCAAGGTCATCCGCGTAGATGGAAGAACGGATGTTGGGTGGAAGGCATTTTGAGACTGTTCATGACGATGGAAAAGCATAGAACACTGAGGATGCTTCCCTGTGAGACCCCGTCCATCTGCACGAAAGTGTCTGAGAGGACTGAGCCCACCCGAACTTTAAAGGTTCGGGAGGATAGGAAGCCCCTGATGAAGGTCGGCATGGCTCCTACGAGCTCTAGACTTTGGAGCTGACTAAGGATTATTGTCCGATGCGTGGTGTCGTAGGCGTTCTGGACGTCAAAAAATATTGATAGGACGAATTGTCCACTGTCGAATGCATTCTGTATGTCACGGCTGAGAAGCAGGAGGGGATCAGCGGTGGATCGAAATTGTCTGAAGCCGGACTGGTTAGCCGGAAAGGAATTACTATTTTCGAGGAAGAACGATAGTCGCGTCGCGACCATTTTTTAGAAAATTTTGCAGGCACAACACATTAGGGCGATTGGTCTGTAGTTTGTGGGATCGAGGGAATCTTTGCCGGGTTTGGGGATAGGGATTACGTAGGCCTCCCTCCACCGGGAGGGAAAGGTGCCCTCTATCCATATGCGGTTGTATAGGCCTAGTAGGAAATTTTGTAAGGTAGGGTGGATGTGCTGGACCATGCTGTAGGGGATACCGTCCGGGCCGGGACAAGGGGATCGTCGAGAGGCCAGTGCCACCTGTAGTTCACGCATGGTGAACAGTCGGTTGTAGGAGCTGTCTATGGACGGTGAAGAAGAGCTATTTTTAGGGGCGGGTACGGGGGAGCTAACTGCAGAGGAAGAAACGGCGGCGAGAGTAGAAGCTAGATGGTTTGCCACTGATTTTGGCTCGTATAGAAGTCCGTCGTTACTCCGGAGTACCGGGGGGTCGGGAGGGGACATGTCGCCTCTCGACGCCCCGTACCTTCTTCCAGATGGTAGCCGAAGGTGTGGTGGTGGTGGTGACACCGGATACAAAGGCACGCCAAGAAGCACGGCGCGCTGTCTTCATTGTGCGGCGGGCGATGGCCCTGGCCCGCTGCATCTCCGTGCGATGGATGGGAAGTCGCGTACGGTAGAACCGTCGAGTAGCCGTCTTCTTGGTGCATACGGCCTCCGTGCACTCTGGGGTCCACCAAGGCACCCGTCGGGCGCGGGGGTAGGTGGAGGATCGCGGGATGCTAGAGCACGCCGCCGCTACCAAGTTTGATTCGAAGTATGCGATACACTCGTCGGAGGATGGGAAGTTAGCAGTCGTTCGGGTTGTATATGTATCGTCGTGGAAGCGCGACCAATTAGCTTTTGCAGTAATCCATTTCTCCAGTACCCGAACGGTCTGGTCGGGCCAATTGAGCGTGAGTTGAACTGGGAAATGATCACTTCCATAATCCTCTTGGAGGACTTGCCATGAGAAATCTAGGAGGGCATCGGTCGAAACGAAGGACAGGTCTATACAGGATGGAGTGCAGGTGGTGGCATGGTAGAAAGTAGGAGAGCCATCATTGAGGCACTCAAATGAGAGCTCGGTCATGATGTTGATCAGGGTCGGGGCCATATAGGTGGTGTGTGTGTCTCCCCACATGGGGTGGCGACTATTGAAATCGCCCAGTAATAGAAAGGGCCTGGGGAGTTGTTGTACCACCTCCACCAGGTCATCGCGGGAGACGTGTGTGTGTGTGTGTGTGTGTGTGTGTGTGTGTGTGTGTGTGTGTGTGTAGGGAGGTATATTGAACAGACGGTGTACTGTCTATCCAGGTAGCAATCACCTGTAACGGGGATCGGATAGGGAGATTGTAGAAGGGGACTGCGTGGTGGATAAAAATGGCAGCCCCCTTTCGAGTGCATAGTAGCAGATTGTATAGTTGTATAGTATAGTTGGTTGGTTGATTTATCACTTTTGTCATGTTTGATCTATGCTTACTTGTTTCCATATGCTTTTTCAGGTCCGCTTTATGGGCTCTCACCTGTACATGACAAACTTTGCAAGATGCTTTGGTATTGTCTCCCACTACTTCTTGAAGCCACTTTAAAAAAGAATGGCTACACTGTCAGGAATTTTCAAACTTTTTGTCGTACTGACCCCACTTACTCATTTTAAGATATTACACACAAATTTATATCACTTGAAATACAAATTAAGCACAGTTCACACAAATTTTTATACTCCGCAGAGGACAAGTTTGAAACTTGTCTTGCGCGTAATTTATGATGACGTACGTTACAAGTAGCCCAAAAAGTAGCAGCTAGCAGAAATTTTATTTTTTAGCAGAGGACTCTAAAAAGTAGCCCAATCTGCGAAAATTAGCCCAAGTTGACAACACTGTGTTAGCGTTCTCAAAATTACGCCTGTTGCTTGTGCGACTCGTACTTTAGCACTTGCAGTTGAAGAAGCCCTTCTTAGCCAGAAGCAACATAATTTACCCGAAAACAAACTTATAAGAGAAGTTATCACCCAATGGAACTTCACATTCTATATGCTACGACGACTTCAACGAAAAACTGCGGTTGTTGCATACGCCTCGGACTATCTAATTCAGTGTGTTGTAAAGCTTCTTAGTCGATGTAAAAAATTAACGGAGTTTTTCTCTGATTCTTCTTATTTTCACATGGTATTTCCAGATGTAACAGGTCTCGTGGTGTTTTTGCCTAACATAACTGATGATGCAGATGTTCATACTACGAAAAAAGATTTAATAGAAAATTTACAGAATCGTTTCAGGCAGTGGAAGGCAGACATTACACTCGCACGATTTCTCACATTTCAGTTTCTCGTGTCAAATTTGCTTGTTAACAGTGCCTGAGTTTGTAAAAAAATGAGATAATCATTATGTTTGCATCACCTAACGCTAGTCCTGCATGTAATATAATAACCTATGGCGATGAAGCAACTGATTTTGTTTCACGAGAAGATCAGAACCTTTGAAAAAGAAGCCGAAGGTTGAGTTATGGAGTTATTCCGATGAGGTTGTGCCTCCACCTATCAAAAATTGTCAGAAAAGTTATCAAAAAGAATTAGACATCTATTCGAAGGAACCACGAGTCAGTCGCGACACGAACCCTCTTGAGTGGGGTCGCCATAATGGTGAAAGATTCCCGAAACTACTGAACAGCTGGGTTTTTCTGCGCGCCGCCTGACGTCACCGGGTCTCGATCCTGGGGCCGATGGATTCGTAGTCAGCGATACTAACCACTATACCACCGAGGCGCATATGTATATATTAGGGCGAGCCACACACACATGGTAAAAAATTTAAATGTATAAATAAGATCTCTTGATGCATTTTCTCATTCCTTATAAGGAAAAAGACTTCAGACCGAATATTGAGCTAAATCCATTAATATTTAAGGGTGGCGCAAGTTCGAAGAAATTTGCCACCCCAAACTGCATATAATGATACTAAGGCTTCGAGTTGCACCACTTCTAAATATGCACGAATCGATCCAGTTTTTTATTTCCAACATTGTTAGTGGTTGTGTAATATTTTTTCATTTTTTTTGGCCTACCCTAATATTTATAACTGATATACTGTAGGTGTACCAGCTTTATCTTCGTGTGGAGAGCAACGCACGGAACTGCTACGAGGTTACGAGCTATACAGGGTGGCCCAAGATAATGTAGCCCCATTTTTGTAATTAAATGGACTACTATCTTGGGCCACTATATATATATATATATATATATATATATATATATATATATATACATATATACACATATACACACGCATTTGGATGAATTTCACAATTAAAAAAATAATAAATGATGCAAATCCCTGTGGATTTGCATCATATATCTACTATGGATGGAACAAACTCGTGGAATTCATCACAACTGACCCTATTACGAATTAAAACTCTTCGCCAAATAATGCGTAACTTTATGAAAGTTGCCTTACTTTCAGAATTTCTTGAAACGGCTTCGATCTTTTGCCATCACTCCGATTTCTCAGAAAATGGAATGACCAACACAAGTTTAAACATTTCTTATACAACATCACTGTGGCAGAACTTTAAACGTTATACATTGTATTAAGAGGAAGATTTCTACAGGCAAAATTTAAATATAATTCCTCTAAAACTGAAAGGTGTACGTGTAGGCAATAATTCCGTAAGCTCCGCCCCTTTCACCACCTTCATAAAACCTTTGATTTCTTCAATCCGTGCTGTTTAATCTACCGAATTTAGTTTTGTATATATGGCACTGGACTTGGCACTACCACCACCCGTTCTATGGATATTTATAGGTGTCAATTACGAAAACAAGAAAAAAATTAAAAAAATGTACAAATACGCAAACCAAGCTGTTCACAATCCAATGAACTCAATGTGTGTTGTACCTTACCTATTGTAAGCCATTATATATATGTGTGTGTGTGTGTGTGTGTGTGTGTGTGTGTGTGTGTGTGCTAAATATTAAGTTTCGCGGAAACCAGTGTCAAACTCAGTTACAAAGATCGTAATTAACCGAAATTAGTCACATGGGAAAACCAACCTAAAAAGACCACCTAACCTCGTTTAATGTGTCTGTAAAACTATATACAATAATATATATATATAATCAGCCTCCTCAAATCTGAAATGTAAACAAAAGAAGGGCTGGAGAGATTACGTAAAACATGACGTCAAAGCCATCGATTGGCAAGGAAGACGTAGTTTAACAAGCGAGCTCTCTCTTACTCCGAGGTCAGGTTCAAATGGAGATGGGGGGATTATGAAACTGAATCGCATGAACTACAAAACTGAGATTGGCGTATTACTTGGACATAACGCGATTAATTTAATTACCCGTGCATTATTACCGTTATTCATCGAATTTATCAACGCGTCCCTGACATTTCGTCAAAAACACTTCCAACTACGTCTGACTGACGAGATGTAACTGATCTTTACAGGCTTCGGCTGTACGTCTGAAGTAAAAAACCCTTCACTCCGGTCACTGTTTCAAGGTATCTAGATTTTTAAAATACAGGATCAGGGAAAATGTTATCACTGTTAATAAGTAATAACAGTGAATAAAAATATAAAAAATATTACTTCTTACGGAGACAAAACACCAGAGCACGCGAAATGTTCAAAAGGCACTGATAAAAGCCTATCACTAATCTTAATTCTTAACACGTTAAATACGAGTATGAACATACACACGCACGTACATAAAACGGAAAACGTATATAATTTTGGCAGGTTTATATTTATTCAATGCGTTTTTACAAGTCACAGCCACTGAAAGCACGTACGCATCTTAAAAGCTACATTGCGCATTTTCTCATCCAATTCTTTTTAACAGCTATCGATAGAGGGGGAAATGAAAACAAATTGAGTGAGTGCCATGCGGGTGTCAAGGGGAAGCGCTGTATTTATTTCAAAATCCCAATACAAAACGTATTGAGAGATATGGATAGATGCCAGAGCAAGCCCATTACGCACGTTCATAGTACAGAAACCAGGACGCATATGAAAATTCTTGGAAAATTAAGTATACAGCTCGTGAAATCTTTTGAATTTCTGCATAAATATACAGTTTTAAGAGTTCGTTTGTAAAGCAAACCTTTTATTGTCTAAACAAATTAAACCCATCTCCTATCCTTATTATGCGTAATAACATTTGAGGCGCATATTTATAGTAACAAACGTCAAATAAACTTGACATTTCCATTGAGAGAAGTTCACTGACACAAAAAAAAAAATTATGTACAGGGTGTTTCACAACCGGTCTGCCATACTTTTGGGGGATGATATCGAGTAAAAACGTTAATACAACAGGTGCTATTTTCAACCGTTGCGGAGCTACGGATGTTAAGATGTGCAAACAACAAATCCCTACTTGCGTGTAATTAATTCGATAGATGATAGCACTGGTGGTAGTTTTGGTTAACGAAATTACCACTACTAATCTTGTTTTTTCTTTCAGTTGGTTGGATCTTTGGTACGAGACACTGTTGCGCTAAGGTGAACAATCAAAATGAATCAACAGTTCACACCCGCTGAATACGCTAATATCCATTTCATTTATGGATCCTGTGATGGTAACAGCAGAGCGGCAGTTGAGGAATATCGAAGACGTTTTCCGAACCGCCGAATACCGAACAAGCTAGTGTTTAGTGACACACCAGAGATTAAGGGAAACAGGGACAATTGTTCTACATCACCAAGAACATGAAGCACGAATTGGTGAATCCGCATCGCGTGTATGGCGAACCATACATGAGGGTTTGTATCCGTATCATTTGCAACGTGTGCACGCTCTTCAACCGGATGATTACGATAAACGTTCAATTTTGCCAGTGGATGGTTATGCATCGCCAAATTCTTAATCGCATACTGTTCAGTGATGAAGCACAATTCACTCGGGATAGAATTAACACTAGACGAAATTCCAGCTTGTGGTCCGCCGATAATCCCAATGGTATCGTTGGAGGAAACTTTCAACATCGACTCTCGGTGAATGTTTAGTGCGGTGTAAGTGGAGATCAGCTGATTGGACCGTTCGTTTTGGAACAACGATTAACTGCCGATATTTATCTGAACTTCCTGACGAACGAATTGCCGCTTTTGATGCAGGACGTGCCCTTGGAGACAAGGCGCGGAATGTTCTTTCAGCACGATGGGGCGCCACCACATTTTGGTCATGTTACGGATTACTTGAATCAGCGGTACAGAAATCGTTGGATTGGTCGTGCTGGTTAGGGCATGGTTAATCAATCATTTTTAGGAAAAAGTGATGAATGATGAAATTTTATAATTAATCAATGATTAACTGATTAAAAAATAATTAAAATTAAATACTTCTGAAAAGAGCAAGAAAGAGCTTTATTGTTTCTGTTGCGTGAGATAAGACCGAAGAAAATATTTAGTTTGCTTTAGTTCAAGAAATCAGGCATGGGTGGATTAGACAGTTCATACACGCAAAAAGGTGCCAAATTCAAATGATACATTACAAAATTTAAGGTAAAACTGATGCTGAAATTATGAAGAAAATTAATCATTTCCCATTATTTTTTAAAAATATTTTTTTATTACTTAATGATTAAATTCGAAACAATGATTAACTAATATCGTGGCCACCGAGATCTCTGGACCTAACCCAGTTAGATTTCTTTTTATGGGGCCTTATGAAAGAGATGATCTACAAGACCAAAGTACAAACGAGAGAGGAACTCTTTCGTCGGATTAATTATAGATACTGCTGTTTACATACGAGAACACACCGAAATGATTCAATGGGCAGTGGACTCTTGTTTAGAACGAGCAAGGCTGTGCACTGAAAACCGAGCCGGACATTTTGAACATTTATAAGGTGTATTTCATAAAATGTAGCAATAAATACATCAGATTAATACTCTCATTTATTTTTTTCCGTGCACTTTAAAACATTCGTAGCTCCGCAACGGTTGGAAATAGCACCGACGTTGTATTAACTTTTTTACTCGATATCACCCCGCAAAGTATGGCAAACCGATTGTGAAACTATATATATATATATATATATATATATATATATGATACACACAGACCGTGCATGGAACAAGGAACTCTTCTGGGATAATTAAATCCACTATAGTCCGAATAAGTAATGGTAAATGACAAATATCATAGTTTTTCTTTTTCATGATGCAAGCCCGACGTGGGCAACGGGTCTCTCGCAAAGAGGTCCCATAAATATAGCTTCCCTCACCAGCTATCTGCAAAGCAGACAGGATCCAGCTTTGGGACATGGATCTAGGGTTTAAAGCAGCCTAGCCCCACTACATTTAAAACCTCAATATAAGTAAAAGACTCGTTGCATTCACGTCGGATTGAATAAATCAAAGAAAGAAAAAGGGGTAACTATTATATTTAGCCAAAACCAAAACCATTACTTATTCGGACTATAGTGGATTTAATTAGCCCAGAAGAGTTCCTTGTTCCATGCACGGTCTGTGTGTATCATAAAAAACTCAGGGAACCATTCTGAGTTCATTCCCATCATGAAACGGACATGTTATGTGCCTTGAAAAGTGGACGCTCAATTCTGCCAGTTGAGGTTTAAGTTTTGGTTTTGGCTAAAAATATAATAGTTACCCCTTTTTCTTTGATTTATTCAATCCGACGTGAATGCAACGAGTCTTTTACTTATATTGAGGTTCTAAATGTAGTGGGGCTAGGCTGCTTTAAACCCTAGATACATGTCCCAAAGCTGGATCCTGTCTGCTTTGCAGATAGCTGGTGAGGGAAGCTATATTTATGGGACCTCTTTGCGAGAGACCCGTTGCCCACGTCGGGTTTGCATCATGAAAAAGAAAAACTATGGTATTTGTCATTTACCATTACTTATTCGGACTATAGTGGATTTAATTATCCCAGAAGAGTTCCTTGTTCCATGCACGGTCTGTGTGTATCATAAAAAACTCAGGGAACCATTCCGAGTTCATTCCCATATATACTGTATATATATATAAATTTTTTCCACACGAGGTGGAGTCAAAAAGTTCGTGAACTTTTTTGTTTGTCAGTCATACCTGTCATCATGGCGGGTTTTACTGCACACCGCCCTTCTGCTGTCACACATTTCTGCCTTTTCCTGCGACCTCCTTAAGTGCCGCCATCGTAGCCTCTTTCACCTCATCTACTGACTGGAACCTGCGTCCATTCAAGAGGGCTTTCATTCTTGGGCATGACTCCAGATTTGAAAAAATTTACTGGAGCACAGCTCTGAATTTACTTTTTTTCCCCCTTATTTTTTTTGGAATTAAAATGTTCCTCCCAGTTTTGCTTCTTTGAATATTTGTTCTTGCATTGACCACAAAAGTAACCCCTTTTAACACCCTCACTTTTCTCTCCAACTTCATCAATATTAGGATCCATTATTGATTATTGACTACCTGAAAAAATACAAAATAAGTAAAAGTTAGTAAATATAGTATGGTAAAAGTGAGTAAAAGTAAGTAAATATAGTACAATGAAAGTAAGTAAAAGTAAGTGCTTTAAACTTAGTAAAATAAGGAAGAGTAAGTAAAGTAGGTAAGTTAAAGTAAGTAAAAGTAAGTTTAAACTTAACTAAACTTTTCAATTCTAGAGTCATGGTGGATTACTTAAAACCGCACAAGTAATTATCTGGCCAATTTATCAAACCTGACCGAGATCAATGGAACATAGTCCAATCCTGATAATTTTATATTAAAAAAATATACGTTTTAATAAAATTTTAATTATCAAAACATTGAAGCTTAACAAAAAATAAAAATAATTGTTAAATATGGAATTACCAACTAAACTTAAAATAACTAAATTTGTAATTTAAAAAAATTGGTTTGTACAAGAACGTATACGCAAAAAAATTGCATAACGTCTAGCGGATGAACAAAACCCAAACCCAAATTTACTGGAGCAATGCTCCCAAGATCCCAGGAATCTGGAGTCATGTTCTTGGGAACAGGTAGTAGTTAGCAGGGGCGAGATCTGGAGTAGGGAGGTTGTGGAACCACAGTGATTGCATTCTTCGTCAGATGCTCCTGTACCAAAAGAGACCGATGAGCTAGTGCATTGTCATGGTGGAGCAGCCAGTTTCCAGATACCCAAAGATGCGGGCGTTTACGACGGATAGCTTCTCGCAAACGGCGAAAGATGTGTCTCTACATATTCTGGTTGACGTTACGCCCTTCCAGTATGAACTCCTGATGAACGACGCCCTGAATATCGAAGAACACCTCCAGCATCACCTTTCCCTTTGAGCGGTGTGCACGAAACACCTGCTTTCTGGGTGATGAAGGAGACTTCCAATACGAGGCTTGACATTTGGATTGTGGATCGAAAAGGTAGCACCACATTTATCGCCCGTGATAACCCTGTTCAGAATAACTGGATCACTATCGACTCTGTTAATCACGTTCCCGCTAGTGAGGGACTGTTCTTCACGATGATCCTCAGAGATTTCGTGGGACAATGTGGCCACACACACGATGCATGTTAAGGTTGCGAAAAATGCTCTTTGTGAATTGGTCCACAATTAACCCACCCCTTATTTCTCCAGTCTAACTATAGAGTAGATCAAGTCTAGCCTAGAGGGGTCAGCCTAGAGATTCCGGAAATGGTCCAGAGCGGGCAGATAAATTGAGGTCCACAGTAGGATTCCTCACAAGATTAGGTTAGGGCAATCTACCTTCACCTTTGTTAAGCTATGAGTTGATGCTGGGTCTTAGGCCACAATGTAGGCCTAACTTGTCTGACCCAGCTTAATTTAATGTGATTAACTGTCTGGTGTAAAAACTCAATTAGTCACTTACTTTTAGTTATTGGAGTCTCTCCCTTCTCCGGTTGTGTCATTGTCGAGAGCGTACTTTGCTGGTACGTCCTCTCGCCCCGTTCTTCGTTTTCGTTCTCCCTTTGTTCTCCTCTTCGCGGGGCTTCTTGTACCAGCGTTGTCTTGGTTTATTCCTCGGTTGGTTGAGCGGTAATGTATCTCCATTACCGAGCACACTCCTCCCACACAGTATATAAATACTAGTGTGGAGAATAACTCTGGTGAGCAACCAATTGGTTTCTTCCACCCAGTTATTGACATAAAAGGAATTTAATAATTGTTAGATTAACTACCTACCTACTCAGTGAACCATTTTCGTTACCTCCCAACTACCCACTCATCAGTTTTCCATATACTGGGGGCCCCGGGAGATAAAATTTTGGTGTCATTGTCACCAATTTTTGTCTGAGTGTAGACTAGCTAACTATTTAACTGTAAATGCCTGTTAATCTGATTAACAGTGCCTATCCTCACCTTCTCATGGAGAAGGTGTAGCATTTAATTAGAAGAGAAAATATACATCCATAGGATGAAACTGTCTATGGTCTTTACCATAAGAAAAGAAAAAATGAAAGTTAGAAGATAAAATTACAATTCCCCAGCATCTATTTTTTGTTGTAAAAATAGTCGCGCCTTTAATGCTGTTTGTCGCTGAGGTCTTGTGTCTGTCAATGTTGTAGTAGGATGCGTTACCACTCCTACTGTCAAAGGAATAGTTACTGGAAGTTCAGTGTCTCCAGTTGTTACTGTCAGTGGAGAAGGTTCTCCAAAGTCCATTTTGGGTCCAGACTCTAAAGGGTACAAAAGAGAAATGTCTCTTGTTGTGTCACCCGTTGAAGTCCTTAATTTGACCACTCTTGTTACCCCGTCTGCCCCTGGTCTGAGTTCTGAAGCTCTAGCCAGAGGCCAGTATTGTCTTGGAGTACTGTCATGTATGAGAACAAGGTCCCCTACCTTAATTGTGTCAGACCAATCCTTCTTAGTCATTTGTTTATGTCTCTCCCTTAGACCCATCAAGTACTCAGTTTCCCACTGTTTAATGAAATGAGCTTTAACTCTAGTTAAATGTTGTAACTTAGTCTGGAGCTCATCATGTCGTTGAGTCCAGTTTGGGTCTTCTGAAGAGTCTATATTGTAGTCCGGCAGGAGACTAACTTGTTCTCCCGAATCAAATGATTTGGAGTTAATGGTTCTGGGTCATTAATGTTGTCACTCACATAAGTGAGTGGTCTATTGTTAATGATGTTCTCAATCTCAGCCAGGAGAGTGAGTAACCCAAATAAGTGTATCTGTTTTTTGCCAATTGCTTTCTTCAAGCAATTCTTTACTGTTTGTATATTCCTCTCCCAGATAGAACCATACCAAGGAGAGGCAACCGGAATATACTTCCACTTTATGTTGGAATTTTGTCTATATAATTGTGTGATTTCATTGCTTAACAAGTCGTGGATGACTTGTTCACCAGCTTTGAAATATGTAGCATTGTCAGTCCAAACTGTCTTTGGTACTGAATGTCGTGCACAGAATCTCTTAAAGACAGCAACAAAAGATTCTGCTGTAAGGTCCTCCACAACATCCAAATAAACAGCTCGTGAGGCAGCACATGTAAACAGTACAATGTACGGTACATTTTTTGTTCAGTGTCACCCACCCCTACAGTCAATGCTCCTGTATAGTCAATGCCTACAGTCTCAAAGGGTCTGTTGAGAGTAACTCTCTCCTCTGGCAAAGCAGGAGGATTTGGTTTCCTATAGGGCCTAGCATGAATACGCCTACATGTGACACACTCACTCAGGACTGTTTTAACAGTGATCCTTCCCTTGGGTATCCAATAAGTTTTTCTTAATGTAGTTAGTGTCTGTGGTACCCCCATATGATATATATCATTGTGTGTTTTTCTGATGATTAATGTTGTCAAATAGCTAAATCTAGGTAAAAGGATTGGATTTTTGCTTTTGTATGACAGTTTTGATTTGTCTAATCTCCCTTTACCTTAGAAGGCCTTCCTCATCTCTGAACAAGTTTAGATCCACAACTACTGATGGTACAGGTTCTTTTGTTTGTTTCCCATTAGTTAAGAATTCTAACTCTTTATTGTACTCTTTTTGTTGTGCTTGGCCTATCCAGTATTGGGTTGCAACTTCTGTATAATTATGATTATTTTTATTTAGCTGTTTGTTAATTGTAGCTAAACAGTTGTGAGCAAACCTCAAACAGTAGGCTGTCACCCTGACAAGTTTGTTGAAATCAGAATACTTTTCATAATTAGTGATTGGTTCAACCTTTTCATTTGAAAAGATTAAATTTAATGTCAAGTTAACTTGTTCCACAGGCCATTGGTCTGTATTACAGAGCCACTTAGGTCCCATAAACCAAGTTTGTTTGACTTCAACAACTTGTAGGATAAACCTCTGGTCAGAAAGTCTGCTGGATTCTGTTTAGTTGGAACATAGTGAAAGTTTACTTGTAGGCTTTCATTAGCGTCAGCTATTTCTTTTAGCCTATTTCTTACAAAGATATTCTTACTATTAATGCTATCATTCCGTATCCAGGCAAGACAAATCTGACTGTCAAGCCAGATGTGGATCTGAGTTATGAACACATCATAGTAAGCATCCTTAAGCAATGAAATGGTTTTAATGGCTAATGTAGCAGCCAATAGTTCCAATTGAGGTATGGTTCGGGTAGGTTTGAGAGGTGCAACTTTCCCTTTTGCATAAATTAGATGACTTTCTGTAGGGCTTACAAGATACGCACAGCACCCATAAGCTTGTGTGCTTGCATCAGCAAACAATGAAGTCTCTGGGCTTATCCCTAAACCCACAGCACCTTTGAATTTTAATGTTCTGCACTTTTAAATCAGTAGCTAACTTCTTCCAAGATTTTTGATTTTCATTTGTTATTGGATCATCCCACCCAACATTTGTCCTCCAAATTTCTTGGAGGAGAATCTTTGATTTTATTGTTGAAGGCAGGAATAGACCCATAGGATCAAAAATTTTGGAAGCCTCTGATAATATTTGTCTTTTAGTATTTGCTTCCTCATCAAGTTTAAAACCTTTAGTACAGATTGAATCATGACTGTTAGAAGTTGCATCCAAATACCAGTTCATACCTAAAGTTTTAACTCTGTCTGATGGCTCAGTAAGACCATTATTATCCTTTAAAATCTTTTGTTTAAATCCTCATCATTTGAAATCCACTCTCTAAGTTCAAAGTTACCTTGTTGCATAATGTTTTGAGTGTGTTCATAGACTTCAGATAATTCAGATTTTGTTGTCGTTGAGCCTATTAGATTGTCTACGTAAAAATGTTCCTTAAGGAAGTTCAATGTTAGAGAGTTATTAAACTGGTTTAAATGATGTCTAATTGTCAATGCTAATAGGCTAGGTGAGCAATTGGCTCCAAACAACACAACATTAAATCTATAGGTTATGAACCCTTTATTCAAATCAAATGGATCCTTGAACCATAAGAACCTTAGTTGGTTCTTATCATATTCATTTTTAAGATTTATTCTCAAAAATGCCTTTGAAATGTCACTTTGTACAGCATATTTGTCTAACCTGAACCTCAGTAAGATCTTCACAAGGTCAGAAATGAGATTAGGACCCTCAATCAAGCAATCATTCAAACTGTGTTTATCACTGTCTTTGAGGCTACAGTTATATACTACTATGAGTTTTGTTGTTGGGGCATCTTGTCGATAAACCCCCCTGTGGGTTAAATAATGACAACCATCTTTTTTAAAAGGGTTATCTGTTACTTCTTCAATGAAGCCTTTCTGTAGCTGTTCTTTGAAGACATCATTATATGATAGAATATTATTATCTTGTTTGAGTTTTTTCATTACTTTATATAAATGTCCTTTAGCTACTTTGAGATTGTCTCTTAAAGTTGGACAATTTATTTTCCAAGGTAACTCAACAAAATAACTATTGTCTTTGCACTGAATGGTGTCTTCAAATCTTTCTACCATTAACTGATCTTCTGAAGTTTGATTTGTGTCATGTATACCCATAGATTCTAGCAACCATAAAGTTTGAATTGCCTCATCCAAAGTTTCATTTGATAATGATGAATTAATGTTCTCAGTTGAGATAATATTATTCAAAGTGTTGCTATTCTTACAGGTGTTATGTAGGACTGAGTTGAGGCACATAGTATTTGTTGGTCATGAACTGTTTTGGTTTAGGTCTAGGTTGTATTCTGATAGGTCACCCAAAGGGGCTATCCCTGATGGAGTCTGAATAGCTATACCATTACCTATCTCTACTATGCCCTTATGAATAAGATTAATATAATCTGCCCCTATTAGCATTTCAATGTTAGCTACTGTGTTGTTAGTGATATGTCTATCAGCTATTTTGTAGTGTTTTCCCAAATGATTTATGGTTTGTTCTAGTTTGGGTATAACCAGTTTGTTTTGTCCTACTTTAGAAATAATAACTGCTTCAATTTTCTTGAATTTACTTTCTAAATGTAGTTCCAGGTCAATTGTCTTATAGCTATTTTTGTCCGAGTTATCCTTAACAAAGGATGCAATATTGAGGTTTTGTTCATTCGGGTTTGGTGTCAAACCCAATTTATTAACTACATTTTTTGAAACAAATGTTTGTTGAGAACAACAGTCTATAAGACATCTCACTGGAGTGGTACTACCCTCACTATTCACTAAGTCCAAAGTAATAGTTGGTAAAAGAATCTCAGTGTTTCTTGTTACATTGTTTGAACAAGCAGAATGTCCATGAAAGTGGCATTTTCTTGATTACCTTTGTTTGGGGGAGGTATCTTTGAGTTTGAGTATTATTGTTTGGACACTTTGGTGAATCACACATTGATGAGACATGTCGTAAACTTTTACAAAACTTACACTTGAATCTTAACCTAGATTTACAGTCTTTCTTATAATGTCCCTGGCCAGTACACTTTTAACACAGGTTCAACTGTTCACATCTTTTAGCCCTTTGGTTAAAGTCTGAATATTTGTCACACCCAGTACTACTGTGTTCATTACTTGCACAAAATTTGCAATGTGGTGTGTAAGTTGAGGCAGCAGTTACATTAAAGTTCTGTAATGTAGGTGTTCGTGTATTATAGTTGGTCACATTTGATTCTCCAGTATCAAGTTTTGTCTGTTTGGCTGTAGCTAGTTGGTCTCTGGGAACAGTCTTTGGTTTATCCATAGTCTGGGTCTTATGTGTTGGAAAATCTCTCAAGTTATAATTAATTAGGATATTGGGGAAGTGTTTTCTTATTTGTTCTAAATTAGGATAATTTTCTCCCGTCTTTAGAATTAAAATATCTTTAACCCTCGAAGGAAGGCACCTAAGTACTATGCTTTGTATAAGCAAGATGAAGTTTTAATATCTATCTCATTGCTAACCAGTTGTCCTATAATAGCTTCTAATTTTGTATAAAAATTTTCCATATCACTATGGTTATCTTTTATGGGTGCAAATTCAAAAATTTGTTGAGATAATTCATATACAATCAAATCTTTATTAATGTAATTACGTTTTAAAAGATCAATAGCTACTTCATATGAATCCCCTACGGCTGGTAAATAGGCTATTAGGTTATAGGCTGGGCATTTAAGGGAACTAGTTAAGTAACTAAACTTTCAACAGTTGAAATATAAGGTTTATTACCTATTAAATTCTCAAATTTGTCAATGAAAGATGGGAATTGTACCGTGTCCCTTCAAATGTTGGTACTAGCAAAATGGGTAACTGAGCCCTCAATTCTTGTGACTCAGGATTTGCATGCCACTTAAATTTTTTGAAGGTTAGCCCTACTTTGATTAAAATCAGAATTAGGTTTTTTTGGTGTTAAGTCAGTCAACCGAGACCGTAGTCTCCTTATTTGCTGTTCAATTGAGCTTACCTGATCATCATCATCAGCGTAAAGGTCTATCAATTGTTTTCAGCCATTTCGGATTCAACTAACTCTGAAATACTCTCATTAATGGCTATTATTTCCTTCTTTTTAATTTCCAATTTAATAATTACACTCTCTATATTTTCCTTACCTGGTTGTGTAATATTGTTAAAAGTGTTCACAGCCTTTGTAACAGCTCCCAACTTTGCCCCCTTTTCTTTTTTAACTTTTTCAATTCTGCACTGTCCATGTCTAAGTCAAATTGTTTAACTGGGGATCGTAATGAAATAGAGGACAAGAAGAAATTACCAGAGAGAGAGAGCACAGACAAAACAGTCGAGTTCAAATTTGGTTTAATCCCCCCCAAGTACTTGTGTGTCACTCAGGTCTAAGCTTATAAGAGAATGAGACTCCTTTAATGTAAATGTTTCCTAGTTAGGCCCTAGGTTGTAGACCTAATTAGGCTTGCTCAGGTTAGGCTTAGGCTAGACCATTTAGCCTAATTCTGCAATTTTGTTAAGTAAGGTTAAGGTTTGTAAATTCCCCACACACGGACCACCAATGCGAAAAATGCTCTGTGTGAATTGGTCCACAATTAACCCACCCCTTATTTCTCCAGTCTAACTATAGAGTAGATCAAGTCTAGCCTAGAGGGTCAGCCTAGAGATTCCGGAAATGGTCCAGAGCGGGCAGATAAATTGAGGTCCACAGTAGGATTCCTCACAAAGATTAGGTTAGGGCAATCTACCTTCACCTTTGTTAAGCTATGAGTTGATGCTGGGTCTTAGGCCACAATGTAGGCCTAACTGTCTGACCCAGCTTAATTTAATGTGATTAACTGTCTGGTGTTAAAACTCAATTAGTCACTTACTTTTAGTTATTGGAGCTCTCCCTTCTCCGGTTGTGTCATTGTCGAGAGCGTACTTTGCTGGTACGTCCTCTCGCCCCGTTCTTCGTTTTCGTTCTCCCTTTCTCCTCCTCTTCGCGGGCTTCTTGTACCAGCGTTGTCTTGGTTTATTCCTCGGTTGGTTGAGCGGTAATGTATCTCCATTACCGAGCACGCTCCTCCCACACAGTATATAAATACTAGTGTGGAGAATAACTCTGGTGAGCAACCAATTGGTTTCTTCCACCCAGTTATTGACATAAAAGGAATTTAATAATTATTAGATTAACTACCTACCTACTCAGTGAACCATTTTCGTTACCTCCCAACTACCCACTCATCAGTTTTCCATAAAGGTCATCGTGCAGAATTTGACACGTATCATGTGACACACCAACGATTTCGGCGACTTCATCAATAGTTCGTCTACGGTCCTGTCAGATGATCTCACAAACACGGGCAATGGTCTCCTCATTACGAGCTACCGCGGGTCATCCTCCAGTGATTGCCAGCCGTCCTTGGAACGTCTAAACCATTTGTACACCACTCCGACACATGACCTCGTCCCCGTAGGCTTCCCTGATCATGTCTTAAGTTTGTGAGAATGTCTTGCCCAGTCGTACGCAGTAGTCGTACACAAAACTTGCTGTTTTGCTCGCTCCTCAAATTGCGACATCCTTGAGCGCCGAGTTCTGAAAATAGCAAAATTTGCCGAACCGAACAGACAGTAGTGCCTTTTACTCTCTCTGCACACAGACCGAGTGCGCCCGCCAGACCGAGTCTCTGCCCACACCTTCCCTACATATCGAAGCATGAGCAGACATGAAGACTCAAGTACCGAGTCGTTCGGCGGCTGTGAAAAAAGTTCATAAATTTTTTGACTTTCCCACGTGTGTACAGTATACATTATATAGTCGGGTGGTCCGAAAAAAATGACGCATTTTTTAAAAAATTAATATCTCAGTAACCCCCTTCCTTATCATGACAATTTCTATATGCAAGATACTTTCAAACTTCTTTTTTTGAATGCAAGAAACGGAATTCTGATATCTTTTATAGTTTTCTCGCAATTAACAAAAGTAACAACATGGTAAAAAAAAAACGAATATCATGAGAAAGGAAAATTTAATCAGAAATTTTACTAATTAATTTACAGTAAATGATGATTGGACCACCACTCTGTTGACACACTAATCTAAGTCTTTCTTCCACACAAAAATAATACTTCTTACTTCATTAATGCCAATTTCTTGCCAAGATTCAATATTTTACTTTTTAATTCTGATTCGGTGAATTTTTCTCGTCGACCTCGGTAAACCTTCTCTTTTAGTACTCCCAAATTGAGTAGTCCATAGGATTACAATCTGGGCTTTGTGGTGGCCACTCATTTTTCGTTATTAATTTTGGTGTATTGCTAATCAGAAACGACTGTGTGGCGTAGCTTGTATGCGACGGTGCTCCATCTTGTTGAAATATGAAATCATTTTCTTGATACAGGCGACGACAATCCGGCAACAATTTTGTTCTTAAAAGTTCAATGTAATTTGCAGAATTCACCTTTGTCTTTTCAGTTTCAATAAAATGAACATCTGTCTTGCCATTCCAAGAGACCCCTGCAGATATCATAACCTTTTTGGAGAATCTTGACGTTTCATGATACAATCTGTTTATTGAAATGTCACTTTTTACCACGCCCGTAGACATCATTTTGACGGTTTCGCGGAATTTCTAGAGTGAAATCTTTTTCATCCGTGAAGACTATCTTTTTAATATCAACGACAGAGAAATTATCAAGTAACTTTCTGCACCTTGTTTTTCTTTTATCCTTAACAGTATCACTTTTTCTAGAAGATACTATTCTTTTGAAGGCTTTTAGTTTTTGTGCTTTAATTATTCGGTGTACAGAAGTCTTTCCAATATTCAAATGTTTAGCAATTGTTCTTTGTGACAAATGACTTCCTGGTTTATCTTCTTGAGAGCAGATTTTATCGTTGATGTAATCCACATTTTCTGGAACCGAAGCTGTTTTAGGTCTACCGCTTCCTGGTTTTCTGGCAGTACTTCCCGATTCGCGAATCTTCTTTAAGAGTCTTTCCACTGCACGCCTTTTCCACTTTTTGCCGGGAAACTCTTGCAATAACTTCCAGTCTTCCATCCTTTTTCAGTAACAATTTTTAATGAGAATACGATCTTCCTCTGACATCATTATTAAGGGTACTGACGAATTGTTAAAAAATAAAAATATCCACAATTTGACTTGTTCATTCCTGTAGAGTTTTGTAATAACTTGCAAAAATATCGCATGATATCGTATAAAAATGATATCGTATAAAAAACGGATATTATATTGCGATTTTTGTTTTTTTGACCCATGTTGTTACTTTTGTTAATTGCGAGAAAACTATAAAAGATATCAAAATTCCGTTTCTTGCATTCAAAAAAAGAAGTTTGAAAGTATCTTGCATATAAAAATTGTCATGATAAGGAAGGGGGTTACCGAGATATTAATTTTTAAAAAATGCGTCATTTTTTTCGGACCACCCGAATATATATATATAGGCATCCCGAGATCATTTGACCGGTCCAGAATAGCCGTCACACACAGTCACAAATTGTGCCAGAAATGTATTATTCGAGCATTACTCCTACTATATTTAAAGTTAGCAAATTGTTTCGTTAAAATTCACATTATATATACCATATTTTACGCCTCATAAGACGCTACAAGTGGTAAGACGCACCCTATATTTAGCAAAGAATATTTCGAAGATTTATCAGCCTGACAAAAAATATATTCCCATAACTTTATTAAAAGAACATTAAACAAAATAACATACGAGCCCTGAAGTGATTTTTGGAGAAGTTTTTCAGGAAAAAAGTAGCGTCTTATGAGGCGTAAAATACGGCACACACACACACACACTTTTTTATGCAGGAATGAGGGGCAACGCGAGGACCAGAAAAACGGCCGCCAAAATCAAGGTACAAAGTTTTCGAGTTGCCTGGATACAGTTTGAAAGTTGGAGGTGAGAGAGGGAGAGATGGATTGGGGAAGATTGTTCCAGAGTTGACCCTGTTAAGTAGAGGAAAAATTAAAAATACCGATTAACTCTTGCGTTGGAGAGTTAGACAGAGAAAGGAGGAGAATATGTTAAAAATTGGGTACTGCGTGCTCTCGTTAAAGGAGGCAAGCAATTAGAGAGTTCAGAAGAGCAGATTCCCTTATTAATGGCGATAGTAGAGAGACGAAACATTGCGGCGAAGAGAAAGGACTCGAAGAAAGTCAGTAAGAGGCGGGGAATTGACGAGACGAAAAGCTTTTGATTCCACACGGTCAAAGAGAGCTGTGGGGATTCAGCCAACCCCAAAACATGAAAAGCGTCCTCCGTATAAGGGTGGACAAGACCCCCGGTACAGAGACAGCAACCGAGTTGCAATGGAAAAACTGCGGAGCCGGTACAGCACAGCTAACCTCTTAGAACATGTTTTAGAAAGAGTATATGCGATCTTTCAGGAAATATGAGAAAAGGAAACGCCAACAATGTTCCGAGAAGAGGAAGGATTGAGTTGTGTATTGTTGAGGATAAGGGAATAGTTGTGTGGAACATTGTGAGGAGCAGACAGATTAGATCATTAGCGAATAGTTTCTTCTGCATCAATCAGAGATAGTAGAAAGATCAGAGGTCAGGTGCATCATAGCCGTCCCCAGCGAATCATGGAACGACTGTTCAGAGCAGGGTTGATTTTTTTTTTATTTATAAAAAAAAAAATCGGATTTATTTAATTTTCTTCTCCATGTTCAAGATACAGTGAAAAAGTAAAAAACGATCCTTTTCATTCCTATAAGTTCCTGTAGCTGCAATGAGCACCGTGTGAGTACACGTAAACCAAGGGCGACACTTGGGTTAGGCTAACAGTTGTTAAAAGAGGATTCTTACTATATTATGATAATTTATATACTGTATATGGAATGACAAAGATGTTATACCTCTTTTTTTTGTTTTTATAATATAGATCCAATTTCTAATTAGGATAAAATGGCAATATCTTAAAAAAAACATTTTTTGCTACACATTTAATAAGCTACACTACACTGTATAAAATCAATTTATTTAATTTGAGCTACAAAATCAGTATTCCTTTTCAAAACTTTCAATCAGCATTAGGGCTCAAGAGCTATACTGTACTTTTCATTTGTAATTTAGAAATATATTTATTTTTTATTTAAGTTTTAACTCCATAATTCTTTGGCTTTGGGTCAGCAAATTAAACACTATCATGAACAAATGACCTTAAATGTCTTCTAGAAATGAAATATTTGTTTTATATCAAATCAATAGAATAAAAATTGAAATTATTTATTGATGCTTTATAGAAATAATAAATATGTTCTAAAAATGTTTAATATTCACTTTAGACCAGTGGCTATTAGGATTTTAATTGTTTAATTAAAAAAAGGTTAACACAGATATCTTAATTTGTCACTATAATCAATAGAGCTATAAGTAAATTTATAACTGTTTTATTGAAAAATAAACAGCAAAGTTCATTACCATTCTTTATGCATTACCTATACTGTAGTGATTAATTAGTATTTTCGCGTTTTTATCATTTTATTTATATAGTTTCAATCAGTGATTTCAAAAAATCATTTGAAGCGGGTGGAAAAATGAAGAATCATCGGCATAGGAGTGGATAGGACAGGAACTGCGACTTAATAGATCTTTGATAAATAAAAGGAAAAGAGTGGGTAACAGTACAGAACCCTGAGGAACACCACTATTAATAGTTTTAGAAGAACAGTGGCCATCTACAACCGCAGCTATAGATCGACCAAAAACGAAATCAGAAATGAAGGCACAGTTAGAAAGATAGAAACCGAAAGAGGGCAGTTTGGAAATTCACACATTCACCGCCAGCATTTTTGAAAGTTTTTACCCAACTACAAGGTCTCGCCAAACATTTAAAAAATTAAAACTAAATATATCTCTAAACAAAATATACCAAAATAAAGTTTATAATGTCAACTGATCTGTGTCAAAAGACGAGATTTCTCGTCTTTGGCAGTGCATGTATTAAGGATTTGTGCCAACTATCAAAAGCTTTTGGTATGTCTAGCGCAATAGCAGAGGTTTCACCGAACTCTCGAAAGGAGAATGACCAAAGCTCAGAGAGATGCAAGTTCGCCAGTAGAGCGTCCCTTGTGGAACCGTACTTACTATCCGAAAAAAAAAAAAATTGTAAGAGGTGTTTAAGAATCTTCCTATTAAGGATAGATACAAAAACTTTAAAAAGGCAAGAAATTAAAGCAACTGAACAATAGTTGAAGGGTGAGAGCGGTCACCCTTTGGGAAGGGCTAAAAAAGAAAAAAAAAAGGCGCGGGAAAAATTGAAAAATAGTGGTTTGGACCGCACCCGAACCATCCCTTTTGAAGGCCGGTTCAGTTACATCAGTTACATATAAACAACAATCAATAGGCGAAACAATAAAGAAAAATTCAATAACGAAATCTGTATAATTCAGGACTTCTCGCAACTGAAGTTTAGCTCGTACACAAAATTTCCACTGTAGTTAAAGAATTGCAGTACCGTTAAGATGTTAATCAAAATCAGTGTCACGGTTAAGGTCAGATTAAGCGCAACACTTAAAAATAATTATAACGAGTGTAATTGTAAATTCAACACAAGCAAAATAAAAAAGGAAATAGTAGCTCCTTATTTTTAAGAAAAAAATTGAACACTTTCATGAATGAAAGTTTATATATTGTGGAAATAGTTTATATTTTAGCTGAAGTTATGTAAATAGTCTTACGTTGATTAGCAGACTTGAAACTGACATTTTGCAAACTGTGATTATAAAATATAGTTTATGGCTTGGATAACCTTGCTAAGCCCAAGTGGCTTCATATTTTCCAAGTGAAATGTAAATGCTTGCCTCCTAATTAAACGAAATACTCCAACCAGTCACTAATGAATATACGAGTACCTTATTAAAAATTGGGGCCTCGGTATTTTTACTAAAGCTCGTGAAAAAAAAAAAAAGTTACCAACAAACACCATCCACTGACTCTCACGCATTGTCTCCGAATACACCAAACAGACTGGTTTATAAGGGAATACCTAAAATAAGGATGCCAACTAAGAGGATATTCTTTGCAGTAAAAAGATACAAAGGACTGATTTACTACTACATTCTTTTCTGGGATTGTTTGAAAAAAAAGCGTTTCATTCATTCATTCTTGGCGAGAATTGCATATTTTTCTAAAAAAAATTCAGTTTTTTAACGTCATACATTATTATTTGTAACGGGTGGGCGGGTATGTGATCATATTTACAAAACCTTTTTCTAAGAATGCTTGTATCTAAATAGTATTGGTAAATTAATCAACAATGTAACTGACTTGAAAGTAATGTTAAAACCTTTCTTTAAATATTTAAGCAGCAACATTTATCTAGAATCCAATCCGAATGTCAAGTGACAATACTTGTTCAGGTTTTCTGTTGCAGCCTCGTATAGGGTGTACACAAAGTCCTTTCCCGATTATAAACTTTAATATTACATGAAATCCAAAGAAAACACAGTAATGCTTTGTTTTGTTGTTGCATAACGCAAATTTTTTTCTCTTCAACCATCCATCATTTAACAGCAAGACCACACTGGGGGTTTGCTTGTGCGCGAGTTCTTGACCACCACTTTCTTTTTCCCCGGAAGATGGATTGGGCGGGACGGGCCGGTGCCATGGCCTCCACGATCCTCCGATATCACGATCCTCCGATATCACGATCCTCCGATATCACGATCCTCCGATATCACGATCCTCCGATATCACGATCCTCCGATATCACGATCCTCCGATATCACGATCCTCCGATATCACGATCCTCCGATATCACGATCCTCCTGTAGGGATATGTAAAGGATTGTGTGTACCATGCTCCTGTTGCTGATTGATACCCTTTGTGCAAGGATTTGCGATGCCATCAACATTGTCACGAGATATACTAGCGAACGTGACGTTCTAATTTTGCTTGGGTGTGCTACGTGCAACTAACGGCGCACATATCGAATTTTAATGAGAAAACTTGATGTGTTACGCAATAACGTGCAAAATAAAGCATTACTGCGTCTTCTTTGGATTTCATGTAATTATTAAAGTTAATAATGTACTAGGAAAGGACTTTGTGTACACTATGTTTTCAATCGGAGAGTAAGCTATGACATTACTGATTTTGATTTAGTGTAAAGATGAGGTAGTGAAACTATATTATTAGCGAGATTTAGCGACAGCCTATGCTTCGAATTTAATCCTCAATATAGTGTTTAAGAACGTAGATAAAATCTGAACAAAATGTATTAAAAGGCCCTAAGCAACCTATTGCATACTATAGGCCATAGTCTAGAAATACGAGTGTATAAAGACTTGTTAAGTTCAAAAAACTAAATAAATACACTAGGTAAAGCACAAATCATTTGCGGAGTCATTACGTCTAAATTTAGTATCGTACTTGGAGAAAAATAATGATAAACAATTGGAGAAAACTACGACTAAAGCCAAAACAATTCAATACATTTCGTGCGTTTCTTAGTAGTTATCTACTTATGAGTCAGCATCTTCAAATCTGCTAAAGGAATTAAAAAAAAGGGTATAAATTGTACGTGACATCAAATACTTTATAATCTGACAAGTTGTCTCGTTAGTCCGTCTATGTTTTCTTAAATTAGTTTTTACTTAATACGAAGAACACAGACTGTCACAGATTCGTGACTATGTTCTAATAAAACTAGAAATTATGATTCCATAAAGCTGACGTGACTCCCCAATCCACAGGTAATGAAACGCACACATGGGCGTCGATTTCTCAAAAATAATAGGGGGGTGGGGCAGTGACTGGGGCACTTCGCCTTCAAACAGCGAACCAAACAATACTCTTAGTAGCTGTTGCGTGTAATATATTAATATCGTAATTTACCATTTATCCGTTTTTTGCATTTTTCTCAGCATGTTGAAAAAACTCTATTGTATTTAATCATTTTATGTCTTTCTTTATTTAACCCTTTAACGCCGGAATTGTTTGTAGGATTAAGTTATGAATGCGTGTATTTGAAAGGTTATCAATATGTAGCGGTCGTCCTTTTAGGGTTAAACATTTTTTGGCAGAAATAAGAAACTCAGTACAAACTATTTATAATATTTAACCTTTCATGTAACATAATATATCACACATATTTGGATATATGGATATTTTTCTATAGACAAATTTCGCCAGCCCAAATTATCATCATTATTTATACAAAAACACACAAATGCTACCTGCAATTATTAAAATGCAAACTGACTGCTAAATTGCAGGATAAATATACACTGGGTGTTCATAACAATAACTTATAATATTGCTATTACATTTTCCATATAATACGATATATAACGTCTTATTATGTGCCATTAATAGTTAGCATTTATAGCAATTCATCCACGAAAGTAGGGGGGACATGTCCCCTGCGTACCCCCGCAATCGACGCCCATGAACGCACACATTAATAAATTTAACTTGAAGGACAAAATAGCCTTAATACTAACAAGATTCAAACGGTACACAAGTTTGCCAATTATTTACTTTCCTTTTGGAATGATTTCATTTTGACTCGACTACATACCCACATTCAAATTTAATTCTCAATTAGTTGGCCCAAAATGAGCCCACTTGTTACAATAGAAGATCTCAATGATTAACAACTACAATTTAGTAACTAGAGACCAATACTCATGTTCGATCTTAAAATCGGGATATAATAATGAATATAAAATAATTCATAATGTATAAATGTAAACCATATTTAATAAATTAATTATAAAAAAGGTAGGAATAGGCCTATTCTGAATTTAAGCAAGAGTACTTGACTAGGTTTGCCAACTTTCTGAGTACAATTCCGGGATCTATTTATCTATATGGGATTGAACTCAGAATGGTCCCCTGAGGTTCTTTTCATGATACGCACAGACCGTGCATGGAACAAGGAACTCTTTTGGGAAAATTAAATCCACTATAGTCCGAATAAGTAATGGTAAATGACAAACACTATAGTTTTTCCTTTTCATGATGTTAGTCCGACGTGGGCAATGGGTCACTCGCAGAGAGACCCTAAAATTATAGCTTATAACCCCTAGATCCTGTCCCAAAGCTGGATCCCATCTGCTTTGCAGATAGCTGGTGAGGGAAGCTATATTTCTGGGGCCTCTTTGCGAGTGACCCGTTGCCCACGTCAGACTAACATCATGAAAAGGAAAAAATAGTGTTTGTCATTTACCATTACTTATTCGGACTATAGTGGATTTAATTTTCCCAGAAGAGTTCCTTGTTCCATGCACGGTCTGTGTGTATTATATATATATATATATATATATATATATATATATATATATATATATATATATATATATATATATATATACACACACACAGGGTGTCCGAGAATTATCTGTACAATTTTTGGCTGTTATTAAAAGTCAACCATGAAGTGTAGAAATTCCAGTGTTGTCCCATTTTACAGAGAATCTCTAAGTTTTTTAGAAATTCCAGTGTGTCCTAACATTATCTGTACAATTTCATCTTTTAATAAAATTCTTGATAACACACGTAAAATTCTTAAACAAGATTATTTAGAATCTGTATTTTCAAAAGTTTCTTTTATTAAAGTAACGTTGTTACAAACATTCGATATGTGCACCATTAGTGATTCGCAAAACATCCAATCGATACTCCAAATGTTGCCATGTACGCTGCAGCATATCCACATCAATTCGCTCAATAGCAGCTGTGATTCTTGCTTTTAAATCATCAATGTCTGTCACCCGCGTACATTTCTAAAAAACTTGTCAAAACGTGGTATCAGAAAAAACTTAATGAGATTCTCTGTAAAATGGGACAATACTGGAATTTCTACACTTCATGGTTGACTTTTAATAACAGCCAAAAATTGTACAGATAATTCTCGGACACCCGGTGTATATATATAATATATATATACAGTATATAATATATATATATATATATATATATATATATATATATATACACACACACAAAGGTGGGCAGGACCGAACTCCAGGAACTCGGACCGTGAGCGGGAAAGTCGGTCCTTTTCTCAGTGAGGACCGAAATGAGGAGCGACGGTCCATTTTTAAGCAATTCCGGATGGTCTTTTTTAGTGATTTTAGTGTGTTTAGTGATTATTTGAAGTTCTAAAGAAGATGGATCGTTTCCTCCAGAAGACTCAGAAAGAGACAGACTGAACTGAAACTTGTTTCAACACCTGGAGGAGACGAAGAATCTACTGATGTTAGTGCTTCAACTTCAAGTCAAGCAACTGGAGTTCCTAGCGGAAGAACTGAACCCGGCAATCCCTGGCCGTACCTGGACAAATACTTTGAATACCTGGGCCCCAAGGGTGAGCAGAACCTGGAGCACAAGTGCTTGCTGTGCCTGCCGAACAAGAACATCCTCTCGACAAGCAACAAAAGCCAAAACAACCTCAAGCGACATGTCTCCAAGCGCCACCCTCACGTCCAGAACCAGTTCGACCAGTGCATCAAGGACGGGGTGGAGCTCCAGAAAAAGAAGAAGCGGCGAGGAGACCCTCAGGAGCGCCCCGACGACAAGAGGCAACAACAAGGACTCGTTCCCCAGCCCGGCGTTGAAGGACTTGTTCATCAAGTTTAACACGCCTATCCCATCCAGTGCCGCCGTGGAGAGGCTCTTCTCTTTGGGGAAGGACGTCCTCAAGCCGAAAAGTCAGGGCTCAGTGACAGCCATTTTGAAATGCTAGTCTTCTTGAAGGGAAACTCAAGCACTTAACTTAACTTAACTTAACTTAACTTTTTTTCATCATTTATGTATTGTATTAATTATAATTTACGTTAATAAAATTAAAGATTTCCGGTGTCTTTAATTTCATTTTAATCAAATTTTTCACTTATATTATATATAAGGACCGAGTCGTTCCTAAGTCCTATCTTCAGAAAGGACCGTGACCGGGACCGTCGGTCCAGTTTGAGGCCCGGGTGCCCACCTTTGTGTGTGTGTGTGTGTATATATATATATATATATATGTGTATATATATATATATATATATATATATATCTTGATTGAAAGGTTTGTTCTTGGGGAACCGCAACTTAAGGCATAGGAGGACGAGAAGGTGGTACATGTTTATTAGTCAGATGTTTCAGAAATTCAATTTCCGTCATCAGTGCTAAAAAATGAAAAGTATAAAAGTGAACAAATATAGTAAAAGATTTTATACAGTATATTTATGCAGTCCTATGATAATAATTTAAGGTTAAAAAAGGTACATGAAATGTAGAGGGGCAAGACAGTGGCTAAAATATGCAAATGTTATAGGGTGAAACGAATATTGAAAACAAATGTTAATGGGTTATTGTACGAGGGGGGGGGGGCTTAATCTAATTGTATAAAGGTTGAAAATGGTTGACTGTTGAAGTATCCATGTTAGAAGCCGAAGAGTGGTAACGGATTTCTTTTTCAGTGATGATTCAGAAGAATTATTTAGTTATGTTTAAGTTGAAGGCAAAACTATAGTCGTTGAAGGTTGGTTTTGTACTAATGATATATAGGGATTCGAGGATACAGAGGTCGGTCGGTCGGTTGGTTGGTATGCTGAATTGATAATTTTGAAATTGGTAGGGAGCAGTGGGTGATTGTGGAGGTGGCAATGATCTCTTATTGCTGATTTCGATGGTTTGTTTAAAGGTTATAATGTTCTTATTGAGATGCCGCGGGTTATAGTGGCAGCACTATTCGCCAATATCAAACAGTGGATGAACATTGCGGCATCTCAACCAGAACATTACAACCTTCAAACAAACCGTCGAAATCAGCAATAAGAGATCATTGCCACCTCCACAATCACCCACTGCTCCCTACCAATTTCAAAATTATCAATTCAGCATACCAACCAACCGACCGACCTCTGTATCCTCGAATCCCTATATAAGCACACCGGACAAAAAATTAGTCACCCCTAATAGCAAAGATAGTAGGAAGTTCAAGGTCACACAGAGGGCGCTGATGTAGCATTGGTAAGTGACAAGTAGCGGTGACGTAGCACACAGGATCAGATCTGTTTCGTGAGGTGGTGAAGAACAAAGTGTGTGTTGGATATAGTCTGCAAAATGGGTCGTGAGGCAGACGTTACTCAGTGGCAAAAAGGAGCCATCGTGTTTGGCAGAGCCCACGGACACAAAATGTCTGAAGTAGCCCAATTTGTTGGTGTGTCAACGCGTACTGTCCAGCGAGTTTACAAAGAGTGGTGTAGTTCGCAATCAACTGAAAATCGACGGCGTAACTGTGGCCGGAAAACAATTCTCGACAATAGGGGCCGCCGCCATGTTTCTCGTCTAGTAACTGCAAATCGTTTTCAAACCAGAGAACAATTGCTCCAAGAAACCAATGAGGTTCTCCAGCGACCAATTTCCGAACGGACATTGCGACGAGAACTGCATGCGATGGACATCTGGAGCAGGGTACCACGGAAGAGGCCGCTGTTAACAGCAAGTCACAAATTGGCACGTTATAAATGGGCTCAGAGGCACAAAAACCGGACTGCGGCAGATTGGAAACGTGTAATTTGGTCCGATGAGTCCCGTTTTTGTTTGTTCTCCAATGATGGGAGTACATCGCAGGTCCAATGAAGCCTTTAATCCTGAATGCGTCGGTGTTGTTCAGGCTGGAAACAGAAAGTGACGCGCAGGAATAGACACCCACGGACTCTGGCGGAACTTCGGGACCGGCTGATGAACGAGTGGCAGCAAATCGATGTTCAGTACATGCACAACCTCGTAGAGTCTCTGCCTCGCCGGATTCGTGCGGTTATCAAGGCCAGAGGCGCCGTCACACGTTATTAGGTACATTCTGAGAGGGGTGACTAATTTTTTGTCCGGTGTGCTTATCATTAGTACAAAACCAACCTTCAACGACTATAGTTTTGCCTTCAACTTAAACATAACTAAATAATTCTTCTGAACCATCACGAAAAAGAAATCCGTTACCACTCTTCGGCTTCTAGCATGGATACTTCAACAGTCAACCATTTTCAACCTTTATACAATTAGATTAAGCCCCCCCCCCCCGTACAATAACCCGTAAGATTTGTTTTCAATATTCGTTTCACCCTATAACATTTGCATATTTCAGCCATTGTCTTGCCCCTCTATATTTCATGTACCTTTTTTAACTTTAAATTATTATCATAGGACTGCATAAATATACTGTATAAAATCTTTTACTATATTTGTTCACTTTTATACTTTTCATTTTTTAGCACTGATGATGGAAACTGAATTTCCGAAACATCTGACTAATAAACATGTACCACCACCTCGTCCTCTTATTCCTTACTAAGTTGCGGTTCCCCAAGAACAAACCCTTCAATCAAGTATTATATATATATATATATATATTTGCCTCTGTATATAAATTAATATATTAAGCGGTTGCCATAGTAAATGGAAATAAAATAGATAACTAGAGACTAGAAAAGTCTAACAGTAGCGAGCCAAGTGACCAGCCGCCTCATAGATGACTGACGACTTACGAAAATTATGAAGCCCGGAAGCCCAGAATCAAACTCGTCTGAAACACGTCTGGTTTGGGTTCTGGCGTCTCAATCAAGTTCTAAATTTCAAATGCCAATGACCAGTAAACATTTTTTTTGTAAGTTACATTTAGGAACATATAAAAATTTAATTTTTGTGGGATATTAGAGTTTTATTTACAAGCAGATTTTTTTTTTTTCCAAGAATCCAGGAAATTAGGTAAGCATTCCGGGAGCCGGGATAATACACACGATTCTGGGAGGGTTTGCAAGCCTATGTAACGTGACATGAACCGCGAAACCAGAAAAACAGGTTTAGTTGTTCATACTCCTATTCACGTTCAGCCAATCAGGCATAGGTTTACCATCACGTGATGTCTTCCTCAATCATGTCCTTCAAGATAGGTTGAGTGTCAGATATTATCAGAACTATACAAGTAAGATTTAATATCAGAAAATAGGCCAATAAAGTTAGTTAAATATTGTAAAAGGGTATGAAATTGTAAAAATTATTGAAATCATGTATTAATTAATCTAAGTTTTAGATTCATAAATAATTAAGAAACAGATAACATGCCAAGCGAGATTGGAACTGCAAAATCTGCTCGATGAAAAAGGCTGCGCATCGCTAAGGAGAGAGAGAGAGAGAGAGAGAGAGAGACAGTTGAGTCAAGAACAGTTAGTAGTCGTTAGAAGCAGTTTGTCCATCTTAAAATAGTTTTGCTCTGCCTTGTTAATGGTTTTCAATTTCTATAAAATTAATTAAGAACAGTATACTCAATGCATTACCCCCTCGGACTAACGACAGAATATTTTATCCGCGGCCCAAGGTTTTTATTCATGCCACGCGCGAGGCTCTATCGTTTTTGAAGGTCTACTTGATTTTCGGTCAAGGTTTAACCCTATCTATTGAATTGTGTAACGGAAGTTTAAAGTAATTTGTGGACAAGATTAAAAGTATACAAATTTTAGCGTTTCATAATAAAACGGTTCATATTGATTGTAAAAAGTTAAATTCTGAAGTTATGCTGAACGATAAAAACATTAATTCACTTACTTGTGGTTCAGTGGAAAAACTTAGATTAATCGAACTAAAACAACATTGGTAACGTTACCATCCGATTGATGATGATGTAGGCCAGTGGTGCACAAACTTTTTTGATGTGAGGGCCAAACCAACCATCTTTTATATGTAGGGGGCCAGATATATAGATATTCTATTTTTTATAAATATGCATTTTTATAACCAGGGGTAATATTTCAGATTTTTCTAACTTTTTCATTGAATTGAAAAGACTCGTGGGGCCACTGAAAAGACCATTTGGCCCGCGGGCCAGGGTTTGTGCATCACTGATGTAGGCACACACCAACCCACGGACGAGTGTATGGACGCGAACCCCAAACCCTTTACCGAACTTAACACTATAAGCGTATTGTTTCCTGTAATTATACCCGTTTCAGACGTGTACACAATTTGTTAATAAATTTACGCGGACCAATAAAATAAACTGAGGACACGGATTAACCTTCGACATTAAATTGCAATACTCCATATTACTTGTAACCATTACTATGATCTAGAAACACTATTGGGCTCTCATCGTCATGCAGGCCATACCAAACCAATGTTAGCACCAGTTGAGAGTATTGGCCATGCTCCCTTTGTTTAACAATACCACACTAAACGTATGAACTTTATTTCTGCACATCAAAGCTCTTGTGCTTAGTTTCCAAATAAATTGCTTTAATTTTCTCATTGGGCAACCAACAATTGAAACGGATTGTTTCGCTTGCGAATACTCTAGAGCAGGGGTTTTTAAACTGTATTCCGCGAGAACTTGATGGGGTTCCATGGGCAATGTCGAGAGAGAGAGAGAGAGAGAGAGAGAGAGAGAGAGAGAGAGAGAGGTTAAATAATATCAAGTGGCATGGATGAATTTAAGATATATATTCTGCGAATTCAGTGATTGTGTTTTGAAAGGCGTAGTGGCGGCGGCGCCGCCGCGTAGGCAAAGAGAGTGGGCGAGAGAGAAAATTTTAATTCAAACGATGAGATATCCAGAATAAGTGTTGCCCTCTTGCAGCCACAGTAAGAAACAGGAGCCCATTTGTAAACAAAACACAGCTGATGACCACAATCACTGGTCTGATTGATTTGGTGAGCTTTTCTATGTTTAGTTTTCTCAGTTCACGGAAGTTATGATCACAGTAATGTTATTAAATGCAGTGTAAATGTGTGTTAGCTTTCACAATGCATATTATACAAATATATGATCATCACAGACCGCTGTAACTTGAAAGGAACTGTACGTAGTCCATCTGGAGTCAATTTTCCTACATGTAACCTGAAGGCTCACTTTATCATCCACAAATGCCTGCAGCTCCTCGGCCGTAAGATGAGGTCGACATATCGAGACGAAAATGTTTGCAGTCTTCGTTGGTACAGCCATCATACAGTATGATCTATTTTGGCAGCCCCTATGATACCCCGCCGTTCTCTGCCAGCCTTTGCCACAGGCTGACTCCCTCTAGCCGGTGCATGAGTGGGACCAGACCCCTTGAGGGACCACCACCATTAGCTACTGCAGTGGTTGCAGTTCTTGGAGGGGTCGCTCCCTTCCGGCCCCTTCTTACCACCATTGTACAAGATGCCTCCTCATCATGACCCCCGACTGCATTCCCAGCATCCCGATTCACCAAGGCCCCTTGGGGAGGGGTACCCTGTGTGAGATGGTATTGAGCTGGCTATGTAGCAGTGTCTGGATTCATGGATCCAGGATAAGACTGAGAAGCAGAAGGCTCTGCACTCACGGATCCAGGCTGAGGCTCAAAGGCAGAGAGAGAGGGCTCTGCACTCATGGATCCAGGATGAGGCTGAGCGGCAGCCAAATACAATTACAATTTCAGAGACTGTACGTCTTGATAAATTTTACTTTATTTAAGGAAAAATTTGCTACAATATTAGTTCACTACATGTTTATTTTAGTTTAGAGTAGATTTAGTTCATTTTTCAGTTCTTTGTTTACACAATATGTCCATTGCCACTGTAACAGAAAAGTAACAGACTATTATCTATTACTTTGCCTTCTATTACTATATTACAACTAAAAAATTATGATCTATTAATATTACTAGAAAAATCCTGTAATAGTCTATTATTATTACCTATTACTATTACCTCATATCTGACAAAAATATGTTTGTCAGTAGTAGGCTACAAATAATTATTCCATTTTTTTGTTACCTGTGGTGCTAAATTATGATTATATTATCAATATATAACAAAATATATTGGTACTTGAAGATATTTTTATAAAAACATTCGTGGTAAAATTTTCTTCGTTAATGGGTGAATGAATCATATTTTTAACTCACTGCGTTTTCCGTGTGGCGCCAGATTATGATGATGATTGTAATTCACTGACTCAGTACCATTATGATATGCAGCGCACATGATTATTATCTTTCACACTACATAATATAACGAAATATAAAAATATATTTGATAACGTTTAGTAAAATAATTTTTTTAAGAGGCTATGAGGGTGTCAGTATTAGGCTATAAGTGAAGTATCGTTTTCTTAATTATGATCATTCGTATATTTTTTTTTGTGAAATTCATAACTGTATATGTAAATTTCATAAATTACAAATAAACTGCAGTGAGCATAATTTGTGTTTTATTACCATTTGCCTGATATCATTAAAATTTTACCTGTTGGTCAAGGTTCCGTGAATTTTTTTTTAAATAAAGGTTTCGTGGCTTCAAAAAGTTTGAAAAACTCTGCTCTAGAGAACCCTTCAATGCTCTTGCCTCTGGAACTTTATACTTGTGCCAGCTTGGAAACTTTTCCCAGTACCCACTCGCACTTGGAATTCCTTCTGCCTGGCTACTTCATTTATTTTGTCTCCGCGTGACTTCCTTACGTCCTCTACACCAGTCCAAGCTCGAGTTACTGGCATACCAACAAGCTGTTCAGTGCCTCCACCGATTCTGCTTTATGATGTACCCATACAACAATTCCAAATGAGTGGCGCAACACTCAATCCCATGGCAGAATGAAGCAAGCTTTTGTTTACTGTGTCATGCCCCAAATCAGTTTTGCCATACACCAGATTTCATACTAAAATTGACCAGATGTACTTTTCACACACTGCACTTATTTTGACATGCTACATTGAGCTATTGATTTTTATAGGACTAGGATAGTAAAAACTGTTCAACAAAACTAATATTACGCACAATACAACAAAAATTCCCCATCATATTTAGACACGTATAGTTACATATCAAAAGGATAACTTCCTTAACGCCTTTACTCAGTCTTCACGTACCTACAGTAAAATCAAGGTCACTTCATACAAATTGGCTCCGCCCATCGTACGACTCTATGCACTGTTGCCAAGTCTAATTTTAAAATGTCCACTATGACCCATCCCTCCCCTCGACCTCCAAGAATTCCTTTTGCAAATAAAAGGTGCTGTCAACGAGCCCTGTACCGGAAGAACGTTTTCTTCGACCATCAACACGCTTAACACAAAGTTTATTTAATAATAAATATTTAATCTAAAATTAGGACCTAGTGTCGCTATTAATATTTATAGAGGTAATTATTAAATATTGTGTGTGTGTGTGTGTGTGTGTGTGTGTGTGTGTGTGTGTGTGTGTGTGTGTGTACCTTTTATAACGTCAAGTTTTCAAATAGAATTATTTCTATATTTATTTTTAGATACTCTTCTTGCATACTATTTTCTAAGGCTCACGACCTTCCTCCCTTGGGTGTCACAACCCAGTTTAGCAAATGCTCTCTGATAAGTTGAATTTAAAAAACTACCTATTTTATGAACAGCATGATTTGGTGAAACATTTCTTGAACAAATGAAAAGCCAGATACGGTACAGATACGTACATGTACGGGCAAATCTTTGTCTATGAGGAGACATATTTCAGCCTTATCTTCAAAGTGATAACCAAAGTCCTATTCAGGGGCTAACCTGGTACTAGTTGATTAAACGAGGAAAATTACCCACCTTGTTAAAATATTTACATTTGAAACTACAGTAGTTGTAAGTGTTAATGCTGTTCTCTGCCAAAAAGTCCCTCGCACCTGAGGTGGGTGTCGTGAAAAACAATTACCTACACAGAGATAAACCCCTTTCATTTCCCTTTAATGCACAATTTTAATAATACATCATTACACAACTTGCTTTGCTCATGCAAATTCTTAGGCTTTCAAAAAAACCTATTTTACAATTTGGGATCGTCCATAAATGATGTCACGCAAAATTTCGAACCCCCCTCCCCCCCGTCACAAATGGTCAAAATTTCGAACCCCCCTGTCACAAACGGTCAAAATTTCGAACCCCCCTGTCACAAATGGTCAAAATTTCGAACCCCCCTGTCACAAATGGTCAAAATTTCGAACCCCCGTCACAAATGGTCAAAATTTCGAACCCCCCTGTCACAAATGGTCAAAATTTCGAACCCCCCCGTCACAAATGGTCAAAATTTCGAACCCCCCTGTCACAAATGGTCAAAATTTCGAACCCCCCTGTCACAAATGGTCAAAATTTCGAACCCCCCTGTCACAAATGGTCAAAATTTCGAACCCCCCTGTCACAAATGGTCAAAATTTCGAACCCCCCTGTCACAAATGGTCAAAATTTCGAGCACCCCCCCGTCACAAATGGTCAAAATTTCGAGCACCCCCCCGTCACAAATGGTCAAAATTTCGAGCACCCCCCCGTCACAAATGGTCAAAATTTCGAGCACCCCCCCCCCATGTCACGGTCACAAACTATATGCAACATTGTAAAAAAAGACAGTGAAGTAACATACATTTATTTAAAAATTCATTCAAATAGTAGCTTTTTGGTTAATATCTAGCAATGCAAGTAGCCAGATGTATGAGAAGTTTTTCAGCTACATAATATTACACTCATCGACAAAAAGAATCCTATCAATATTTTAGTTTTTACATTAAACTTTTCAAATTGTCAACATAACGCAAAAACAATTTTTGTGATGTCACGCTTTTAGGGGAGGGGGGTCTAAAATTTGTGACGACATTTATGGACGCCCCCTTTTCTACATTTAAGGAATTTAAAAGAAAAAAAAAAAATATTAAGGATCCAAAGCCACTTTTTAGTAAAACTTTAATATACAAATAAAGAGAAATGCTTCAGATTCGTGATTGGGACCCTTCATAAACTCTTATTATAATGTTTATGATCAGACTGTTGAATTCTTATAAACATCTACAAGATGATTTTATAAAAGATCCAGGTTTTTCCGAAACAGCAAAATCCGAAGTGCTCTTAACCCATTATACAAGGTGGCCTAAAAGTCAAGACACACAGGGCGGAAATAGATTTATATTATTAAAGTTTGTTTTCGCTGTTCCAGGCGTGACATGGATCGGAAATTAACGAAAAATGAGCGAATAGAGTTGGGTTTTCATGTAAGCGTGAGAAGGAATCGCGTACCGAAGTGTCGCAGACGAATTTAATCAGCAAAGCCAAAGGAGAAAAACTGGTTTCTCAACTGTCAAAAAGAGTAAGCGATTTAAAGAACTGAACAATGTATCGAAGTTAATGAATCTCGGTTTAGGCATTTATTATACATAAACCAACATAATGAGAGAAACTATTTCCTCAATGTGTCCCCACTTTTGGGCTACCCTGTGTGTGTGTGTGTGTGTGTGTGTGTGTGTGTACAGGGGGGTGGCGCAAAAGTCGCGCATCAGGAATTTTCAGTGTTGATTATAATTTTTTTTTTTTCCTTTTAGGTAGGGGATGGCTGCGAAATTAACAATAGACGAGAGGGTGAGAGCTTGGCTTTAATGCATGGAATACCAGGTACAACAAATTGATGAATCTGTACAGAATTTAAATTCTGTACCGATTCATTGATTTGTAGTACCTGGTATTCCACGCATTAAAACCAAGCTCTCACTCTCTCGTCTATTGTTAATTTCGCAGCCATCCCCTACCTAAAAGGAAAAAAAAATATAATCAACACTGAAAATTCCTCTGATGCGCGACTTCTGCGCCACCATATAATATATACAGGGTGGTGTATCGGAGCCAAAAAAAGTAACGCGATACGATACTCGATATGAATAATATATGTATCGCGATACAATACGATACATACATATATATACACATTTAACTGCAATGACCACGCAGTATATTAATGTATAGAAACGACGTAAGTATAGAGGAGTGTTCTGCACACGAGGAAGAGAAATAACGAACAAATGAAAAATGAGGTGACCGCCCGGGAATCGAACCCAGGACCTTCCGATTGCCGGTCAGACATGCTACCACTACACCACGGGCCTCGATCAGTCAGAAGTCGCAATTCTCCTACATAGGGCAGAAACCAATGCCTTGAGAGGGCACGGCACCCTCGCAAATCGTGAATATGTACATTTAACTGCAATGCCCTCTCAAGGCATTGGTTTCTGCCCTATGTAGGAGAATTGCGACTTCTGACTGATCGAGGCCCGTGGTGTAGTGGTAGCATGTCTGACCGGCAATCGGAAGGTCCTGGGTTCGATTCCCGGGCGGTCACCTCATTTTTCATTTGTTCGTTATTTCTCTTCCTCGTGCGCAGAACACTCCTCTATACATATATACACACACACACATATATATATATATATATATATATATATATATATATATATATATATATGAAACTTAATTTATTTTTATTGAATTTTACAAACTGACTTCTCAAACAATTCATCAGACATTCTGGGGAAAGATCACTGAGTCCATGATAAATTATCGCGTTGTTGACACTTATTTGTATCGTATCTTTCGATACGATACAAATAAATATATCGCGATACGATACAAGATACAGAAAATGTATCGCGGTACTACGCTACCCTGTGTGTGTATATATACACAAAGGTGGGGAGGACCGAACTCCAAAGGGACCGAACTCCAAAGGGACCGAACTCCAAAGGGACCGAACTCCAAAGGGACCGAACTCCAAAGGGACCGAACTCCAAAGGGACCGAACTCCAAAGGGACCGAACTCCAAAGGGACCGAACTCCAAAGGGACCGAACTCCAAAGGGACCGAACTCCAAAGGGACCGAACTCCAAAGGGACCGAACTCGGTCCTTTTTTAGGGACCGTGACGTGAGCGGGAAAGTCGGTCCTTTTCTGTGAGGACCGAAATGAGAAGCGACGGTCCATTTTTAAGCAATTCCGGACGGTCTTTTTTAGTGATTTTAGTGTGTTTAGTGATTATTTGAAGTTCTAAAGAAGATGGATCGTTTCCTCCAGAAGACTCAGAAAGAGACTGAGACTGAACTGAAACTTGTTTCAACACCTGGAGGAGACGAAGAATCTACTGATGTTAGTGCTTCAACTTCAAGTCAAGCAACTGGAGCTCCTAGCGGAAGAACTGAACCCGGCAATCCCTGGCCGTACCTGGACAAATACTTTGAATACCTGGGCCCCAAGGGTGAGCAGAACCTGGAGTACAAGTGCTTGCTGTGCCTGCCGAAGAACAACATCCTCTCGACAAGCAACAAGAGCCAAAACAACCTCAAGCGACATGTCTCCAGGCGCCACCCTCACGTCCAGAACCAGTTCGACCAGTGCATCAAGGACGGGGGTGGAGCTCCAGAAAAAGAAGAAGCGGCGAGGAGACCTGTGAAACCCTTCATCTTCAACAAGGACTCGTTCCCCAGCCCGGCGTTGAAGGACTTGTTCATCAAGTTTAACACGCCTATCCCATCCAGTGCCGCCGTGGAGAGGCTCTTCTCTTTGGGGAAGGACGTCCTCAAGCCGAAAAGGTCAGGGCTCAGTGACAGCCATTTTGAAATGCTAGTCTTCTTGAAGGGAAACCTCAAGCATTTAACTTAACTTTTTTTCATCATTTATGTATTGTATTAATTATAATTTACGTTAATAAAATTAAAGATTTCCGGTGTCTTTAATTTCATTTTAATCAAATTTTTCACTTATATATAAGGACCGAGTCGTTCCTAGGTCCTATCTTCAGAAAGGACCGGGACCGGGACCGTCGGTCCTTTTTGAGGCCCGGGTGCCCACCTTTGTACACACACACACCGCATTCACGATAATTTTTAAATATAGGGTGCCTCTACTCAATAGGAATTATATTAACGAGCTTTGAACTGAATTGGGAACATTTTAAACATCTACGATATAGTTTCCTAAATAAATGTATCTCCCAATGAGTATAGCTTTTTCAGATACCCTCTTCATACAATATATATTATATATACGTGTATACGTTTAACTTTGAGACGTCCTATCCTCATTATTTTTAAGCTGAAGTACCACTCTTACCTTAGCAACAAAAAGGCTTTCTAGCGTTTAGTTTTATCTTACAGTAAAAACATTTTGAAGGTGACTTTAAATTAGGATTCTCGTTCAATGCTGAAAGTTTAATGGGTAAAAACTATTTTTAAAAATTACGCATATTTTCACGCCTCCAACTTGAGGTAGGCCCATTTGTAAAAATTATTGGATCACCTGAAGATCAGTGCCCATATGTATTGTTTTTTGCTTTACAGTACCAAATATAATAAATTAAATTGAGTGCCCGGTTAGGTCAACTGTACGCCCTTGACGATTGGTTAGGTTAAGTCGTGATATTTTCGTTAGTTTTAACGAAAATATCACGACAACCTAACCAATCGTCAAGGGAGTACAATTAACCTAACCGGGTATTCAATTAACCATTTTAGATCAATTAACTCCATTTTAGAGCAATCCAAGAATAAGCACCCTCGTTCGACCCCAATCCAAGAAAAAGCACCCTAAATTGACTTGGGGTGCTTATTCTTGGATTGCTCCGTTTTAACAAAGATATCATTTGGTAATTGATGATGGGGGCCCTGATCTTCAGATAATCCAAATTAAGTTAATGTTTACTACACCACCACCTGCTGCACCCCAAGTAAAATGAAATATTCTCAGTAGTACATCATAATTTACTAAGAAAAATGGTGTGTCTTTATTTGGGGAAATTCGTATTTACGAAGATATTTGCTTCTGAAATTTTAATTAACGATATCGATTTGACGTGACGTCACGTCAAATGCGCGTTTATAATAACGACATTCATTTGTTTTGATTTTCATCTAGTCTAGTGATTGACGCCATTTTCCTTTAAATAAATTTAGATATGGCATGTGAAGGCTATAATGTACTTTTTTCATAAAATATTTTTCATGATTGGGCTATTTTTTCGCTACTCTGACTTAATTAGTTGGTTGGGTTTTGTTCTGGCTATTTTTTGTTCAAATTGGATTCAGTTTAGTGGTGTTTGTGATAGAATTATGACGTGCCATTCGTGTGATTTTGACTTTGAGAACTTGATTCGTCATGTGCCCTAGATGAAGACAAAGGATTGGATGATTTATCAATTACGGCGTTATTCTCTCATTTTAACTCCCATTCAAACTTAATATTTTTAGTCAGATATACGGCATATACCTGTAAAGCAGTTCAAATGCTTTACAATGACGGTATTTTTATGTTCAGGAACTTAATAATAATCATTTGTATAATTTAGGTCTCGGGGGTACGGGGGCGGAGCCCCCGTAAAGATCACGTATCACAAATTGATCAGTCCTGTTTTGCGGTAAGGTTAAGTTGGTTTTTTTGCAAAATACATTTTTTAGTAGCTTTTCGTGTGTGGTTCTGATTTGCTATTTATTTGTTGTGGAAATGACCCGTGCTTATGCCCAAAATTCCATATATTTACTTAGTAAACTTCAATGTGTCGTAACTTTTAATTGGGTCATTTCCACAACAAATGAATAGCAGATCTGAACAGAACACACCAAAAACTACTAAAAAATGTATTTTGAAAAAAATTGGTGGTGGTGGTTATAGTAAACATTTACCCCCAAATTATTTTAATTTAAGCCTAAAGTACTGTCAAACGCTATCTTTCACGACATGCAACTTACTTGTTAACCTTGGAGAATCGATGGACTGTCCAAGCAAGCTAAATCTCCAAATATGTTGCTAACACTAAATATGGAAATATTTATCTCCTTTCGCGTAAGGAAGGTTCCTGAACACGCATTACTGTACAATCCGTATTTTTTAGGGCATGGGCTATATATATAATTATGCGCACTTCAACTTTTAGAGGGGTAGGTTACAGTGAGCAGGTTACCCGGTTACTATGCCTTATAAAAGTAAAAAATGGAAAAGTAAAAAAAAAAAAAAAAAAAAAAAATCGCCTGAAGATCAGGGCCCCCCAGCCTTCTTTAGTTAGCTTTATAAGGCTAACTAACGAAAATATCACGACCTAACCTAACCAATCGTCAAGGGTGTACAATTGACCTAACGATTGGTTAGGTTAGGTCGTGATATTTTCGTTAGTTAGCCTTATAAGGCTAACTACAGGAGACTGGGGGCCCTGATCTTCATGTGATCCGAAAAAAGGTTACCTTTATGCTTAAAATTATTTAGGATAATTTCGCAACAATAAAAATATACTAATTCGCCTCAAAATATTAAAAATGTATAAAAGCAGGAAAAAACGTTCCACGAACCATCACCACGCACTACCTTCGTATATACTATATAATAATAACCTAACAAAGCAAGAGGTCTTCATCCTCTCCGACTCCGCTTCAACAAGCTCCGCCCAATTTTCACGAGTTTGCTAACTTATTTAACCTATAAACTTTATGTATAGAAATTAATCGAACAACACGTTTTACTTTCGTGAACTTAATAAATTAGTATATTTGCAACCTAATGAATAACGTACGAGTCATTAGCTTAGTGCACATCTCTATTCAATGGATAGTATTACAAAATGTAAGCTAAACAGAGATATTAAAACCAAATTAACTGGTTCTGAACACAAAACAATTTATAGCAGCAGAGTTTACAAGGTTAATGAGGCCTGTACTAAAACTTAAATTATTCAATAAGAAGTAGTTCTTAAAATAATGGGTCAGTATTATTCAAATCATTCGAACACTTTCGAACACTGGTAACTGCAATGTTTACATCTATCAGCTGTATGCGACGTTGCCAAACGTCAAACGACAACAAAACATCAAAATATTGGATGACGAAGAGCAAAATAATCTTGCGTAAGGAATTTGATATCGAAATATTAACCCATTTAAGCTTTGCGTCCCGGGTTATTATTGAATGTTTCACCAACATTGACCTTGACATTCAATAATTACCAAGTTTAGTACGTATATATTATTATGGGGTTTCTTGGGGGGAAAAGCCCCCCCCCCCCCCCGGTTAGCACACGCAATATCCATAATACATTTTTCTAATGTATTTTATCCAAAATACATTTTCTAACGTATTTTGGTGTGTTTGGTTCATATATGACCATTTCTAGCGAAAGTGAACCAAAACATAGGAAAACTTTAATGTTTCATAACTTTGTTTCGGTTCATTTGCGCAAGATATGAAGGTCATATTTGAACAGAACCCACCAAAATACATTAGAAAAATGTATTTTGGATATTAATTTGTGTTGGTGAAACATTCAATAATTACCGCATCCCGTACGGAGGACTGTCAGATTAAATTCCAATGTAAATGTTAACAAAAGTAAAAATTAAAAGAGCCCAGTAAAGCCTAAAGCTTAAGGCTAAATTAAATAAAATAACTAGTCGAGGTTCACAATTATTCGTCATTGTAAATTGTAAAACAAATGTATTTTATCATTAATAAAGGTTATTCAATTTAATTCAAAATCGGTTCCGGCATATACGAGTTAAAAGTTTTAAATGCGTATCAAGTAAAGCAAAACGCATTCATCACTAGGTATCAAAGACTGCTTTATATTATTTTAAAGCCTAATTTTCAAAGGTACGCAGCTTCAAGTAGGATAAAATTGCTCACAAAACTGAATGCGTGGCTGCAGCCACGTATCCAACTATTTGGGATGAAGTAGGCAAATCTCATCTGTCAAGTAACTGAATTATTATTATTATTGTTAGTAGTAGTAGTAGTATAGTAGTACAAATATATTTACCATCATCGTCTAGAACTTCTAAACTGCTATCATCGTTTTCATCGCTATCAGAATCAATGCAAGTTTCCTCGTTCATTTGAGCCGAATCTTCGATTTCGGCTTCGTCTTCTTGAGAACTCGAATCATTGAGCGTTTTAGGAGAATTGTCATTAAACAGCGAATCATATTCATTCGTTGGTTGATGGGAGTAGGTGGGTAGATACGTTAAACAAGAATTCTCTTCTTCTATCAAAGCTGGTAGATTGAGGAAAGATCTTTTCATATGTTGGATAGATAATTTTTTCATAACCGATCGGCACTTTTGGTTAGATTTCTTCAAAGCAGACTCGCGATTTATCAGAGTTTCACAGCCGATGGGTCCGACACAGGAAGTTATACTGGGTAATGTTGGACCCATGTCGGGGTAATGTAAGGTATATATATCCTGAGCCCTTATCTCATCTATCAGAGAAGACTGATTAGATACATCGAGTTTATCAACCTTTGTGACTGTATCTTTATCTTCCATTATAGTCTCGAGAAAAACTATTCAAGAAATCACCATCTACCGCATCAATCTGAAAGATCACTGATGATCCCCGATTGATCCAAACCATACGCTACCATCCATGCACACGAACTAAAGCAACAAAAAGACCACCACCTTGCCTTTATACAACACGACGTTCGAGTATCAAATATGCGCGACTGCGCTCTGCCCGACAACGAAGTTCAGCCTCGACTGACTGGGTTGACTGTGTCTGTGGCCAAGAAAATAGAACCACAAAGTGGATGGAGTCAGTTTTTCATAATCGTGATTAGTTTCTAAACACTGCCTTTATAGTTTCTATGTCATCCAATACAGTATGTATATTTTTTAACAGCAAGGCGTTACTTCGCATTGTTATATTTGAACGCTTCAACCTACTATTATTGAAATAGTGAATCATATGACTAGTCTCTCTCGGTTAGGCTCGTATTCTCTAAGAACTGATGTCAAGAGGTACAAAACATTGACGTGAAAGGTCTAAGAACTTTAAGAACGCATGGTGATGATACCTTCCTAATATACAAGTTACAATATTCGAATAAAAATTCTGTTCTTATTTCATGTGATATAATGCAATGATTTGAGAGTATGAAATTGACATATATATATATATATATATATATATATATATATATATATATATATATATATATTAATATATATATATATATATATATATATATATAATATATATAATATATATATAATATATATATATATATATACACTGCATATAAATTCACTCGCAGAATAAAAGTTCAATGATGAGAACTGAAGAATGAAATTATCTAACTTAGTATAAAAATCATAAAATGCATCATTACACAATTTTCACAAAAATACTTATGAATATCTTAAATAAATAAATAATTCCAAACTGTGAGCTCAAAATACCTCGAAATCTGTACTTAAGCCTAACTTTGAGCTATGAAGAAAGATACAATTAAAAAATTATATTTACAATAATTTTCTTCTTTTTAATATTTTTTATAATTTTTTATAAAGGGGATAATTCTCAGCTAAAACAAAAAAAAATGGCCGCCACCACACGTACGGTGCATGCTTTACAAGGTCAACAGGTGTGCAAAAAATCAAATGAAATCTATATGCGAAACCAAGAATGTTTTATTTTGCACTATAAAGTTAAAATGGTGAATGGTGTGGGATTACACAATGAATAATGCGGGCTAATCACATCTGATCGATTTTACATAAAATTGACGAGTTACTGTGACTTAAATTAAGTTAGTTTTTTAGTGTCCATGTTGTGTCTTGCCGAATAATGTAGCACGTACATGACACGCCATTTCCATTATATATATATAACTTTGACAAACAACGCATTAAAACACCCAACCGTGGGGTTTTCTCTGTTACAGGTTGCGTGCGTGCGCGCGCGCGAAAAATTCCACAATTATATATATTACAATAAAATTATGCCTTTGCATTCCGAATTTCATCACGAGTTAGACAGTTACTTTATCCAAATTGAGACAGCAGATCGACACGTAAATACTAAATGAAGTATATATTGAAGATCAAGGATAATAGTGTAATGAAAGCCAAAAATAGTTTTCTGATTTATAATTCAAAATTAGTTTTTGAAAAATTGATTACCGATTCATTTGATAAACGCGGATAACACTATAATCACGACTTCATGATGAAATTTAGAGCTGACAACTTCCTCCTCTTATTTATTCTCTCGCTTCATAAACCAAAACACGTCAATGAATAAAGATTTTGGCCTGCAAAATTAATGTCTATATAATTTTGGGATCACCTGAAGATCAGGGCCCCCAGCTTTCTTTAGTTAGCTTTATAAGGCTAACTAACTAAAATATCACGACCTAACCTAACCAATCGTCAAGGACGTACAGTTGACCTAACGATTGATTAAGTTAGGTTGTGATATTTTTGTTAGCCTTATAAGGTTAACTAGAAAAGGCCGGGGGCCCTGATCTTCGGATGATCCTAATTTTGTCGCATATATAATTATAAACTTTTATATACAGGGTGTCCCATAAGTCCGGTTTCGTAGAAAAAGTTATTTTAAATTAAATTTACAAAAGTAATACATAAAAGAACTAAAACAATATGGAAGCGAGTTACACTCTTGAGGAAAAGGCCTCCACTTTATCCTCACGAGTAACTCGCTTTCATATTAGCCATTGCGTTATTCTACCTACAACAAAAAAAAGGTCCCCAAAAATTGAACATGTTTTAGTTCTAATATATTAATTTTGTAAATTTAATTTAAAATAAATTTTCCTACGAGATCGGACGTATGGGACACGCTGTACAAATAGTTTTAAAATAATTTTCAGTTTATTGAAATTCATATTTTTCAAAATGAAACCAAGTTCAGCTGCAAACGTCTTTTCAACGTGTGCTATCCAACTAATAAACTCAATTTGGATCAATGAAAGAAAGCCACCCCCAGCCTTCTTTAGTTAGCTTTATAAGGCTAACTAACGAAAATATCACGACCTAACCTAACGAATCGTTAGGTCAACTGTACGCCCTTGACGATTGGTTAGGTTAGGTCGTGATAGTTTCGTTAGTTAGCCTTAAAAAGCTAACTAAAGAAGGCTGGGGGTGGCTTTCTTTTATTGATCCGACAATTTCTCTAAGTGTAAGTGAAGGTGAAACATTTAATAAATGCCAGAAGGAGATCTTCCCTTAAATCTGAGTTTATTCTGACGTAATTCCTTTGGGTCTCCTATTATTTAATTACAACAGCACGCTCTTTAGTACTGAAGGAATTTCATATGGAGCCTTATGCATGTTGTACGTTCTAAAGCTTCTTAGGGTGTTGGGTTTGTTAAAATAATGAATTTATTAATATAAAATGTAGTAGTACTTTGACATAAATTAAAAACATGTTAGGTAGGACAAATTCCAAGCGAGCCTCGGGTAAATTCTAGAAAAGAATACGTGACTTTTTCCGTGTAAACATCCGAACAAATCTCAACATGATCCGACTGAACACTCGACTTTTTTTTCTTTATTTAACCAATGGAGTTGTGATAATATTTCACGTGATGCCACACCAAGAGTTCATCCAATCATGTATTCGTAAATAGTCTTAGTGTTCAAATAGTACTTGAAATAAATATAAAAACCATTTAATATTGCAAAACGGGTCACATAAGTTAATTCAACAATATAAAACAGTCATGAATTTGGAAAACTCCTAAAAAGACTGTTTGCAGTCGTTTTGTAAGTTCCAGGATCACGGTACAGAAAACCCCAAAAACATTATGGCGGGAGATGCAATCACGAATGAGAAGCCACGAACGAAACGAGAAGTTAGAGAACGCACAAGACCAGTAATGGCCAAGCAGAGGGAGAAGACAAACTAAATACGAGTAATTAAACAGTTTCCCCGGCAATTTACAGATATTTCCAAAAGTTAATGATAAAATTTGATCTACGCCACTTAAGATATTGCTTGAATATATATTTTCTCTTCTTTTACCGTTTACTATACCCGAATGCGACCGAGATGTGGTTCGAGTAAAGCCCATAAGTGGAGTAGTGATATTTTCAAAACAAACAGATGTGTTGGGACTAGCGACGCCGTTATCAAGGAGTGTAGTTGTACGAGTGGGTGTGGTAAAGTCTGGTTATCTTAGTAATATAAATCAAATCGGCGTTTGGAGAAAGGTAGGCCCAACACCGAAAGAGTGCCGTGGTTAACATCCTGTAAACTCAAGGCCTAACTCTCGTACGATATGGGCTTGCCGTAGGTGCTGTTGTAACGCCGAAACGATACAACTCACGTATGCTGAAAGACATTACCAAGCTCGGCTAAGAATCATCTGGCTATCGCTACCAATTTTGTAATCATATAAACCGAGTAAAGTCCTAATTATTATTTCACAAATCCAAACGATTGATAGTCAAAATTAAGAGTAGATAGAACCCTTTCGAGGGAATTCAAGAATAGAAGGTAATAATTGGAGCTATACACGGATTTTACTAAAGCTTTCGACAAGTGTGATTATGGTATAATAGCATATAAAATGAAACATATGGGAATAACAGGCAAAGTGGGAAAATGGATATACGACTTCCTCAGATAACGTCTACAGTAGGGTGGATCGATTTTACATTTTTTTCGATTTCCATATTCTAATAGAGACAAAAACTTGCGCATGCATGAGAAAATAGCCTCTGCAAAATCTTAGCTTAATAGGTAATCATCTTCTGCCCCCGGCAGAGCGATGAAAATCATATTTTAGTAGTCAAAAACGTATTTTTCTTATAATTTTTAAAATATTTCAATATGCGTGTGTTATTTCATGCCTAAGCAACGATATAAATGCTATGGGAAATATATAAATACATTATTTAAGACAACAGCCGATCTGAAAATATGTATATAAATTACCTATTTTTTCAACATTTGACGTTGTTGCCTGGGGGCAAAAGATATTAACGTAGGACAACGCGCTTGGAAAAACGATCATATGAGGTCTTTTTCATCGACTTTATAGTTATTAGGAATAATTTTGATGCATATTGAAATATTTATAATAATACGTTTTTGACTACTAAAATATGATTTTCATCGCTCTGCCGGGGGCAGATGATGATTACCTATTAAGCTAAGATTTTGCAGAGGCTATTTTCTCATGCATGCGCAAGTTTTTGTCTCTATTAGAATATGGAAATCGAAAAAAATGTAAAATCGATCCACCCTAGTCTACAGGTCGTAAAAATTCAAGATATATCATCAGAATCGGAAGTACGCAGCTCAGTACCACAAGGTACAGTACTAGCCCCACTACTAAGTCCTATTCATTATCATGCTAACAGACAGACAATACAAAAACCAGCAGAAAAATCAGAGATGCAAAAGAGGTGGAAGCCTTGCAAAGGAACAAAGGTACATCATAATCTACTTACGGAAAATGATCGAAAAACTGGTACTGAACTTCAAACTACACCTAATTACCATCCAAACAACGCTGGAAAATAGGAAAGGCAGAATGTGTAGTGTTCCCAAATTAAAAGCCCGACAAAGGACCTCTTCAGCACTGAAGGAAAATAGCTTGGTTGTCAGGAGGCCAAGACTTTTTAACCAGCTTCCAAAGGACCCCAGAAACGTTACAGGGGTCAAAATTGAAGTCTTCAAGAGAAGACTAGATGCCTGGCTCAGGACGGTACCAGATGAGCCGTGTGTACCTGGCTATGTGCGGTGGAGAGCGCGAGAGCAACTCGCTCCTCCAACAAGCCAGGCCTAGAGGCGGGGCCACCAGTTTGACCTTCGTGTGAAGGGACCAACGCACGGAACTGCAACGAGGAGGTATAAAAGAAGAGAGAATATTATTACAGAGTTCTGCAGCACATAAGGGGTGGCAAGCAATGATTGCCCCCCCCCCCCCTGCACAGATGAAACTAATAGGAGGTACAAAAAAACTGATTGTTGTATCTTTTAGACAATTTAATTCTACGTCTGAACAAAACCACTCAATAGTTGGTGTTGCCTCCATGTGCTTGGTGGACGGCTTCAAGTCGGCAAGGGTAGGAGGTGAAGAGAGACTCGAAAAGGTCCGTGTCGTACTCAAGATTTCGGAGGATTGTTTCGATGTGCTATTCCATGGTCCAGCGGCAGAATCGTTCAGGATCCATCCTGAAAGACCGAGTGGAATCCCTGATGCTTGCTGAACCACCAGCCACCCGATTCTGCCGCCGAACCATGGAGCAGCACATCGAAACAATCCTCCGAAATCTTGAGTACGACCTTTTCGAGTCTCTCTTCACCTCCTACCCTTGCCGACTTGAAGCCGTCCACCAGGCACAAGGAGGCAACACCAACTATTGAGTGGTTTTGTTTAGACGAGAATTAAATTGTCTAAAAGATGCAACAATCGGTGTTTTTGTACCTCTATTAGTTTCATCTGTGCAGGAAGTGGGGCAATCATTGTTTGCCACCGTGTACATGACAACAAGATAAAATGTAGCACTCTTCCCCAACTGTATAGGCCTATTACTGTACAATTTCGATTGAATATAATCAGTTATGCACAAGGCACATAGAATTACACAGGATTGATGTTAGTGTAGACTAAATTTATGTCGTTAGTCTATATTAAACTCAATGGATGTAATTTCATTAATATTTTAAGACATTTCCAAATCAAAGGCAATTAAAAAACTGATAGCAGCTCTATATAAACTTGCGCAATGAAAGATTATTATTAATCTTTTTTATAGGTTCTGTAAATAATGCTATGAAGATAAAAACCTACGATAAGATACCCAAATAGTATCGATGAATCAACATTGCACCGAAAGCAAAATAGTTTCACCATATTTATTTCAAATTCTCTCTATCAGATACAAAATGATACTGCAAAAAACTTAACACCAAAAATGAAATTTGCTTCAATGAATACAACCAAAGGAGAGAAAAAAAAAAAAAAAAAGAGGAAAACGGGTGTAGAGGGAAGTGAGAGAGTGCGAAACTCATCAGTCCATATAATACATTTAAGTGCCCTAGATCCTAATCAGTATAAATAAATAATTGATTAGCCACTTGGTCTAGGCCACTGGAGTTCAAAGAAAAACGGTAATAAAATTATATGAAACCTGAAAAACAAACAATCTTTAAGTCTTGCAAACTGCAGACATACGTGGTTTATCAATACATAACGCTGGATCGTTCTTTGTTACCATATATTGATGAATATTCAAAAACCTGCCTTCTTCTGACGGAGAAATTAAACTTATGCCTAAATGAGATAAGATGAGTAGAGAAACAAATCTGCCGCTTTTCAATTAGATGCAAACACGCAGGGACAGGTTCGGTCCGGTTCGCCCGAACTGGTTGTTAAATTTTGATTGGATCACCAAACCGTTTGTTGATACTCAACCATCGCAGAACGAACTGGCTATATGGAAACTTCTTGAATGAGAGAGCATGATTGAAAAGGTAAATTTCTATATAATTTTTTTTTTCATTTTTACAGGATTTTATAGAAAAATATGGGTAGTGTCACAAGCAGTGGTCGTTTCAATATTTATTTATTTTCTGATGAAAAATTTGTTTATTTTTAGATAATTATGTCATTAGTGAGCAGTGGTGGGCACCGTTACCCAAAAAGTTAACTTCGATAACGATAATCCGTTAACCCCAATTTTTAACTCCGATAACGATACTCCGATAATTTTACTACAAAGTTAACGGAAGTTAACGATAACTATTTCTTTACTAACATTTAAAAAAAATCAAGGAAAAAAGCTTTAAAACCCATAGAAAAATGTTTATTTATGCAAAATCCAACAATAAATAGGTATTTAACTATTTTTATCAAGTTTTGCAACTTTTTTGCTTAACTTTTTTTTTATTTTTAATAAAAAATGTACTGATTACATGTTTTGAAACCCTTGTAACCACTAACCATTAACTAAATTTTAATTTACCAGGGAATTATTATGGCGGGAACTGAAAGGTAAAATTAAATTTTAGGCACATTTATTAAAGACTATGACAATGTGCTGGTTGTCCTTCAGAAAGACCAACTTCTCAAAGTTAGGCCCAACTGCCAGTCTTGACCTCTTGGGCCTCAGGATGTCCTTGCCGAGAGAGAAGAGCCGTTCCACTGCGGCAGAGGACGGAATTGGCAGACTGAAGTTATGGCGGTTTGAATTCATTCGCGGAGCGGTGATCTTCCGTGAATGACTCCTCGCAGTTAACGTGTTAACGGACTTTAACAGACTAAATATCGAGTTATCGGAAGTTAACTGGTCCGATAACGATAAATGGAAATTAACTTCCGTTAATAGGCCGTTAAAAACAGTTAACTTCGTTAATTAACTGTTATCGGATTAACGCTTTACTGTAGTGCCCAACACTGTTAGTGAGTATAAAAAATTTTAAATAATTTCTGCCAAAATGTTACAAAATGCTGTTTGGAAAAGCTAAAATGCGTTGGCTTCAGGGGCTCCGCCGCCCGGACCCCGCTGGGGGAGCTACCGCTCACCCCAGACCCCCTAGCTTAATAACTCGCGCCATTGGCGCTCGCCGATTTACACCCCTATCTGTATCAGAACCGGTTGTTAAGAAATTGGCAGCACACCCCTGCATACACGGTTTCCCTGTTGAAGCAGGAATTAAACCTATCGGAAATTAAGACTGCATTTGGAAAAGCTCGTATTCATGGACAGCGCGACAACTCCGCGGAAGTATTAATCACATTCTGTAAAGGAAACCCGCAGTAGATCTACAGTATTAGGGCGGGTCGTACTCAGGTGACAACATGAATCTGAAGGAAATCCTACCATCAGGGGTGTCTAAATTATGTTTTTACATGGGGAATTCAAATACGAGCTTCTTTTTTGGATAGGATAACTAACCTACATCTTTTTGTATTTCTAAATTGCCAATTTTACCCTTTTGAACCCCTTTATAATATATTAAAAGATATAAGGTAAATCATTTATATTGACAAGGCCAAATCAACTTTACATATATTTATTAATTAATAGGTGAACTGCGTGTATATAATTACAAAGATCATTCTCCTGACATCTTGAACTTTGCCAGGTTGCACAAATCCTGCTTTGACTCAGACTTGGACATCAGCTTCCTGCTGGTCTCCTGAGCCCTGATCCCTCCATCCCTCTTTTCCTGTGAGAAGTACTTAGCAGAAGCCTCAGTCACCATTTTAACAACCCTCTCAATGCTTTGTGTGTGGCAAGGCCAGTTGCGCACCTTCATGGGGGTGTTGATGAAGTTTTTCACCTCTGAGGTGCTTAGAGAGCAGGTGAGAGGTGGCTCTGACACACCTTCTGACCAGCTGATCAAGTCACCGATGCTGGAAGCATCACAATTGATGTCAGGTGTCCTTCTGCTCCTAACAGAGGAGTCCCCCAGCTGAGTGTCCGGGTCCCCCTCTCCCCTGATGGCCAGGATTCTCTCCACCCCTTCAATCCTCTCCTTCTGATCCTCAGAGCAGAGTAGTGTTTGGAGGATGACTTCACTGTGGGCATACCAAGAAGATCTTCTCACAGTTGGCATCACAATATCCAGCACCTCCTTTCTCTGGGACTTGAGGCAGTCCAGCTGAAAGAGGATGTGCCTAGGCCCTTCGATCCAGGAGTGCTTGACCTTCACGTTGAACCAACATGGGTAATACACTCCAATGATGAATTCCACAATGAATTGCAGAATCTTCAGGTTCTTTCCTTTAAGTCTGTGCTTTGACACCCAGAGCCTGAGAAGTCTGTTCGCTGTGGTGAGCCAGCGGCTGTGGTTTACTGGTTCTATCTCTAACAGAGCCAGCCCTGCAGGAAGTACTCCATCCCTGACTGCACAGACAATTTTATAGCCATAGTATTGATCAGTTGAGAGATCTTGAATGACCTTGTCAGGAAGCTTGATCAGTGGAGGGCCAACAGAGATTCGGGTGAAGTTTGGATTGATATCAAAGTCTGTAGCAGAATCAAGGAGCTTTCCTATTGGCCCGGATAATTTTTTGTCTGACAGAGTAGAGCCATCAAGGTCAACAATGAGATGGCGCAGGAGAAGTTCAACAGTGTGCAGGTTGCACACCAACCAGACCAGCTTTCTCCCCAGGTGCAGCTCCAGCTTCCGCATTACTGCAGCTTTCACACCAGTGTTGACATTTGTTGAGTCTCCTCCAATGGCCAACAAGGTCTTATCATAACCCTCTCTTTCAGCCAAGCAAACAGGACCTTAGCAATCTTCTCCGCATGTGACTCCTCTTTAGTTGCTTTCTCTGGGGTAAAGTGGAACAGATAGTAGCTGCCAGGCTCACTAACAACACTATAGTGTTCTTCCTTGATCTTTGCGGGAAAAGATTGGTCACTGCCCTCAGCTTCCATCATCACATTGGTCAGGTCAATCCGCCCATCAAAGAGGATGCAAGAGATCCCCCCCTCCTCCCTGCACTTCTTCTCGAACTGTTCCCCCAGCTCTCTCATCAACTTCTCCTATGCTCTCTTGACCTTGCTCTTATCAATCACTTTACTTGTATTGTCTTCTGTGATGATTCCTGCGTCAATCAGAGCTGCTGTTGCTATCGCTGCAGTTGGCCTCAGCCCTATGCCATGCCAGAAAACCGTCAAAATATTTCATATACCAAACTGTATGATAATTACAATTAAGTGGAATGGCACACCTTTTTATTTGAATATTTAAATATTATTATTATTATATGAATTACATTATATGTGTTTATATGAATTAGTTAGAACAATGCTCTATGAGAGATAACGTGAGCAGCCATGATAGAAAACGTGAGAAGACATATTCTGGGTAACTACAATAGTAAAATAATCAACAATTTAATAATAATCAACTGCAAAATGATGTAGGTTAGGGTTATCAGAATTAAATATTTTCTTCAGAATTGTGTTTTATACACCAAAATATGTCATTTGAACACCCCTCTCCATTGATTTAAAAAAATGCATAGTATGACCCGCCCTACTACAATATAGTCTTTACTCCATCGACACTAAAGGCTTTTAGTTTGCTTAGCAGCTAAACTTGAGGAAGGGTCAAGAGGTTAAATAGTGTAAACGCTAGATTATGCTATATTTCGAGTACCGAAAGAGATATTAACAGCTTAAGACCTATGAATATAGTGTTACACACGTTTCTAATAAAATTTGTCTGTACACCATACTACTATATCCGCTCATCTATCTGAACCACATACGTAAACTATTAATAGCAAGTAATTAGGAATTGCAATAAGGCTAATAAGATGCGCCTGCAACTTCGAAAATAACTTTTAATTATAAACCAAATCACTACAAGGTCAGTCGCAAAAAACGAATAAACACAGCACTGACAAGCATGCCAAATAAACTGTCACATAAATGGTACTTTATGTAATAATTTAAAAGTTAAAAACAGCGCAGCTAATGACTGGAAACTATTACGAATGTACTTCCTTTCATTTCCTAACTTCCTCCATGAACACGTAAATTTCTACCGCTTTTAATAAGCACGATATTGTAAATATGATGTGGCAAAAGTAAACTTACAATAATAGAACGAGTGTATCCTATCTATTTTTAACCGAAAGGGATCATCTAAATTCCATAAATTAGGACGAAAAACAATTAAAATTCCCTCTACGTGTGAAGATGAGCTCAACAGATATGACATGGGTAAATATTCTTACAAATTATTCGCAGCAACAATAATTACGTTGTACCTTTGTTAACACACACACACACACATATATATATATGAGCGTCTGTGATTTTATAAATGTTACTAAACAAAAAATTGCAGTGCCTTTTGCAAAAATTTCAGATGCCTATTATATTTGCAAAATTCAGTCTCAAATCGGGTGCAATCACAAATTATATAAATTATGTTTTGAAAGTTTCCATTATATTACGTCTTATATATAAATGTTGCTCGGTTATCTGTATTTTTATTACTTTAATTAAGATTGTCTAATTTTTCATTTGTAATAATAGAAATTAAATTATTGGTATCTTATCATGTTCACCACTTTTTCTTGTATTTCTAAGATTATCTCAATTTTCATTTTTAATGACGGAGATTAAAAAATGCAACTATTTTATTTTCCGTTATTTTTATTTATTTTTATTTATTTTCCGTTGTAAAAATAGAAATGAATCTCAAACATTCTGCTTGAAAAGGTGTCATACTTCCCATCGGCATATTCAGATAGTTTTGATAATTGCCACTAAAATACAAAATTAAACATTAATGCCTACAATGTATACCTTACTGTATGTAATATATTCTTTCTGTATGCGCGTCGGTGGTGTGGTTAGTGTCGCTCCGGGATCGAGACCTATGGTAGGCGACGCGCAGCAAAACCCAGCTGTTCATCCTTCCACACACAAAAAATTGGTTGGTAGATAAATGGGTATCCTGGGTAGCCTAGTGGTTAAGACGCTGGGTTGCTGCTGGTGGGGCGTGGTTCGAATTCCACGTTAAAATGTAGGTCTAAGGTGGAGTGACAAGCTTGAGCTTCGTCAGAATGAACAATTCGGACGAAGCAAAACCATGGTTAACCAAAGATTTTGTTTGTGTAAAATTAAATGGTGCTACTGTAGTATGCGGTCTACCTACGATTCGGCGGTCTACCTTTTTAATGATGAGGCTTTTAATTATAGCTTCTTATCTTGTTTACTAATTGTTTGTTTACATCCCATTGTCAATCGCCCTTGACAATTGGTTAGGTTTAGTCATGATATTTTCGTTAGTTTTAACGAAAATATCATGACTAACCTAACCAATCGTCGCGTCGGTAGACCGCATACTACAGTAGCACCAATTAAATTACCCAACTCTCGGAGTTCTTTCGTTTTAATTTTTCACCATCAAGTCTCCTTCAACTAAGAGATCTCTCGAAAGAAAATTCGAAATGTCTTCATTCTCTAATTGTATTTTAATCTTTTATACAGCTTAGATGCTCTTCATCGTACACCTTCGAGCGTATCTATATCCTATGATAAGGTAACCCACGCCTGAACGTGAGGAGAGGTAAAAGAATTAAACTATAAACTTATTTACTCTCGCAGCTAACACCCCTCCTATTGTTAATTTAAGTTTTAAATTTGCCTTATTTGTAGCTTATAAATAGTGCTTAGCGAACTAAGATCTTTTTGCTCATTTGCCACTACTAACCAGTTGTTTTGCGCCTCATAATTGAATTTCCTATCGTTTCTACACCTACAAGTAGAACCCTATATTTCTAGACACCGAATTCCATCTGCCATTTGTCAACCCATGCTACACATTTATTTAACGGTTCTAACCTATGTGCAACATTCCTGAATTCCAAACATCCTTTTGACATTTGTAGTTATTTTGCTATCATCCGCAGACTTGAAAATTTTACTGCTCATTCCTAGATATTTATCGTAATCATTTCAAATTTGAATTTTCTTCACGGAGAATTTACATTTCCATAATTAATCTTTTAAGTTTTACAGAATACTAAAAAACCGCCTCTATTTAATAGAGGATTTTAAAAACCAACATACTACACGGGGATACGTCGTACCACTGTCTAACACCGCTTCCCGGCGATCAGCGAAGTTAAGGGACACTCGGTCTGGGTAGTAGTAGTAGTAGTATAGTTGGATGGGAGACGGTCCTCCGCGTTCAGATTGTATAGCGACCCGTGGTTCGGTTCCCACGTAAAGCTGTCGGTCCCCTCCGTCATATGACCTTAGATGTTGTGGAGGAGGATAAGTAACCATCATTGCATTTTTACATACTACACGATACATATACATACTATCTATATGAAATTAACGCAATTAGTTCTACACGGATGTAAGCTTAAGCCCGTTATATCATTAAAAATAATGTAGTTAGAACACGACTGTGTACAAGTATGAAAAAAATAAGCTGAAAATACCTCAACAGTAATCCCCGTCTGCAGCCATAGATAGATAAATTCTTTGATAAAATAACAATTACAATATATTTTTTACCAAGTTACATTAATTTTAACAAATTGTTAATTGTACAATTATTTAATTTGGCCATTAAGTCTTTGGATTTACTGGGTTCACGAATTAAAAGATAACCGCTTCACAGGTATTTATGATGGTAAAATAAAAAATCGTGAATAAGGATCAGCTATTAATTAATTTTGAATACACAAACTTGGTTCAAAATGAGAAATGACTCGTATACAACAGTATACATTAAATCTAAAATTCATCATTATTACAGATAAGAATAACAAGTACTATTAAATAGTAAACTTTTTACTCAGATTTTGTCCCAAGTCACCCCGGTTTACGGTACAGGACAGCAAGTCATTGTTTACTGTACATTTCTGACGCGGTGGGCGGAGCTTAGTAAAGACTGGCAAAACGTGCACAATAGTGACATAATATGTTTTTAGCATAAATATTAATTTTAGCTGTCATTATTGATCCAAGGTCAAACGTTAACGCAGAAATAAAATTAAATTACTCGTAATCCATGTTTATAACCAATAAATGTTATAGCTGGTATTTGAAACATGCGTAAAATTTGTGTATTGCCAGTCGGAAAATTGTGTTTGTGATGTCACGTGTAAACGAGAAGAGATTATACAGTATATACTATGTATATCAGATTTTATTTTTACATCATCTTTTTTTTATGGTCCGATTTTTTTTTTATCCAAACCCAAAACCATTCCAAATACACGATAAAAGAAATTCTGAAATGCCAAAATATACTGTAATTATTATTTTGTATGTGTATATATATATATATATATATATATATATATATATATATATATACGCGCGCGCGCGCACACAAGTGTGTGTGTGTGTGACCTTGAACTTTAATATTCGTACTGGAAGTTCAAATGACGACAATACAATGACAACCCAAGCGTGAAAATGTGAAATTTTATATAATTCATGTAGTCAGTCGAAAAATATAACTGATTCATACAGGTAAATTTGTGCTGCCTCCGAAAGAATCATCTACCTAGACTGACAATAACCGAGGTAACATAACGAAAATTGAACGAAAACGAATAAGGATTTGGATATTCTTTGAACTTGGATAACACGGAGCATTGTTGCTTCCAGTGATGATTAACAACGTACGGAGAGCCTCATTAACAGATTGACCCCCTGTTTGCTTGGCACTGCTGTTGCGAGGTGCTCATACCCTGAAATGGGCAGTGATTCAGTGATATACAGGGGTTAGACAAAATAATGGAAACACTCGCATTTTCGGTGCTGTATTTTCTGCTATAATTAATGGCGTTATATAATTTACTAAATTCATATGTAAATGCATATAATATCGAGAACTTCATCTATTTTAATATGCTGATATTGGTATTTCCTGTTCTTGTAGAATAACTAAAAATATGGCGGTTGAAAAAGATGACACTGACTGTGAAAGAGGCATGATAGTAGGAGCCAGTTTGGTTGGTGTCTCAGTATTAAAAGTGGTGTAATTACTCCTGTATCTTGAGGAACAGTCCCCAACGTTGTGAATACATGGAAAGAAATGGGAAAAAACTACACCGCATCAGCATAATAACGTTCCCATTATTCTCTCCAACTCCAACCTCATTCGAGTTTTTGCGCTGGTTGGTGTTATGAGGGGCTTTAATACGATTCTTATATCATCATTTTGACTGATACTGCTTTTTGCACACTTGTTTAGTTATGAACGAAGTCTGAAGCTTTCGTACTTTACGGTTCGTAATAAGGTTCTTCTCTCGCATTCTGTCAGGGTTACTTTACGTCTACTATAATCCTTATTTGATGTACTTTTTTCACTTTCTTCCATGTATTCATAACCTTGACGACTATCCTTCGAGATACAGGGACCAATTATGCGACTTTTAATACTGAGACACAACCAAACTGGCTCCTATTATCATGCCTCTTTCACAGTCAGTGCCATCTTTTCCAACCGCCATATTTTTATTTATTCTACAAGAACAGGAAATACCAAATATCAGCATATTAAAATAGGTGTTCTCGATATTATATGCATTTACACATTATGAATTTAGTAAATTATATAGCCATTAATTATACCAGAAAATACAGCACCGAAAATGCGAGTTTCCATTATTTGTCTAACACACACACATATATATATATATATATATATATATATATATATATATTACACACGTGTGTGTGGGTGACCTTGAACTTTGTCATACTCGTCGTACGATGACTCGACAACCAAAGCGTGAAAATGTGAAAAAATTCACGTAGTCAATCGAATTATGAGAAGGGCATTTTATATACGTAAGATCTATAAGAAACAAGTCAGGATTTTTTGCACACACACAACATTAGTAAGAAACGTAAAACTAAGTTGCTACATTCTTACCTCCTAACGTGATATTGTCAGCCATTCCAGGGATCTCAGGAAGTAAAAAATATTGCGCACAAAGTAAAACTTCGTACGTATGATATAAAACCTTCACTACCCTCATAACTCATTAACAATTAATTAGTAAAATATTAAGAGTCCTTTTCGTGCTCTAACACTACATAATATACACTAATGGAAAATGGGAAATCGAACAGAGCCCATAAACAAAATAAAAAAACAGCGAAACAGCAGCTCTGAATTGTTGTTTATCCCTCTTTCCTGCTGAGCCGTAGCTGAGTGTGACATCACAGAAGCAACGTGATATCCACAGCGGTATCATGTGTTTAACTGTTTATTACTTTGTTTTTCCATGTTTTTACTTATTGTAAAAAAAAAAATTTCCTAACTGCCTTTATATCGTAATTATTTTTAAGCGTCGTAGTCAGAATAACGTGAACATAATATCAACTTTCAAGGATAATGTAAATAAATATTAAGTTACAAATTTGGATAATGTTCGATGATGATTTACCACAAGTATTTTGACTGACTATAAAACTTTATAAGTTTTAACTTGATAAAAAATACATTGGTATTTTTTTATTGGTCTTAAAGATAGCCCTTGGATAAATAAAAATTACTCGCCAAAAGTATTATTACACACACACACACACACACACGTACGTACGTACGTACGTGACTTTGGTAACGTTGAGCAAGGTTTTTTTCATACTTGTTCACTGTCGTTTTTCCAATATTTTTTTCTACGTCTCCACTGATTTTTATCAGTGACATGCGTGCGCAATGTCGTTACCTCAAGAATAGAAAAAGAGGAGTTAAGAAATGCAGAAACTGTCATCGGCCCATACGTACAACATACAAAGTAAAAATACATTTGATTTACTTGCCATATTCGAAGTTTTTTTTTTTAATGTAGAAAGGAGGTGCCAAGGGCGGGTGCCCGCAAAATTGACCACCTTTATAAGAAAGCCAAAATCAAGGTCTCCGAGGCTTATGATACTATTTTTAATTTTATACATAAATTTTGAAGAGATTGTGTAGTGTGTAAAATGCATGCGTGTAGGGAAGAATAGAGGGGCTGCTACTATAGTGTGCGGTCTACAAGTTACAACATATTTCAAAAATTTATTACGTTAAAACAAAACATTTGAAGGACAAATAAAACAATTCATTCTATGGGATATAATGCCCGATTAGGTCAACTGTATGCCCTTGACGATTGGTTAGGTTAAGTTGTGATATTTTCGTTAAAACTAACGAAAATATCACAACTTAACCTACCCAATTATATCCCATAGAATGAATTGTTTGTTTTATTTGTCCTTTAAATTTTTTGTTTTAATGTAATTGAACTAATATTTGTCTTCATGATTCCCCCTTTTATAGTCCGCCTTCACCTCACATTCGTGCCCGAAGATAAAGTCAAGTCGTCATTTCAGGTCGTCACCAGCGCAAATTCTTTTGTTGACTGAAGATATCTTTGTTGACCGCACGCTATAGTAGCACCGAATAAAGGGAGAAGTGCACGCTTGAGAGCATGCTGGACTGCTCTCATGGTAGATAAGACACGGAAAAAGATCAGCTTAAGAGGACAGTGACACGAGAAACGGGAATTCCAGCACTCTGTCTTCCGCTTAACGTCCACCCTGGAATGGTGAATTTATCATCTTTTATCATAAGAAAAGGGGATATAATTAAAGTTAGGCTAGGTTAGGTTAGGTAAAGTTAAATTAGGCTGGGTTAGTGTTGCTATAAAGAATTGAATATGTGAGAAAGTGTGTCGTAACGACAAACTTGTATACTTAAATCTCGTATCAAAATATTGGTAAAAATAGTCATAAAGATGAGGAATCGTAAGTAATAAAAAAGAAAACCTGAAGGGATTTTAAAACCGCTTTAATTTCCCGTGGCGTGAAAATTGAATCTTCTAAATCTAAAACGAGTGTCGGTAAAGGAACACCGTTGAAATTTCACCTAAGGGCAGATCAAAAGGCTTATTGGAGAAAGGTACGATGGGTCACTCGCAATTAATCTGCCGATAGAAAAGAATTTAGCGTTAAGAACTTTTTTAATTTTGGAACTCGTAGGTTCTCTTTATTGTGGATGAGTCAAATATGATATATATATATATATATATATATACACGAGTAAATATAAGCACTCGAGATCTGTGTAACTTGTTATATGTCAAGACCTCAAGGGAGGCCCTCTAAGAAGAAATTTTAGTTTAATTTTTTTCTTCGAAAGGCGGCGCTAAGAAATAACGAAACTGAAATTAGCAAATAGATCAGTAATTTATGTATGAACGACGTCATGAAATGGAAAGGTTTTAATAGGTCATTCAGATATTGAAAGGGAGGAGGAGTTCCTTTAATCTTAAGGTATAAGTTAGAGGGAAACCTCAGTTGTACTCCCAGCCCTCAAAAGGTGAAGTGTTATAAAAGCTTTGAAATCTGTGGCAGTGTTTGATTTTATAAGCCGACTTTAAAAGTGTTTCTATTCGAATAATTTGAAGCGCATTGTTTCACAATTCCATACTTTGTCTCAAGGGTACAGGTTATGTTTTAAACCTCCTCCCGTAAACGAGGTTGTAGTCGGCATGAAAGACTGAAGAAGATAATACCCGAAAGTGTCCGGCATTTTTTAAATTTAATTTTGTTCACATGTCCAAATTTTAATTTATAAGCTCGCTAAGTTTACTGTGATTCTCCCGGGAATAATTTTACAATTTTTGTGCTCAGCAAAGAAATTTGGCGCAATTTTTTCCGAAAAATCCGCGGAACTCGCGCGGAACGTTTTAGACCAAATTTTCAGAGTTTTTGTAAGTAATCTCTTATTTTAAGGAATTTGAATTAAGTGCTATTTCTTGAGTCACATAAAACTCCTCCGTATAAACCCTTTGAGATTAAGTCTCAAAGAGTTTATAAGTAATTGAAAACCTCTCTTGTTATTCAATATTACTGCTTGAACGAAAATTTGCGAGTGTACATCCATAAACTTATGTGGAATTAACATCCCATTGTGAGTAAAATTTCAATTTTGTGGAATAAACTTTATATGAGGGATTGTTGTTTCTATGCTACCTTGCAATAGACCTCTCTTGTAAGCTGAGGGTAAATTAACGTTGAAAGTTTTAAATTAAAATTGGGTTTCAAGTAAGTCGAGAAAATTGTACCCATAAAATTGAAAGGTCATCTGAGTGATAATAATCAGAGCCATCTTAAACAAACGAACCCGCGTGCGCAGTAAGTGCAATAAAAAAAATGGTTGCACCGCGTGTGAAAATGTCGCGGTTCTGTGTGTGTGTGTGTGTAAGGCTTATTCTATTTGGCAAAGCAAATTAAGCCGGTTTAACTAAACTGAGCCGAGGCAAACGTATTCTATTTACCAGGGTACCCCTAAAAACGAAAGCGGGTTTCGTTTTTGAAGGTAAGCAAATTAAGCCGCTTAATTCCAGACATAACTCAAGTTGGACTTCGCTTCAAACGTAAATGTATGGGCCTACAAAAAATATAGCTATCGAATGAAAATAACGAACTTTATACTGAAGCTCAGAAGAGTAAACATAGTAAGTTTAGGAATTAAATTTCTGTTCAAATAAGCCTAATTCGAACCCCTTCTATAGTAATTAAATAAGATACTTTCAATCATTCATGATTTTGGTTTGTTTACAGACGAAAGCAAACAAACTTACGGCTAGCGAAATTCTTCAGTTTCCTTCCATTGGTTCGAGTGAATGCAAAGTTAAGCCGTTTAAAATCAAGCTTATCTAACTTTGATTTAAAGGGTTCTTATTGAAATATTTAAGCATATCACACAGATCCTACTTCAGAACGCATAGCACGAACTAGGGTGGCCAGACTCCCGGCTTTAGGCGGACAGTCCGCCTTTTGAGCACTCTGTCCTTAGGGTGGCCATTTCCAAATTTCCAAAAAGGAGGACACTGCGTATGCGGCCGTACGTTAACATATGTATATATATATATATATATATGTTAACGTACGACCACATACGCAGTGTCCTCCTTTTTAAATGGCCACCCTAGCACGAACGTGCAGGCCCATTTATAGGATGGAGTATTAAGGATAATCATACATCGTTACTGCTAAAATGTATACAAGGTTTCATAACCCATATTGTCACAGAGTTAGAGCATGGTATAACATACATTTGCAGAGGAAGGCCGAACTCCAGGTCTCCCGTACGACCTTCCTTGTAGAAACTAAAATATATTGAAATTAAGCAATAATTTTGGCTTAAAAAGTTATTAGTTATAAACGAACGAACACAAGTGTTATCTGCATGCTGTGACTAATTAGTCAACACGTTTAAATATGCTGCAAAGTGCAGCTGGTTCGTTTATTATCGGGAGCACTAAACAGGATGCGTGTCGAATCTCGCAATCAACATTGCAGATTTTATTAATTAACCCATATATGCCGGAACCAATTTTAATTTTTGCCTTCAAATTCCATTCCAAGTGTTAATCTGACTGTCCTACATATAGGACGCAAGGCATATATATATATATTGGTTAACTGCGCTCAGAATGTTTCATGCATGCATGCATGCGCAATTGCGCATCAACACGAATTGCAATTTTAAATGCAATGAACTAAATAGCTCTTAGCAAAAACGATAGAAAAAAAAAATATATATATATGTATATATATATACACACACACACACATACATACACATTACTTATTTTATAAATGTTATTCACAGCCTACTATAATAATAATAAGGATCACCTGAAGATCAGGCCCCCCTTGTATTCATGTTTTTTGCTTTACAGTACCAAATATAAATTAAATTGAATGCCCGGTTAGATCAACTGTACCCCCTTGACGATTAGTTAGGTTAAGTAGTGATATTTTCGTTAGTTTTAACAAAGATATTTGGTAATCGAGGTTCGGGGCCCTGATCTTCAGGTGATCCAATAATAATTTAGACATAATTAACGTGCAGGCCTACCCATTGTAGTAATGTCTAATTAAAAATTAGAATGTTTTGGTTATAAGAAATTAATAAAGATGATATTTAATAAATGTAATTACGATAAATAATGGTTTGTTTATAAAAAATATAAAATACGAGTTGGCAACACTAAGAATCGGTCCAAGCGGGACGAGACTCGAGAGAGAAATACCCAAAAAAAGGGAGTCATCGGATGGCTTCGGGTATAAGAAGGTGTCTTTTGGTGTTAAGATGTTTTGTGTGAATGTAGAATATTATTTCGTATCTCTCTCCGGCTTAAGTGTTAAAGTAAATTCCCCCTCGCATTACCCCGTTTAACAAAGTGATTTCGGTATAAATAAAGTTAGTAAAATGTTAATACGCGTATAAATTAACCCCCGGTCTCCCTTGCATGGTTCAAATTATAATCGCCTCCACTCGGTCACATCTACCATATTTATAAAGTACAGCGAAAGCGAGTGTAGAGAGAATGATAGAAGAGAAATGGAAAAAAGAGAGCAAAATAGTATAAAAAAGCAAATAAGAGGTTAATAAAGATTAATTACTACACCATGTTCCGGTACTCAAATAATATGGCTTTTTCAATATGCATTAATCTTTTATCCCAAACTCATACTGCATACCGAGATCTCGCTCTTCCGCTCCCTTTTTCATTTGGCTCAGAGACTATTATAGATCAGACAGCATGATGCCTGAAGTAAGGTTCGTTCTTTATCACAAATCATCTGAAAGGCAGCAGTCGTACGGAATTATTGTGGATGTCGAAGAAAGGATACCGTATACAGTCGATGGTCTAAACAGAAGGCATTATTAACGTTTCCAAGAACGCAAGGCATAGTTAAAAAACAATCTACGTATAATGAAACATTGCTTACACATTCAGATTCTTATTGTTGTAGCTTAGCATTAAATTGGCACGACCACCACTAACCTCAAAGAGGAGCAAGGTTACACACTTCATTTTCTGCATATTTTGGGGAAGAATAATTTGGCTGCCGATAAAAACTAAGTAAAATTCTTCTTTTGACAATAACTTAGGTTAATACACGTTTGTGCACGTTATATAGATTAGGCTTCCTCACTACTGAAGTTATGCCACGTAGTTTGATAGCTAAAATCCCCATTTCTCTTTGCCTGAAGAAATTTGCTTCATTTTAAGTACAGTACTTAAGTATTAGTTAGGTATAACCTGGGGGGGGAGGGGAGGCCTATTCCTCATTCTGAATTTAATTAAATGGTACAAAAAGCCAAAGTAAAAGTGAAAGACTCGCTTTCACCCCCTTTTATCACTTACTTTCATAAACAAATTTAGTGTTCCAGTAATGATCTCCTAAAATAAAATTGTATACCTAACAACCGATAAAACTAAAGAAAAAAAAAAAAAAAAAAAAAAAAATATTACTCTGAGAACTGTTTTAAGTCAGAAAAACCAATTACAAGCATTTTATTATTGAGATGCGTTTATTTCAAGAACTTAGTAGAACCACAAGATTGCAACAACAATTTATAAAATGCACATCTGACACCGCCAAAATTAAAATCGTAACCATTCCAAATTTAGATTTGGTTAAAAAAATAAATTCTTTCTCCCGATTTTCCACTGTTTTTGGAGTTACTCGTAGTCAGTATCAACATTTTATGTAGATGTTGGTTCGACTTTAATTTAAACACGAAACATGACGTTAATTACCGTCAATAATTTCATATAAATAATATGTCGGGTTGTTTAATAGGATTCTACAGACCATCGACATAGATTTTAGCATTACTGAACTGATGTTTGACGTTGTGATCATCATCATCATCATGAAATAAACTTAACTCCAAACGAATTTCCTCGGACATCATGAAAACTTTCGAGGCAATGATGATATGACGTAATGATAAAAATATGAATACGACGTTGCAACTAACAAACCGGATTTTCTATTCTCTTTCTGGACAAACCAAGTTAAATTCAAGTTTCCTTTTAAAAAAACGCAACTGTTCAAAAATGTGATAAAATAATTCTGAAAAAAAAAAATCAACTTTTGCAACATCCCTTACAGATATTTGTGGGATCCGTACTACCCAACCAAAGAATACCCAGAGAAGAATCTTCATCGGTGACATCTGGTATTATATATATATTCTTACTAATAGAATTTGCGAATTTGCTCGCACCGAGACACTACCAAATCAAACTTTGGTTCAGTGTTGTTAAATGTAATAAATGTTCAAATGGACTGAGAAAAAATATGCATCCTAACAAAAGAGGAATTAAACCTGTAGTAGCCTCTTAAGAGGTAACCACACAAAGATGGCACTGAACAAGAATTAATATAAGTTTTTGTAATCTATATCGTAAATATAACAGGAAATTTAAAAATTGTCTAAACAGCAAATAGGATAATAGGCAAAAGTTCCGTGAAAAAAACAGGTCTAAATAAAATAACTAAAGTTGTACATTTCATGGTAGCTGTGTGTGTGTGTGTGTGTGTACTTCTTGTATTCATTTTATGCACAAACTGACAATGGTGCATTAATAACTAAAAGCCATTTCGTAAATCTTTACAACGAAGATAAAAACCTTATCGCAGTGTTCGAGTCAAAGGTTCGACCTTGGTTCGACCTTCGTTCCACTGACGATAAAATGAACTACCAGTAGAGAAACCAAAACCAGTAATTTGTAAAATATTTCTACTTTAGTTTAAACGAAGTTTTCAACTCGCACACCTGAAAAAATGTTAACTGATAAACCTGGCGAGCCACCTTCATTCTGACTAATGCCGAAATTACTTTTTCATTAGTCATACTTTGAAGGTGGAGTCGCCAAAGAATTTTCATGCTCTTATCGTTCCCAGTCCTCATTTCGAAAACCACCGACTTCAGAACGTTAACGTCGCGCTGTTACGTAGGCTGAGTGACTGACCCGCGAGTCAGACGTACCCATAACAAGCACATACCATCTTACCTTAATTTTATTTTAAAAACCTAAATAGCTTTACAAGCAAGTATAATTACGAAGGACTTTTTTTTTTTAAACAAGAAGCGAAGAAGGCCACACCTGACCTAAACAAACCTGATTAAGTTTATTTAAATTTCCATCATTTGATACGTGGATCCTTTTCACTTCGAGGTATTAGTTCAGCTGTACATTTTAAACCTTCGTATTATAAAACGTGGTTGTGGTAGTGGTGGTGGTGATTCGGGGGGAGTAATATCCATCCTCCTTTCCTAGACTTCTAATAAGCGTACTTAGGTGCAGTAAACACCTATTACCGAGGAACCATCATCGATCGATAAAAACCTTAAATTTTCTTCGCTTACTGACTACATTAAAAACCAGTTTCAAAGGAGACTTAGCTCGAAATATAACTGAAAATAACTTGTTTCGGCAACACGTGTCTCCGCTGTCACTCACCCTTTCAGTTATTGATTACTTTGTTTACATTCACAACAGCACGCAACGAGTAATTTTACCTTCTTGTATCCATGCATAAAAAGCCCATTCAAGAAAACCTACCACTACCACTACTAGATTGACGTTTCTCAGAAATCAAATGTAACTCGAAATAATACCTAATGGCCGAACAAGAAAATTCCTCAGGATACACTAAATTCGATCCTTTAATACACTTATTCTTTTTGTCTCATTACTTTCTTGGCACCTAAAGTACATTTCCATTATATTCTCTGTATGCAGCTATACGCAGTGTATTATTGTATTATATATATATATATATATATATATAAAATCATGCGTGTCCATGCGCAACTTGGCATGATGTAAAAATTGTCCTCACCAGGGTTCAAACCAACAACCTCTTGAATAGAAGGTGAGGGCGCTAACCACTACATTATTACGACAAAAATTAAACAACCTGCTATACATTTAAACAATTGAGGAAACTCAAAACGCTTTCGTGTCCCTACTAGCGCGTAAAACGCCTCTGAAAATTAATAATGGCCCCAGGAAAGAAATTCCTATAACAAAGAAATGCATTTGAAATAATGGTTCTGCATCGTCTCGAGCCATCCCAGAGATGTTGCACGTAGGATTGAAGCTTCTCAGAATTGAATGTCAAAGAGCATTAAAAGACAAGAGGAGACAAGCTCAGTAAAGAAGAAGGGCAAAGGAGGAAAAAGAAAGATGACGGTAAGGGAAGATAGATTGTTGGTTAGAAAGTACAAAACAAGTAGATTCTTGACAGCACTTCAACTAGCCGCTGAACATAATTTAACAAACAGAGTTTCATGTTCAATTGTCCAAAGGCGACGAAAAGAGGCAGGGGCGAATGGAGCTTCTAGAAAACCTTTTCTGAGGCAGAGCAATAAGCAAAGGCGATTGATATGCACGAGAGAACGCCGAAACTTTACATTAGAAGACTAGAAACAAGTAGGCCGGATAGATGAGAGCAAATCTGAAATATTTTGCAATAAGAGAAAACAGTATGCGAGAAGACGGGCTGAAGAAAGGTTCAGAGAGAACTGCATGGTGTCTACAGTCAGGCATGGAAGTGGCAATGTAAAGGTTGGGACTGGAGACCTAGTGAAAATTGAAGGGAACCTCAACAGAGAGGGGTACCACCGTATCTTCCAACATCATGCCATCCTTCCAGTCATCGTTTGATTGGGAATAACTTCATCTTCCAGCAAGACAATGACCCCAAACATACAGCACAATGCTACCAACGATACTGGAACAGAAAGAAAGATGGAGCATTAAGAATAAAGAAGTGACCTCCTCAATCACCAGACCTAAATCCAATCGAGATTATGTGGGATGAACTTGTGAGAACGGTAAAATTGCGAGGTCGAACTAACTCAACTCAACTCAACTTTGGGAATATCTATGAGAAGAGTGGAATAATTTAACATCAGAATATTTGGAAAAATTGCTTAAAAGAAAACCCAAAACATACCAAACTGCGATAAAACAGGAGTAGTAATAATGGGTTGTTTAACCTCCTTCGCAACATCTACGGTCATATGACGGATGGACCTACATCTTTACGTGGTATCCGAACCACGGGTCGCTACATAGTCTGTAAGCGGAGGACGGTCTCGCATCCAGCTACTATACTATCCGACCCAATGCCGCTTAACTTCGCTGATCAACGGGAAGGGTGTTACGACATTGGCTACGACTATAGGCGTACGGGCTTCATTTTTTCGGGGGTGGGGTGGGGTGGGAGGCGGCTCGCAATTTGCCCAAAAATTTTCCAAGGTGTCCGAATTTTCCAATGCCGACATAGTGAACTTAACATGGCAAGGAAATGAAAGATTTTGTCGCAATAATGCGCATGTATTCACAGAGCATTATAAGTTATACATATTTTTCATGCATATTCTAGAAAAAAATTAACAAAACACCGAATTTTTTTGCCATCAGATAACAAATTTTTCCGACTGTTGTGTTGGAATGAACTTACTACAAGTGCGACGAGTACCTCAAAAATTAAATTACATGAAAAATTTTAAGAAATACACGAAGCAACAAATTCGATTTTATGTTTAAATGCGACACGTTTATGCGACATTGCAGCCAAGCCAAAAAATTGCTGCCTAATTTATGTTTTGTTTAATTAGTACATCCGAGTAAAATTTTAATAAACCAATTTTTCCGCCAGTTTTGGGACTTTGCCCAAAAATATTAGGAAACTCGCGAATCTGGGGGGGGCTGCAGTTCTCCCCTCACCCCCGACCCATACGCCCAGTGGCGGTTCCTCATATGGGCAATATGGGCAGCCGCACAGGGCGGCATTTGTGGAGGGGCGGCATGAGCGCCTGCAAAAAAAATAAAAATAAAAATAACAATAAATAAATAAAGAAATAAATAAAAATAAAAAATAAAATAAAATAAATAATAAAAGATCAATGACTTTGCATCAAGGAAGGTAAGAAGAGTCAGGCTTTAGATGGCAGTTGTGCTGTGGTGCAATTTATTTTGTTTCTTGTTCAAAGTGTAGCATAATAATTACCCTCTCTTAAGTGTCTTATTCTATTTATGTGATAGAGCATTTGTATAATTTAGAAATTTGATTCTCTAGTTTATTTATGGCAGTTGTGCAATTTAATTTGTATTTTTCCTGTTCATAGTATCATAATTACATTCTCTTAAGTGAGTTATTCTATTTACGTGATGAAGGATTTGTAAAATTCAGAAATTTGAGTCTTTGTTTTGGTTCTGAAGTTCCAACAATTAGTCCAATAAAAAGTTATTTTGTGAAAGAGTTATGTCTGTCCTTTATTTTGGGGGGATTCGAATGTGTGTGTGTTGGCGAACAGGGGGGGGGGGCGCTGAAGGTGAGGTTCGCCCAGGGCGTCATGTAAGCTAGGACCGCCACTGCATACGCCTATGGCTATGACGCAAACCCAGAAAGGAGGATTTTTTGAAGGAAAGACGTTAGCGCCTTTTTTTTTTTTTTTAGAGCAAAAAAATAACGTAAACACTAAACAGTGTTACAGTTTATTTTCATTTATGACAGTAAACCTAACTCAGTGTTGTCTAACCTTTTTTTTGCTCGTGCACCCGCTGACCCAATTCATTTCGGCCCTTACACCCCCACCTCACGAATGTCATTAATAGCAAATATTCAAAAAAGAAGAATGGGTACACGTCAAAAATATTGGTAAATTCACAGTGTATTAGTAGGGTGTGTCAATTTGGGAGGTGAAAATTAATTTTTGCCAATTCCTTCACTGAGGGGTTTTAAAAATATGTTTTTGGATGTGAAGAATTCAAATCTGCTATTATTTTTGTGATTGCTCAACACTTAGCTTGGTAAATCCACGTTTGATTAAAAAGCACATAAATTGCTCTCGGAAAACAACATTTATTAATTTTAGCTTCTCAAAATGTCAGGTAATGCTATAAAAATTTTAGTTTCTCTGCATAAAACATATCCTAGTAATCATAAAACATATCCTTGTAATCATAAAACAACATTAGAAAGTAATGACATCAGTAAAAAAAAATATTTAAACAACAAGTTTCATCAAGTCTTGCTTTGATTCGTTCTTGGACATCAGCCGCCGACTTGCTTCTTGGCCTCTGATATAGCCCTCACGTTTCTCATGTGTATACACCCTGCCTGCTGCCTGTGACTTGTTTCACACACCTCTCTATTGACTGAGCATGACAGGGCCACTGTGGAACTTGCATAGGCTTGTCAAAGAACTTCTTTACTTCCGCTGTAGTCAGTTTACATGTCAAAGGAGGTTCAAATACCCCGTCAGACCAGTCTGTCAGCTCCAACACGGAAGAAGCACTGGGGTTGATGGAAGGTGTCTTCCTTGGACGTACAGAAAGATCTCCAAGTGTGTCATCATCTCCATCCCTCATGTCAACAATCTTTTGGACACCAGCTCTCCTCTCCTCACTGTCATCTGAGCACAAGAGTGTCTGGATTATCATTTCGCTGAATGCATACCATGCTGAGCGCTTGATAGTTGGCAAAACAGCATCCACTACAGCCTTCTTTTGCAGCCTAACTAGCCGCAGCTGAAACAAGATGTGGCGTGGGCCTTCCACCCAAGAGTGTTTTACTTTGATGTTGAACCAACAGGGGTAGTACACACCAACAATGTATTCCACTATCAGTCTTAAGTTGTTAGGGTTTTGCCTTTAAGGCCATGTTTTGAAACCCATATGCGACAAAGCCTGTTTGCTGTTGTCAACCACCTTGAATGGCTGTCTGGACCAATTTCAAGAAGGGCCAGATCTGTGGGAAGTTCTCCTGTCCTTATGGCCTGTGTGATCCTATACCCGTACGCTTGATCAGTAGAGATCCTTTACGACATTGTCACTCAGTGAAGTAAGAGGCTCTCCAATTGAGAGTTTGGTGAATGACGGATCAATTTCAAGTTCGGTTGCAGTGTCTAGCATCTTGCCAATGCTACCTGTCCACTTGTTGTTAGACATGGTCTTCCCATCCAGTGCTGTGATCAAGTGTCGCAGGGGTAACTCGTTAGTGTGGAGGGCACAAACCAACCAGATCAGCTTACGGCAAAGCTTGACCTCTACCCAATGCATGGAACCACCCTCCCAGCCAGTGTTAACATTTGTAGAATCACCTCCAATGGCCTGCAGGCTTTTATCAATGCCCTTCTTCTTCATGAAATCTACAAGATTATCAGCAATAACTTCAGCAGGTTTTTTTCTCGTTGAGCCTTTCTCAGGAGTGAAGTGGTAGAGATATCTTCCACCTGGCTCACTGCACACAGAATAATGCTCTTCTTTGATGATGCTGGGGAACTGACGATCTGAATTGTCTGCTTTCAGCATAACTTTAGTTGTATCTTGACGGCCGTCAAAGAAGATGCAGTCAATTTCACCCTTCTTACAAAGATCATCAAATTCCTGATCCAGGGATCATAACTTTTTCTTGGGCCCTCGACTTTATTGTGATCAACTACAAGTCTCTTGTCTTCTTCAGTGATCAAGCCAGCATCCATAAAGGCAGCAGTGGTGATGGCAGCTGTGGCACGCAGGCCAACACCATATCTGATGCTATGCATAGCAACGTTAGGTATTTCTAATGTGTTGTACTCTGGCTTTTTATTGGAAGTTGAAGACGTGCTTGGTATTTCTAATGTCACTTCATAACTTCCATCCTTTCCATCTTGAGCATCAGCTATTTGTTCTTCATTTTCATCACCAGAGAAAATTATTTAATTTGATGGCATTGAAACATCCTGCTTACTTGTCTGCTTATATTCAGCAAGCCTTCTTCTTTCGTCTTCTTGCCGCTTCTGCTTTTTGACTTGTCTGTTGTGCTCAGGTTGATCTGGCAAGCCAATCTGATGTGGTCCAATAGAACCAGACTTGTCTCTCTGACCTTTAATGAAAGCAAGTTCCTTCACAGGGATCTTCATCTCCCTAGGGCATGTACAGTTAATGTGAGTTTCGTTTTTGCAACCAGCATCTGCAAGGCAGCCAAATTCAGAGCAGAGAACAATTTTACACTTGCAACTGAGGATGTCAAAAAGCTTGTCAAGTTTTGCAATGAAAGCCTCTTTGACATGTAGCTTTCCTCTCCCAAGATATATGTTTTTGGCCTGCTCCCAGCTCTCTTGGATCTTGGTTAAGATTGTGACTCGTGAATTTACAACGGGGGCTACAAAAGAACTGTTTGCTCGTTCCCACTTTTCAAGCACTTTAGGGTAAATGTCCTTTGCAAGACTGGCTGCTGGGTAGTTTCTCACATCCTCACCACTTTGTTCTCTTAGCAGTAGCCCATATTTCAGAACGTCTCGCAGAGTTGGGAGTTCAGAGGGCAACAACTCTCTACCAGTTCCAATTAGGTTGTTGTTGTTGTTGTTGTTAGCCGATCAGCCCACCCTGATCGAGCAAGCCGGCGGCACGCAGGTAACCGATCGCCCTCTCCGGAGTGGACCAGAGGTTCAGCGCACTCGTGATGTTGTGTTGTGTTCGTTGTTGTGCTAGAGCGGTACAGTCCGTCATAATGTGTTCAATTGTTTGTGGTGTGTCTTGGCACAGGTGGCAGGTGTCGTCTATGGAGTTGTCTAGTCTGTGTTTATATGTCCGTAAGTTGGGGTGATGTCCACATCGGAATCGTGCTAAGTTAACTCGATCCGATCTGCTCAGGCTGATCTCTGACCTGTTAATGGGCGGCGGCTTCGCACCTAGGACCGCATTCGGACCGAGTCGTGTCAGTGCTTTGTGGGTTAGGTGTGTGTGTATGTGTTTTTGTACTGTGTGATGTCTGTGGGGCGTGGTATGGAATGGAGTATTTGGTTATAATGTCTCTCTGGTGTTACCTTAATGGTGCGAGGTGTTGGTGCATGATTGTACATGTAGTGGCAAGGGTGTTGTGGGTTAGTTGTCGCTGCTGCCATGAATTGTGTTCCCCTCATGTCTAAATGTTCCCTAACTTTTAGTATTTTTGTTTCTGTGTGCAGGTGTTCTATTGGTGTTGTTTGAGTGCATCCTGTAATGATACGAAGTGCGTTGTTTTGTATTGTTTGTAAGGTGTTTATGTGTGTGTTTGAGATAATGGGTGCCCAGCATGGGCTAGCATAGTCCATAACTGAGCGAATATATTGTTTGTAGATGAGTGATGTTGTTTCCTGCTGGTGTCCAAAGTTTGTGCCTGTTAGTACCCTAAGCGTGTTAAGTCTTGACGTACATTTGTTTTTAATGTCCTGAATGTGGTTTGCAAAAGATAATGATGTGTTGTATGTGACACCTAGTATTTTGGTTCTGTGAGTGTGTGGAATGTTGATGTTGTTTAGTGTAAGTTGTGGAATTACCTGGTGTTCTTTTGTGTTGCTTGTAAGCAAGGTGATGGTTGATTTTGTGGGCGCTACTTTGAGTCTATTGTGTGTGAGCCAGTCTTGTATACTGTTTATGTATGTTTGTAGGTTATTTGTAGCGGTGTCGATGTTGTTGTGGGTGGATGTTAGAGTGATATCATCTGCATATGATGATAAGGTAAGCTTGTTATCTATGGGTGTTGGAATGTCATGCATGTATAAGTTGAAGAGTGTTGGTGAGAGAACAGAGCCTTGAGGGACCCCGTTCGGAAAAAGCTTGTTTTTGGATGACTTGCCATTAAATGTGACATGTGAGTATCTTCCTGAGAGATAGTTGCTCAGCCACCTTTTGGTGTTATTGTGCATGTTTGTGTTGAGTATTTTGTTTATGAGAGGGAAGCGTGGGATAGCATCAAATGCTTTACTAATGTCTATTGTTGCTAATAGTGTACGTTGAGCTGGTCTTCTAGAGTTGATGCCATCCATGATGTGCTGCGTGAGGTTAGTGAGTAATGTCGTGGTTGAGTGGTGAGGTCTGAATCCATGTTGAGTAGGCGATAGTGGTATGTGTGGGTTGGTGATTTGTAAGATTAGTCTTTCTGTTACTTTGGAAGGTGTGCATAGTAAAGTAATGGGTCTATAGGAAGCTGGTTCTGTTGGATTTTTGTTTGGTTTGAGTAGTGTAATAATTTTACCTTGTTTCCATATGTCAGGAATAATACAGTGTTGGTATGAATATGTGCTGATATTTGTGAGAGCTAGTATTCCTTGTGGGCCCAAGTGTTTAAGGTGTATGTTAGATATGTTGTCTGGTCCAGTAGCCTTCGAATTTTTAATGTTTTTGATGATCTTGGTGGTCTGGTCTGTATTGAAGGGTGTAATGGTCGTGTCGAGTCTGTAGGTTTTCTTGTGTCTGGCTGTTTGTCTGTCTGCGTGTTTCTGGTTGTTGTCTCTGTTTAAGTGACTTATCTTTGCGTAGTGATTAACTAGAATGTTAGCTTGTTGTGTGTATGTTGGGATATTATTTTGGCTGCGACAGATAGCCGCGTGTGAGGTGTGAATGCCGCTGTTAGAGTGGGTAATGCTGTTTATAGTCTTGTATAGCCTGTATGTATCTGTGGAGTGGTTTAGTGTTGTTATGAATTCCCTGAATGTTTCTGTTTGTTTTTCTTTGAGTTTGTTGTTTATTTCTGTGTTGAGCTGTTGTATCTGCTGCTTTATGGCTTCTGTGTGTGGTGTTTGTGTGTTATGTTTGAGGTTGTTACGTTGCCTTATGAGGTGGGCTATTTCTCTAGTGTAATTTGGGTTGTATTTCCTAATGTTGCCCTTGGGTATGTATTTGTTTGCATTATTGATAATCTGATTAAATGTCTTGAGTGTTGTATCGATGTTTATGATGGGTGTGCTGTTTAATGTGGTGAATTGTTCCTCAGTCTGTATTTTGAACTGTTCCCAATCAGCTTTCTTGTAATTTCTGTAAGTGTGCCTAAGGCTGTTGGGGCAGAGTGTAGAATGTGTTGTAATGATGATGGGCAGGTGGTCTGATGACAGTTGTTTTTCTGTTCTCCATTGTGTATGTGTTGCTAGTGAGGGGGAACAGAACGTTATGTCTGGGGAGGAGTTTGAGTATCCTGCTTGATGTGGTATGTGTGTATGTTCTTCTGTATTGTTAAGAATGAAGAGGCTGTTTAGTTGTGTGGCTATGTTGGCGCCTCTGGTGTTGTTTTGGTTGTGCAGGTACCAACTAGTGTCTTTGGCGTTGAAGTCTCCTCCTAAGATGACATTAGTGAGAGAGGCAAGATTGTGTAACTGTGGATTGTAATTGGCTGGCACCTGAGGTGAACTATCTGGTGGGATGTAAATGTTGATTAGTGTGGTGTTGTGTTTTGCGCGTGTTTTAATGTTAACTGCCTGTATTTCTATCGTGTTATCTGCTTGGATTGTGTTTGTAATGTTTTGGGTAGCATCAGTGTAGCTAATGCTTTTACGTATGTAAGTGATGAGTCCACCCCCGTTACCCCCAGTACGATCTTGACGGATCGCCGTGAAGTCAGGGATGGTGGGTGTTTTGTGTGTGCGTTTTAGTTTTGTTTCTTGTATAAGTGCTATGTGAATGTTTTGTTTGTGTACGAATTCCCTAAGCTGCATGATTTTGTTTGTGAGGCCATCTACGTTGTACTGTAATATGTTAATATTATACTTCTGTATGTGTCTCATGGTGCTATTGTGTCTATGTCTTTGTGTATGGTGACATGTGTAAGTTGTAGTGGGGCCTGGATTAGTCTTAATGTCGCCAGAGAGTAAGAGTAGTTCGGGGAGCACGCAATTGTTCCCTGTAATTGAAAAAATAGCACGCTGAGAATAGGTCCGGCCCCGGTTGCTCATATGTGTGAATGTCCCCAGTCTTGTCCTCCTTTTAGAAGCCATTGTAGGTCAATTCCCACTGGTTAGGATGGTAGCACTGACGGACAAGTAATCTTCAGCACACTGATGAATATGTTTCAACCTGTGAAATAAGCAAAAACAGCAGTGCATTATATATACAGCATATATAATTATTAATATAATAATTATTATATAATTCCACAAAAAAGTAAAAAAAGTCACTATTTTTATGTAGCTTCTTACCAAGCAAAACTAAATTATATTAAATTAACAAAAATATCTTTAGAATTCCTAAGTCATGCTGCAACTTTTTAGCACCCCTCATATTTGGAATTTGAAAGTTGAAAAATTCGACACACCCTAGTGTATTAGTTTATTTCTATTTTGAATACATACGACAAAAAAAAGCAACGAGGAAAATGTTTGTAATAAGTTTGTAAAATTCACAAATTTTTAAAACAAATTTACGTAATTCCATTTCGGATTAACTTAATTCAGAAACTTCAGTTGACACTACCAACGAAAAAAATCAGACGAAGATAGTGCAACCTGCGTGAACGAGACATTTATACAAGAACGCAAGAAGAGCACGATCACGAGCAAATATAGGTAACCTAACAAATAAATTATCTATGTTTTCAAAGCATTACAAGCCTACAAAACAGAATATAGAAAATAAGTACATATTCCAAAGACCTCTCGTGCACCCCAAGGGGTACATGCACCACCGGTTCGACAACCCTGACCTAACTAATTCCACCAGTTTCATTTTTCCTATTGTGATACTAGAATTTTGACCACCAATAATAAATATATATATATATATATATATATATAGAGAGAGAGAGAGAGAGATACAAGGAAAAGTAGTACCTCAAAAGGCCTTGCGGCCCATACCGAGGAGGTACCAATGACAACGGGTGCCAGGGAAAAATTCATACACCCTCAAATAGTGTGCAAGATTCGGTGTAACCTTTTTATGAACTGATCCACAGAAGAACTGTTCACAACTTCTGAAGGTAGCCTGTTCCACGTGCCACAGATCTTATACGTAAAGTAATTCCCACACACACTAGTCCTAAACCGTTTTAAATCCAACTTCCAACCATTGTTGCGAGTTGGGTTATCATTTAAACTAAACATGCTTCTAAAATCGACATTGTTGAACCCGCGTAAGAACTTGAAAACCTCGATGAGTTGACCGCGCAGCCTCCGAGTTTCCAGCGAAAACAAATTCAGGGCGCTTAAGCGTCGATTGTAGCCCATATGTCTAACGGAAGGGATTAACTTTGTGGCCCTCGCCTGCACTCGCTCCAGCCTCTCAATATCTTTCCTGAGGGTGGGCGACCAGAACTGCACAGCATACTCCAGGTGCGGCCGAACCAGAGAATTGTACAGAGAGAGCACAATCTCCTTGTTCCGAAATCGAAATTGCCTCCTGATATAACCCAACAACTTCTGGGCTTTCTTTTCCACCTCTACGCACTGTTTGGTAAACTTAAGGTCGCTGCTAATTAGCATACCCAAGTCCTTTTCCAAATCAGTGGCCTCGATATTACTCCCCAACATCGAGTAGTGTAGTCCGACTTGGGATTGGCGTAGCCAATGTGCATCACCTTGCATTTACCCAAGTTAAACGGTATTTGGCATTTTTCGGACCACTCTCCTATCCTACGTAGGTCCGCACGCAGTTGCTCGATCGCCTCTGGCGTCCCAACATTGGCCCCAAGCTTGGTGTCATCAGCGAATTTGGCGATCCTACTGACGATGCCACCGTCGATATCATTTATGTAAATGATAAACAACGGTGGCCCCAAAACAGAACCCTGAGGAACCCCGCTAGTGACCGAGGCCCAACCCGAACTAGCCCCTTTAATTACAACCCTCTGCCGCCTATTCTTCAGCCAGTTTTCAATCAACCTACCTACTTCCCCACCGATACCCAGCGCCTTATCATACTCACTCAACATAACGTGGAAAACCTCTAGGAAGTTGGTGAGACACGACATATGCCGTCTAAACCCATGTTGGGAGTCCCCAAGCAGCTTGTAGGAATCCAAATGGTCAACGATCCTATCCGCCATTATCCCCTCTAATAATTTACCTACAACCGAAGTGAGACTAATGGGACGATAAGTTTCCTGGACTTTCGTGATCTCCTTTCTTAAAGATAGGGGTCACATTGGCTTTCCTCCAGTCACCAGGCACCTGGCCCGTCTCCAACGATTTGTTGAAGACTGTAGCCAGGTGGGGAGCCACCTGGTCGCGCACCTCCCGCAACACTCTGGGGAGGAACTGGTCTGGCCCAGGAGCCTTAAACGCGCTCAGTTTGTCTATTTTATCGGCAACGACTGTCGCGGTACACCGCACTATCCAGGCCAGTACCTTCGTGCCTGACGCCTGGCTCGGGGATGACGCGGGTGTCCTCCCTGGTGAACACTCCCGCAAAGTATTCATTCAGCACATTAGCGATGTCCGCTTCTAATGGGCTTTCTACTATTAACATAACTGAAGAACTCCTTAGGGTTCCCCTTGCAGAGGCTTGCCACTCGGAGTTCTTCGTTACGTTTCGCTAGCCTAACCTTCGCCTTCACTTCCCTGCACAGGCGGACATGTCTCAGTGTTCTCATGGGAACGATTGGCCTTCGCCCTCCTATACGCATCTTTCCTATTTTTGATAGCCGAAGCGATGTCACGACTGAACCACTTAGGCTGCGTTGAAGCAGGGGTGACCGGTTTTGAGGGTATGGCAGCAGACTGCAGCACCGTAAACTCGTCCCGGAATGCACTGCATACTTCCTCAACATCGCCACATACCTCTAACCCCATCTCACCTACGCTATCCCGGAGGCCAACAAAGTCCGCCCGCCGTAGATCGAGCTTACTGCCTCTAGAGTCACTACACTTCACCCGAGGGACGCAGACACAGAACCTAATCAGACCGTGATCACTCCCGCCCAACGATTCGTCAACAGTGAGGCCAGTGACGAGGTTGTCGTCGGTCGTGAATACTAAGTCTAGAACGCTTTCGCCTCGTGTAGGCCCACTGACTATGCTGCGAGAGTTGAAGTCTCCTAAAACTACACACACCCTGTCCCCCAGCAGGCTACGGAGTTCGGTGTACAGGGCTGTATCCTCCTCGAGGAGGAAATGCGGAGGTCTGTACACCAAAATTAACCTATAGTTCGTCCCTCCCACGTTCAGATCGACGCCAAGCAGCTTCCGTTCCGACCGGAACTGGCAGTCAACCGGACTCAACGTGTCCCTCACGTATATTAGTACCCCTCCCCGCTCCCCACAGGTGCGGTCTTTGTGAAACATTCTATACCCGGCAATCCCTACCATCAGTATGAATCCAGGACTCGGTGATAGCAACGATATCCTGGTATTCTGATGGTAAAAGCGCCCGTAGCTCACAAAGCTTATTCCTAATCGACCTAGCATTAAAAAGCACTGCACGGATGGAGCCTTCCCTATTCTGACCGCCCCGTAGCACGACCCGTTTCCCGAACGGCCAGGGCTGTCGCGAGTTGAAGAACCCCTCACCAACGAGGGGGCAGCTTCCGCAGGAGGCTGAGCCCCCTCCAACGGAGGAGGGGGGGTCACCCACCTGTACATGGACGCACCCTTCAGATGAACATACGTCCGCCACTGGCTCAACATCATCTCTCTCCGGTGGGGCCCATCATCAATCCCCGGGCTTGACCTCACCATACGGTATAGGTGCCGGTCAAGCAGCGTGCCTAGTACACCTTTACCCTTGACATTGAGGTGGACACCATCCCTCTGATACAGGCCCCACCTACCCGAAAACGTGTCGTACGGGTCACAAACCTCACGCCCAGTGGGACACACAAGTTTTGCACCCTCGTTGATGTCAATGACCTTACTGAGCGCGTGGTCACTGGCATTCATCCGCAGTAAAATACCCATCAACATTCCCCTGTCTGTTTGAAGTTTTAGATCATCCGCAAGACATGATCTCGGTGATGATCCCTTCTGTCGAACCTACTCTATCGCCTTTGAGGAACAGGTCGTTGCCACCAGCGTGGACAACGATCGCAGTCCTCCGACTAGCCACGCGCAGCTTCTCTAACTCCTTCCTTAAGTGCGCCATTCCCCGCACGGGTAAGCACCTTATCTTCTTCCTGTCCCGGTTTGCAGAAGCAAAGTACTTCTGGCCCCTGATCTGCGAGTCCCCAATCAAAACGGTGTCTTCCTCCTTCGCGCACAGGAGACTAAAGCGGTTGGAGGTCCTGACAGCGGCAACCGGGGTCTCAGGTTTCGGCTTCGCAGCCTTCTTGCCCAATACCTTTCGATACCCAATACCTTACACCACCTGACCCACCCCGACCGGCAGCTACATCCTTCCGTTTCTTTGGGCCATTAGTAGGCCCCTTCCCATCCTTTTTCTTTATCGGTCCCTTCTTTGTGCCGTCCCTTCTCTCCAATTTACGTCGCGGTTCCGTGCATTCCACGTGGGTCGCTGGCGATTCCTGACACTGATTTTGCATCCCGGTCCCCGGTTGCACCTCTACCCTTTCTTCGCGGTCTCGAGCTCTGTCCAGTCCACCGCTGGACCGCCTTTCCAGGCCTGATATCTTATCAATAAGCTCCGGGGTGGAGGGCGCAGCCGCGTCAGCGACCGCCGCACCTCCAACAGCCTATCTGGAAGACTCGAACCGCCGGACCCACTCTTCTAGCTTCTTGTAAAACTGCATGAGTTCGCAAAAGCGGCACATGCTGGAGTGGTTGATCTTTTCGAAGCAAGCTTCTTTGAAGTTCGTCACCCACTGATTTACTCCACACCTCGCCCATTCAGCCTTCAGTTTCTGCGGTCCAGTCATTGTAACTTTTTTTTTTTCGAACTCTGAATACACTGAATAAGATAAAGCGTTCTAGCAATGAAAACTATCAAAAACGTTGACCAGTATATAAAAAAGGAGGGGGGGGGCGTGAATTCTTCCCGCGCAAGCTGCATCCGCCTATTTGCAAGTGACGTTCATCCCATCCAGAAGACAACACCTCTCGCTGCTGCCGCACCGACCAAAGGTCTCCCCAGGGCCGGACAGTCCCAAAAGTGTCGCAGCTACCGACACACTCGCGACGCAGGCGTCACGGATTTCCCGCCAGGAGCGACAGCGAGATGCAGCTCCTTACTAAGTCTTACTAGTCACTCACAAGCGGCCAGACTCTTAGAATCCAGTATTCAAGGGATATCCCACCAGACCCAGAGGCTACGCCCGAGACTTTCCACTGGCCTGGCAGCCAGCAGGGCAGTAAAGCTCTCTTACCTAAGAGCAGGGCAGTAAAGCTCTCTTACCTAAGAGCAGTACAGCCAAGCACCATCAACTGGTCACCAAAGAACGGTCGCAGGGGGCTGGTCAGGCCATTACCCGTTAGGAATGGGCTTAACGGGGCACTCACTAGCCACACTCCATTCATCGCGCCCCCACGCCTGGGACCCCTCCATCCCAGTCTCTCACGACCTACGAGCGTTAAATGGTGTTATTTATAGAGGTTCCAAAGCCTCTCTTCCCACTCATGAGGTAGCAGTAGGGTCCTAATAGTAAAAGAAGAGAAAAAAAGACTTAATACTAAAAGATTTTTTTTTTTTTTTTTTGCAGTCAGAGGAGAGCATCCTTAACCTAAGCTAAAAGGACAGAGTAGGGATGGGATGGGGTCCTAGTAACCCACGGGACAGGATTGTACAACAGACTTCACCCGCCCTCCCGAAAGAGAGAGAACCTAAAGGAACTGGCAGCCAATTTCTCTAGAATCCCACGACTCGGGACCGGAGGGCTGTCACACCAAGTATAAAGTTTACAACACCCAGAAGAACTGTGCATAACCTTTATATCCCCTGCGGAGAGAGAGAGAGAGAGAGAGAGAGAGAGAGAGAGAGAGAGAGAGAGAGAGAGAGAGAGAGAGAGAGAGAGAGAGAGAAATGTACTATCGGTACCAAAAGTACAATTAGAAAAATAATATTACTTAAAGTAGCCTTAAGCACCAAATTTAGTGTATATATACACAAATGAATAAATATATATATATATATATATATAATAGAACCGCAAAGGTGTGTATAATATTGTATATACAAAAAAGTTGTTTTATCATCTTGGAGGTACGACGAGAAAACATACTTCAATCCTATTTGAATTTAATGGGCAAAAAATTATTCAACTACTAATAATAATAATAAAAATTACGTCTTACAAAAGACTAGCGGTCATCACCTTGTTAATTCCATATAAAATATAAAAGTTCATGAACTGTAGAGCATTTAATTCATGGAAAGTCTATAAAAACGATCCCAAACAACTTTTTTGATCTTCACTCACACACAAAACAAAAAACAACAGCATTGACAGTAATTTGCCTAACTTATTACAGTTTGCAGACGCGGAAAACATCCCATAAAAAAAACTCTAATATAGGGGTTCAGTGACACGCACATTCACTGGAGACGTGATGGCGCCTCCGTTGGTGAAGAGAGTAAATTAGCAAACATTTTTCAAAAAACTGGCAATTACACTAACAACAAACTTTGTTTGCCAAAGCGGGGATGGGTGGTGGGGGAACAGAATGTTACAAAGAATGTACGACAATTCTTGGTTTAATATTTACAAAAACACTGCTTAATCATGGCAACAAATCTGAAGCTATTAGTGATGTGCGTAATATATATACAGTATATATGTATACACAGGGTGGCGCAAAAGTGGCGCACCATAGGACTTTTCCGTGTTGACTACATATAATATATATATTTTTTCTTTTCGGTAGAGGATGGCTGCGAAATTAACAATAGACGAGAGGGTGAGCTTGGTTTTAATGCATGGAATACCAGGTACTACAAATCGATGAATCTGGCGATTTTAGTACCTGGTATTCCATGCATTAAAACCAAGCAAACCCTCTCATCTATTGTTAATTTCGCAACCATCCCCTACCGAAAAGAAAAAAATATGTTAGTCAACACTGAAAATTTCTATGGTACGCGACTTTTGCGCCACCATATACTGTATATGGTTCCGATGCATTAAATGCAACTGATATTGCGATACGGGTGCGTGTCACGTGTTTTGCCATAATCACCGAGCGAGCACACAAAAGAACATTCATTTTATTGGTTGGATAAGCCACCTTTTGAAGGACTGTGTGTGTGTGTGTGTGTGTGTGTGTTAAATCAAATCTGAGAAACTTCTCTGAACACCTAATATTAACATGGTGTTCTTTGGAGTTGTTTAACCTCTTCCACACGGAAGGGTCCTACAGCTTTACGTGGGATCCAAACCAGGGGCGGCTGCATAATCTGGACGCGGATGACGATCCCCCATCCAACTACTACCCAGCCCCATGTCACTTAACTTCGCTGACCGACGAGAAGCAGCGTTAGGACAGTGGCAACGACGTAGCCCAATGAACATTATCGACAGGGTCATTTCATAGCTTCGACAACTTTGGGAACGCCCACGGTCAAAACTATCTACACGCTCCTGTGCGTTGGATTATGTTATAAGTTAGGTAATGTTCAATTAAGTTAGGTTAAAAAAGTGTCGGCCATTTTGACGTGTCCATAAAATGGGGACGCAATTGGGTGTGTTCCAGTAAACTACACGTAACGGATGGACTGGATTGAGATAAGTTAGGTCAAGTCAAAGGAATTTTTGTGAAAGAAACCTATCCGTAGTTTAAGGTAGGGAGGAGTGGTCATCTATGAGTACGAGTTTTAAAGGAATATTGACAGTATTTTCGAGGGCAGTATCAATGGCTTCAAACATGGCCAAGTGATCTGGCCATAATTAGAGGTAGTTCCCAGGTCAATTTGGGTTAAATCAGGTTTTGGTAATTTTACTCTATGATTTTTCATTTCGAGAATCTGGGCTCAGTTCCGCATTTGTGGAGATGAAAATCGAAAGCATAAGGAAGGGGTTTCCGCACATACCCACATAGCCTATGCCAAGGCAACATGCCACGCAATGCTGTATGTTCCGTCTTTGTCCAAACAGAACATTATAAATACCAGGCTCTCCTAAACATCAGAATACAAGACATTCCATTCGCTTAGTGTATGTTAAGAATCGGAGATACAAGAGAAAAACTGAATTGCCAAGAACAGTGATAAGGAACCAAAAATGTTCTTTAGTTTTTATTAACAGCAATAGGAGAAATAGTAGAATAGGTCCTTTGTGTAACAATGGATCAGTAATAGTAAATAACGCTGTATAGCTAATGATTTGAACATGTACTTTACATTGATTTTACTGTAGATAATTTAGAATAAATACCAAAATATGTTAAATAGTGTTTATTGATGAGGAGGACAATTTAGTATAGAATTAAAAAAAAATTAAACCAACTACAGTAGCAGGCCCAGAGGATATGTTTTTTAGGATTCTCAAGAAAGGCATGCATAGTTTAGCCAAACCTCATCTTCAAGCTAGGTCAATCCAATTCAGAGAAATACCGAGACTGGAAAAGGTAAATGTAGTGTCAATATTTTAAAGAGGTAGCAAAAAGAAGGTTGAGAACTGTACGCCTGTTAGTTTAACATTGTAAAATCTAACATCTAGAAGCATTTGGATAAGTTTAACTCAAGGTTGGCAAAAACCCACTTTAAAAAAAAAAAAAAAAACAACCCACCCGGGTTCTTTCACAAAAACCCGGGCAAAACTGGGTTTTTTCCAAATTGTATAATAGTATAAAAGTAAATAATAAAATTATATGCTCTATAAATGTTGATGAGTGATTTTCACTTACTATAATCAACATAGAGTGTATCAATCATTATTTTTACTATTCTGTTGCTATAATATCAGAGCCGTACCTTATAATTTTCACAATAGCTTTGGTTTGGTCTTTTTTTTTTTCAAAGTTGATTGTCAGTAGTTTTTACAATACTTATGTCTATGAGGAAAGAGTTTTCTTATTTTGAATTTTTGCAGATGAATCACAGAAAGATTTGAATTAATTTTAGAGCATTATCTTGTATTATGTTTTAAGGTACATTTTAAAGCAGCCTACAATTACACCATAAATTAGAAACTAAATATACAGTGCGTTCGAAAAGTCTCTCCGCAGTCAACCAACACTTTAAAAAAAGTGTTAGACAACAAGTGTAGACGAGTTGCTCTGTGCCTGCAAAATGGTGGAAAACACTTTCAACACATGCTGTAAAATCAAAAGGTTGTAATAAAATCACTAAATCATGGTTGAATGAAAACATTGTAGGCTTTCAATTTCCTATGCGTTTAACGTAGCACTGCGGAGAGACTTTTCGAACGCACTGTATATGTATATAAAATTATGAGAATCTGGGGAGAAAGAACGTTGTGTGCATATTCAAGGGTGTAGTTCTAGGATGTACAAATTATTATAAAGTAAAAGTAAAGTAGCTACCTTAAAGTACCTTAAAATATGAGATTAAAAAGTGTTTAATGAAAGAACAATTATTTTGTAAAAAATGAGTGATTGAATGGCTTAAAATGAACTAAAACTTCTTATTTTTGTTGTGCTAATGAAGCTAGATATATGGCTTATTAAAATAAAATTATCTTTGGTAATGTATAATAGTTTTTTAAAACTATAATTCACTAAAGCCAGTTCATTTTCAGCAAACTGATACATTCAATTCTTAAGTTTTTATCCATTAAAGCATTATATTAAAATATTCCAATGCACAATGTATGAATACATGAATTATTTTAATTTATTGGTAATTATTTATAAATAACTAAATGTTTTATGTATGGTTAAGCTCAAATTAACCTGAATATTTGTGATTAAAAGCAATATTTGAAAAAACCCAGTTAAGTGGGCAAAATAGCGGGCTTTTTCAAGTAGGTTTAAAAAAAAAAAAAAACAGGTGGGGAAAACCAGGTCACCCACTTTGGTGCCAACCCTGGTTTAACTAAATGTTACATACGCAACACGGTTTCAGGTCAGGTAGGTCCTGTTTAACTTTTAAGATATTCTTTTCCGATATATTACTGATCAGTTAGGTAAAGGACAAGGTATCACACAGGAGGCTAATATGTAAGTCAAGCTTGCATGGCATTTCTGGGTTAGTTCTAAGTTCGATAGAAATAAACAAATGTTATTTATTTAAATGATTTGAAAATAGGAACTACAGTAATAAGGTGGAGCAATTCGGGCGGAAGCAAAACCAAGGTTAACCCTTTATCGTGCAGTGTTACTTTACCAATTTTGTTCTAGCTAACGCCAGACGATTTTATTCAGTCTCGGAAAGACCTCTGTGCAGTAAAGGGTTGAGAGACGTTTGCTTAATCCTTTACTGCACAGGTCTTTCCGAGACTGAATAAAATCGTCTAGCGTTAGCCAGAACAAAATCGGTAAAGTAACACTGCCCGATAAAGTGTTAACCAAGGTAATATTTCAAAGTTTGATGATGATACCAAATTTAGTACTGTTGTCAGATATATATAGATAGACCGAGTAAGCTGCAGAAAGATAATTTATACCACGGGTAGAAAAGTGATGGACGGAATTTATTCAATTTAATAAGACATGCAAGGTGGGTGAGAACAACAGGGGGGTTGGATGAGATGGGTGGAAATTGGCTGGATGATGATGATGATGATGATAATTAGGCATAATAATCAGTGGCTACCTTAAATCCTTCAAACAGTGTAGAGAGGTTAGGAACAAAGCTGACAAAATGTTAGGAATCAAAAAATAGAAATGTTAAATTATAAAAGTAAAGAAGTTATCCGAAAGTTGTACATTCCTACGTTGGTCCGCATTTAGAATATTGTACAGGGTGTCCCAGAATTAACTATCTATTTCAATGAAATCGGACAAATTTTTTAAAAACACACTTTTATTTATGTTTATCATGTTTAATATGTGTTAAAAATGTACAAATTTTTAAATTTTTTTCATAATTTTATTTTCATAATTTTTTCATAGTTTTATTTTCATTCTCTTTCAGAACCCTATTAATAATGAATACACAAAAACGCATCTTTGTTGTAACATCCCGTATCAAAGGAATGCAATGTAATGAAATCAGAGAAAAATTTACAAGAAGATTCCACAGAACCGGTCCGACAACCAAAGCGATTCGTGAACTTGTGAACAAATTTAAAAGAACTGGATCCGTACACGACGAGGTGGGAAGAGGACGCCCAAGGACAGCACGTAACAGTACCGAACAGGTACGACAATTGTTTGAGGATGAACCAACAACTTCGGTTAGGGAGGCCGGTCGAAGACTCAACATATCCAAGACAACAGTTCATAGAATCTTGCGTTCGACACTGATGAAAAAGGCTTATCACATTCAAGTAAATAAAGTTTTGACTTATGATTTATAAATCTATTTGTTTTTGTATCATAATTTAGTAATAAACACAAAATTATGTCAGTTTTTATTAAATTTGTCCGATTTCATTGAAATAGATAGTTAATTCTGGGACACCCTGTATATATACAAGGTCAAAGCATTTTAGGTAGGATGTTAATTACTGAAGTGTGGCAACGTTGGACAACAGCATATTCCTGAAGAATGGATTATTGTGATAGGCTGAGAAAACTGAGCGCGTTTTCGTTTGAGAAAAATAGAAAAAGATCTAGGTGACCTGATGCGAGTTTACGAGATGTTTAGCGGCAGCGAAAGGGAACTTAAATATCAATAATTGAACTGTGAAAGTGGAACTCGAGGGCATAAGATTAGGAAAACGACATGTTAATTAGCTGTGCACAAATTTTTCTTTACTTACAGGATTGTATAACATTGGAATGACCTGCCACAGATGATGGTTAACATATGTTGGTATTTAAGAGACTGGACACTGGACAGCTTTATGAATGAAAGGCAGTTTTTATAAATGGATTCGTGATATGTGTATGGGATTGAGCGTGCCAATTACAAATTGACAAACCTACTTGGGTTGACTGAAAATGGTTATGGATTAGTTTTTATCGTCACAATCGGTTATTTTGGGGGGCAACAGACTTGACACTTCCAGTAAAGAAAGCTTCGTAAATAAATTTTAGTTAATAAGCGAAATAGCGAGTTTTGACCTCAGCCATTTTAACAAGCCCCTAGAGGCTTCCAGTTGCCTGTAATGTTCAATAATGTTTGTATGTCCTGACTAAACAATAAAGTAATTCATTCGGGAAAGGTAGAGTATGTGTTCATATAAAATAGTTTTCATGATATCAAAATACAGATATTTTGCACCTTGTGAAATTCCAGTTTCCTGTTTAAAACATCACACAAATTACGCAGTATTATAATTTTGAACTGTCGACACGTGTATGTTATTCTTCTTTTATTAATACTGTACAACAACAAAAATGGAAATTAACCGCATTAAACTTCTCGCTCATTTTCAAATTTTATACTAATAATAATATGCATAAAGTTCTCTATAGTATATGGACATTAGAACATTTGTCGAAAACATATGTTTACGAGAAGTTTGTAAAGACAACTTTTAACATACTGTAAATGAATTTTAGTTTTTAGTTCCTAATCATTTTCAGCGATATTTAGCGGAAACTTTTTCCCTATCTCGCACTTAGAACGTTAAAGACTATAATATTTGTTCTTTAATAATTAAAGGACTCCACAATTGTAATAATATTTGGGGGTTCTTTAATCGCCTTCGTAACACCGAAGATCATATGATAGAGGAAACCTCTACAGTTTAAGTGGTATCCGAATCATGGGTCACTACATCATCCGAATGCGGAGAACAGTCACCCATCCAACTACTGATTAAGCCCAACGACCCAACCTCGCTAATCTAATGGGAAGCAGTATTGCGACGTGACCGACCCTCCATAGCCGTAGATTATTATTCATAAATGTATACAGGATGTAAGTATAAAAAGCGAAGGCCGTTTTCGCATACTTTCAAGAGATAAATTTTTTACGAGAAATAAATAACCCTCAGCTGAACCTAATGTTGAATGTATTAGACGTGCCAAGCTGGTTCCAAAAGATTGAATACTTACCTATAAAAAGTATAAATAACCTAGCTGAAAGACTTTCACGTACAAGTTGTAAGGCAGATTTGTTATTTATTTCATTTTGGTTTAATCCTACGAATAAAATGTAACTTACGTATGATTAGCTGAATGTATAATGGCACCAGGTAACATCGTGACGTTTTTTTAAACTTCAGCCGCTTAGTTTCTGATTAGATTCCATATAGGGCCTATATTCATTTGGGATTTGCAAAACCCTTTCTGCGTGTTTTATTAATATCCATAAAAGACGTGGAGTTCATCAAGGACAGGATACATCTCAGATTCATGTTTCCTCCTTGAAGCAACGCAGAAGCAATTGGTTTTGTGCATCAAATGACAAAAACAACCCCAGGCTCGTCTCCCCCCCCCAACCCCCACCCACTTTCCTATACACACATAGCATCTATTTCAATTCTTTCAAACTATATTAAAGGTGTACTTAGCATTTTGCTGCCCCAATTGTCACCACAGTGGGTTATTGTTAATTTGTTATGCAATTTGATATACCGTAGCTAGTTTGCTATTAGAGGCTGCTGCTGCTGTTCTCTTGTTTTAAAACTTATTTGTGAGTCCATTTAATTTGTTAGTGCTTACAGGTTATTTATTTTCTATTTTTGTTTTCTTTGCCCTATTTAGGTTGAAATAAGACAAAATTTGCCGCCCTAGACCTACTCTGCCTATACGTAAATCCGCTGTTATGACGGTCAATTTGTATGGGAAAATCTCGTATCAAAATGTAAATAAAGAGGGTAGAAAGAGTGAAGTGATTTTGAAATCGATTTAATTTCGCGTGAAAATTTAAATTTTTTAAAATGAACACCGACCAAAGTAAAGAGTGCCGGTATCCTGGGTATAGCCAAAGGCTGAGTGTGTAATCCGAGAAGAGAAATTAGTGTTTGAGTCTTGGCTAGATTTAGGGTTGAGTACGTGAGTATGAAAGGGGAAAATATAGCTTAACAAGGGTCCGTTTCATTTTGAACCTTGTAAGGTTTCGGTTTGTTTATTCTTGGTTTCGTCGGAGGGAAACCCTCGAGAGAAAATTTAAAATTTTAATTTTGAATTTTGAATTTTGAAATTTTTTTAAGAAAGGCGGAGCGTAGAATTTAACGAAGTTGAGATTAGAGACAATAGATTCATAGAAGATCAGTAATTTTTGTACGAATGATGTCATGTAATGAAAATGGTTTTGATAGGCCCTTTAGACACCAAAGGGAGTTAGTTCTTGTAATCCTGAGGTGTAACTTAGAGTTTCAAATCAGTTGTAGTTCGGTCCTGTAAAGATAAAGTGGCTCGTAAAGAATGAATCTTTAGGTTCTGTGGCGTGACTGAAAATTTCGAAGTTGAGTTAAAATTGTTTCGCGTTGTACTTAAAATTTGAATTGCTTTTGTTTTGTATGAACTTAGTTGGAAGAGCTTAACCCTTTAAGGACTGAAGGTACAAATTTCTAACGTTTCAAATACGAGCATTCATAACTTAACCCTACAAAAAATTCAGGGTTTAAACTTTAAAGGGTTAATTAATGTTAGCCGACAGACAAAGAATTTTGTGGAATTTCTTTTAATTTAATTTTGTTCTCATTAAATGTTAAACTGTAAGTTTGCGTCATTAGGTTTCCTCAGGGAAGAGTAAAAATCTTGTGTTGAAGTTGGTTCCCGTGGAAACCTGGGAAGTTAGTGCATGACCATTCAGTTATGGTGAGAAATAATCTAATTTATTTGACGGACTTTGTTCCTGGAAATAAATCTCCGCTCCTTACGCAGAACAATCGAGAATAACTTTAACTTTCCACCTGTATTGTAATTCATTTTGTCCAATTCCTCCGTCGATTTCGACAACTTCATGTATTGTTACTTAGTTTGTTACACGCCAATGAAAAGCCCCCCTGTATAAATGATTTTTTTTAGACTAAAATACTTGTGAACATTTTCTTTAAATTAATAATTGGATTTTATTGTACGCAAAATTGGTAATCATACATCAGCCTAATTCTTTAAATTCATGTACTAATTTGAGTGAAATTTAATAAACTTTATAAGAGGGCGTGTGTCGTTTTTTCTGCTACCTTGCAATATGCCTCTCTTGTAAGCTGAGGGTAAATTAACATTTAAAGTTTGAAGTCCAAAGTAGGCTTCCAGTAGGCCGAAGGAACTTATCAAATTAAAGGGCCATCCGAGTGGATAGGCCGAGTCATCCTGAACGAAAAGAACACACGCGTAAGAAATAAATTGCAATAGAAATAAAGGTGCGCAGCACATAAATTAAAGGGTTGCGCACGACATAAATGGTGTCAGTGAAGTGAAATAAAAAAAGTGTACACCACAGGAATGAAAGGGTTGTGCACTACACCGCCTATATATATATATATATATATATATATATATATAATAATTTTTTTTCCTTTATTTATTTTACCACCGATTCGTACCTAGTGTGGTACATACGTGTACTTTCAGCGAGGCAGTGGGTGAGTGGTGTTACTGAGTTGGGGATGATATACCGGGGGGGGGGTATGTAGTGTTCAGTTATTGGGGAGTGGGTATGGGGGGCCTGGTCTCAGACCCGTTGAAACAGGTGGGAATAAGTGAGGAAACGGGAAATCGCTTCCTCCGAAAAATGGGGGCCCTCAGCGAGCATGAATTGTAGACGCTCGGGTATGGGAATTTCGGCCAAGGGAAAAATCTACAACGAAGAGCGGACAAGTTTGGACATTCGACCAGTAGATGTACGACAGTGACGGGAGTATGACAGGTAGGGGACAGCGGGGCTGGCGATTTAGCCATTAGGTGACCATGAGTAATGCGTGTGTCCTATGCGGAGACGGGCTATAATCACTTCTTTATGTCGGGACCGGTGGAAGGAGGAGGCCCAGTATCCTACTTGCGGTTTGATCTTATGAAGTTTGTTTTGTGTGGCCTTGTCCCATTCCCGTTGCCAGATGGAACGGAAATGGGAGCGGAGAGTCGGGAAGAAGTCGGTGAAAGGAAGAGGCCGGGAGGAGGCCAGTAGTAGGCAGGCCGACTTTGCCGTGCGGTCCGCCTCCTCGTTACCCTGAATGCCGACATGTGCCGGGACCCAGCAGAAGGCGATTGTCTTGTGTCGGAAGGCTGTTAAAAAATGGAAAATTTTCTGGATGGTACAGACGAGCGGATGAGGGGGGTTACATCTCTCTAGGGAGAGAAGTGCGCTTTGGGAATCTGAATATATGACGAAAGAGCTGGCAGAGTGATTGCGCACTATGTCTACGGCCTCCTTAATCGCGAAGTTCTGCCGAGAAAACGGAGGTCTCGCGGGGCAAGCTGACGCCTCGAGAAAGTGGTTGGGTCAGTATCACCGCTGAAGCGGCCGCACCAGTCTCCGAACGGGAACCATCTATATAAATGGCGACTGTGTCCGGATCTTGGGTTGCATGTTCACGGAAAAGTGACCTGTATACCGAAGCACTCGTTGTATTCTTCGTTAGAGCACACAGGTCCCTGCAAAACTTAACAGGGGTGAGGAGCCAGGGGGGGGGTAAATGTTGTATGAAATGGGGATAATTGAAGGGACAGGCATGTTAGAAAAGTCAAGGAAAGAGCGGACCTCTTCAGTGAAGTGCCAGCTCCGTCCCTGGGGTGGGAGTTCAGAAATCGCCGCGCATACAAGCGAAGAGGGTAGTCTCTGTGTACGGAGGTATGTCCTAATGAGGAGCAGACGCCGTCGGAGGGCGAGAGGGAGGTAATTGCAATCCACTTGAAGGCTGGAGGCTGGGGAAGAGCGAAAAGCACCAGTGGCGAGGCGGAGGCCCCTATTAAGGACTGGGTCCAAGATACGGAGGCAGGTGTTGGAGGCTGAACCGTATACTACACTGCCATAGTCCAGCTTCGACTGGACCATAGAAGTGTAAAGACGAAGGAGAGAGCGTCAGTCTGCGCCCCATGTGGTGTGAGAGAGGTGAGCTAGTAGAGCGAGGGGACGCTGAAGGGACTGCTTCAGTTGTTTGATATGAGGAACCCAGTTGAGCCGTCGGTCTAGAATCACGCACAAAAATCGCGTGGAGGGTACCACCTCAAGAGGATTGCCGTATAGCATGACAGAGGGAACAGGAAGGGTTGCGGGTCTTCTTCTGCTGAAAAGCATACATTTGGACTTCGGGGTGGAGAGGCGGAAACCCACCGACGTCGCCCACCTTTCCACCCGGTAGATAGCGAGATGAATTTGCCGTTGAACTACGGACGGCTCCCGCCCTGCAAAGTAGATCGCAAGGTCATCCGCGTAGATGGAAGAACGGATGTTGGGTGGAAGGCATTTTGAGACTGTGTTCATGACGATGGAAAAGCATAGAACACTGAGGATGCTTCCCTGTGGGACCCCGTCCATCTGCACGAAAGTGTCTGAGAGGACTGAGCCCACCCGAACTTTAAAGGTTCGGGAGGATAGGAAGCCCCTGATGAAGGTCGGCATGGCTCCTACGAGCCCGACTTTGGAGCTGTCTAAGGATTATTGTCCGATGAGTTGTGTCGTAGGCCTTCTGGATGTCAAAAAATATTGATAGGACAAATTGTCCACTGTCGAATGCATTCTGTAATCTGTATGTCACGGCTGAGAAGCAGGAGGGGATCAGTGGTGGATCGAAATTGTCTGAAGCCGGACTGGGTAGCCGGGAAGGAATTACTATTTTCGAGGAAGAACGATAGTCGCGTCACGACCATTTTTTTAGAAAATTTTGCAGGCACAACACATTAGGACGATTGGTCTGTAGTTTGTGGGATCGAGGGAATCTTTGCCGGGTTTGGGGATAGGGATTACGTAGGCCTCCCTCCACCGGGAGGGAAAGGTGCCCTCTATCTATATGCGGTTGTATAGGTCTAGTAGGAAATTTTGTAAGGTAGGGTGGATGTGCTGGACCATGCTGTAGGGAATACCGTCCGGGCCGGGACAAGGGGATCGTCGAGAGGCCAGTGCCACCTGTAGTTCACGCATGGTGAACAGTCGGTTGTAGGAGCTGTCTATGGACGGTGAAGAGCTATTTTTAGGGGCGGGTACGGGGGAGCTAACTGCAGAGGAAGAAACGGCGGCGAAAGTAGAAGCTAGATGGTTTGTCACTGATTTTGGCTCTTAGAGAAGTCCGTCGTTAGTCCGGAGTACCGGGGGGTCGGGAGGGGACATGTCGCCTCTCGACGCCCCGTACCTTCTTCCAGATGGTAGCCGAAGGTGTGGTGGTGGTGACACCTGATACAAAGGCACGCCAAGAAGCACGGCGCGCTATCTTCATTGTGCGGCGGGCGATGGCCCTGGCCCGCTGCATCTCCGTGCGATGGATGGGAAGTCGCGTACGGTAGAACCGTCGAGTAGCCGTCTTCTTGGCGCATACGGCCTCCGTGCACTCTGGGGTCCACCAAGGCACCCGTCGGGCGCGGGGGTAGGTGGAGGATCGCGGGATGCTAGAGAGCGCAGCCGCTACCACGTTTGATTCGAAGTATGCGATACACTCATCGGAGGATGGGAAGTTAGCAGGTGTTCGAGTTGTATATGTATCGTCGTGGAAGCGGGACCAATTAGCTTTTGCAGTAATCCATTTCTCCAGTACCCGAACGGTCTGGTCGGGCCAATTAAGCGTGAGTTGAACTGGGAAATGATCACTTCCATAATCCTCTTGGAGGACTTGCCATGAGAAATCTAGGAGGGCATCGGTCGAAACGAAGGACAGGTCTATACAGGATGGAGTGCAGGTGGTGGCATGGTAGAAAGTAGGAGAGCCATCACTGAGGCACTCAAATGAGAGCTCGGTCATGATGTTGATCAGGGTCGGGGCCATTTAGGTGTAGTGCGTGTCTCCCCACATGGGGTGGCGACTACTGAAATCGCCCAGTAATAGAAAGGGCCTGGGGAGTTGTTGTACCACCTCCACCCGGTCATCGTGGGAGACTTGGGTGTGGAGGGAGGTATATTGAACATACAGTGTACTGTCTATCCAGGGAAAGCCGGGTAGCAATCACCTGTAACGGGGATCGGATAGGGAAATTGTAGAAGGATGGTCGTGATGAAAGAATATCCAGTCGGGCAGGGCATGGGTCTGGTCCCCAGGATGAGTTCGTGGAGACAGACACACACCGGACGGGAAGTGGCAATCAAGGAATTCGGGCCTTCGTAATTTGCAAATATACCTCTACAGTTCCAGTGAACTATTGTCGTTTTCGGGGGATCCATTATTTGATGATGGGGGATGGGTAAAGGTATAGGTGCGAAGATGTTGGAGTGTGAAAGTAGATTTGAGGTTCGCGAAGGCGAGGGATGAGTTAGGAGTATGGCTGGCTATCTGCCGTTCACCAGAGAAAGAATCTGTCGGCCAGTCGATCTCTGCAGAGACCGCGGGATCGAGTCGGCCGAGCGAGACCGGAGGCGCGGATCACGGCAGCTTGAAGATTGTCGTGGGCTCCGATGGTGCAAACTTTCTTGAGCTTTTGTGTTCGGGCCATGGGGGGGCGTTTTATTTCCCGAAATGGCACCTCCCCGCCTGTCTGGGGTCTCACGACGAACCTCAGGTGGCGATAAGGGGTGCCAGAAGGACCCGGCAGATGGGAGGGAGGACGTGCTCAGAGTGGCTGACAGGGTTTGGGCCGGGGATTTTAAGGGAGCAGGTACAGTGGGGGTTGGAGGAGGTGAAACAGTGTTCTCGAGGAGAGGAAGAAAAAATTGCGTCAGGAGGCAAGGGCAGGTCCACGAGACTCACGGGCGCAGCCGAGTTTCCCTCACCATGTAGCTGCGCCAGAGCCGCATCCACTGGATCTTCGGGGGAGAGGATGTTGTCCAGATTGAATCTCGTCGTGGAGGGTGGGTCATATACTTCGGCAACTATTGTCCGAGCTGTGGGGGTAGATTGATGGGACTTCTGCTGTGGGGTGGTTTGGTCCTCATAGGCGAAGTGGGCGGTGTGAAGATCCGATCCGTCTTCTTAGCACTAGGGGAAGAGGGAGACACAAATTGAAGGTCCAGAGGGTCTGGCGACTCACTCCGACGTCTCCGCCTCGTCGACTTACTCCGGGCACTAGGTTCGGGTGTGTGCAAAGAGTGCTGGGAGGGCAGGATTCGAGGTGGGTGGGGCCTGGGTGTCCTGGTCCCAGACTCCTGTGGAATCTGTGGCAGGTGAGGCGCATGGAGAGAAGGAATGGTGGGGGTACAGGAGGTCGTCAGCTCTTGCGGGGACTCCCCCTGAGAGGAATGGGGAGCACTGGTCGAGGAGGTTGTGAGCGGCAAGCCAGGGCGGCGTGCCGAGCGGACAGAGCCGAGTGCTGCAGCGTAAGATACGCCCGGTCTCACCTCCAGACTCCGCACCCTGTCTCGTGCCTCTCGGAGGCAAGGAAATCCGCTACCTGTAGGCCTCGGACCTCCTTCTCGAACCTGAAGAACAGGCATTCTCTGGATGAAGATGGGTGTGCACCTTCACAATTGGAGCATTTGGGTGTGTTGGGGCACTTGTCTGGGTGAGCAACTTGTCCGCAACGCACACACAATTGGTGCGGCTGCCGACAAACTGAGCTAACATGTCCGAACTTGTTGCATTTAAAACAACGGGTCGGGTCTGGGATGTATGGGCGGACAGAGAATTCGCATGACGTGCGGTCTCCCATACCCCATACAATACGGTCGGGAGGGACTAAGTTATTAAAGGTAAGAAGTAGACGCGGTGTGGAGGAGGGGGTACCTCCCTGTCGGGATGTGAAGCGATAGATCTTGGTGACACCCTGGGGTGCGAGGTCCTCCAAGAGCTCGTTCACTGTAATTGACAATAAGCGTGTGGCATAAATAGTGCCCTGACTCTGGTTCAGGCGAGGGTGTGGGGAAACGGACACCGAGCATCCAAGGACCTCAGTGATGGAGAGTAGGGCTTTCGTCTCTGTGGCTGAGCGTGATTTTATGAGGAGGGAACCATCCCTCTGCGGTCGCACATCATAACGGCTGGAGTTGCTGCGGGCTCGGATCGCCTGAAACGTCCGTTCAGAATTGGTCGGAAGGGATCCAGAGGTAGGCCGGATCTCTAGGAATTTGTGGATACTTGGAAGGGATATGGAGGCAGTAGAGTCGAAGTGGACTGGGATATCCAACTGTCGATAGGATGGTCGTGCATGCCGACTTCCCCCTCCGCCGCGGGGCTCTCTCCGTGGGGAGGCAGGCCGACGGCGGGTGAGGGGGGCATAAGGGGAGAGCAAGAAGCCGGGTTTTGGAGGTAAATCTTGGGTGGAACTTGACTTGCCCGAAGGCAGCTGAGGCGGGCTGGGGCGAGACCCCTGCTCCAGAGGGCGTACATCCAAAGGGATGTTCAGGGTACAGCCTGGGCTCGGCAACGGTAGAGGAGGATGCAAGTGATCAGTTACCAAAGGGGGGTCAACCCCATCTGGATGCGGGCTTCCAGTGGTAGGGGACTCGAGGGCCTGGTTGCCCACCACCCGAGTGTTGAGGAGTAGTCCGAGTATTAGAAACGGAAGTTGTTAACCGAATAGATGAAGAAGCCATAGCAAAAAAAGAGAATTTTCATCCCCCGCGCGCATCCAGCCACCATCGACTCCAACAAGGGAAAGGCGAATCGTGGGCTCACTCGGTCCTACCGCCAATAGATGTCACGCAGGGGAGATACACCCACTCCCAGTCCCCGTGCCTACAAGGCGGCCACTCTCATCCAACGCGCGGTGAAAGATGGCAGGGACAGGGCTTGGGTTTGGTTTAAGAGCGACAAGGGTGAAGGTCAACCACCTCCTTCACCCAAGGTCCAAGGAAAAAATCAAGTCAAAGTCCAAAACAAAGCTAAATGCGGGAAGGGAGGAAACAACAAACCGAGAAAGAGTTGGGGAAAGGAGGAGAGGGACATATAAGTAGGAGGGTAGGAGATCAGCCGGGTCCCAAAACGGGTCCAATGGTCCACGAGGGCAGAGAAGGCCCTTGCATCGGAGGAAGATGCATTCCCACATTGGCCACAGAGGGACGCGCCCTATAGCTCCGGACAAAGCGAAGGGTGTGTGTGTGTGTGTGTGTGTGTGTGTGTGTGTGTATACACACGCCACAATAGTTAACTTAGTTTGAAAGAATTTAAATAGGTGCTTTATGTATATAGGAAGGGAGGGTGGGGTGAGTGAGACCCGGGGATATTTCACTTAAAAAACTGTGCACTACTAAAACCTATCTTAATGTTAAACAGCTCATATAACTAAGTGCAGTTTCTCTCATGCGTGAAAGACTTGAGAAATCTGATATGTCAATTATCGCTGACTGTTTACAGTTTTCAAATTATTATTGTCAAGTTGGTAGCTGATTATGTTACAGTAAATTCTTAGGAATGACGGAGTACTACTTGGGAATGGCTGATCACGGATACAAGATATCTCTTGTGAATTTCACCATCATATATCTCAGCTGTACAGTCTATTTAAATAAATAAAAGTTCAGGGCCATGAAACTGTTTCTTACCAATGCGCATCGATAACAACATGAAGTTTTACAACATGACTTTTTTAACCGATTGTAGTACTAAAAATAACCAAACACCCTCTAATTCACAAAACAAAACCAGAAGGAAACGAAAGTCAAACTATGAAGTATTACCAACGTTTCCCAATAAGTAAAGTGAAGCCGCATTAATTTTGGCCTGAGCGCTGTGTCCCGTGGGCACCAACTTCTGGTGTTCTTGACTAATAATTATTATTTAAAAGAAACGTATAAATGTACAATATATAAATTATATCTCCGGTACAGAAGATATTTTTAAGCTTTATGTATCAAGCTATTAAAAATAAAAAGAATTAATTTGGATACTTGCGTGAAGATTCTCAGAAGCTCAACCCGTTTGGTTTCTCCCTGTACATTTTTGCAATAAAGATAAGTACTGACGAGACTAACTCTATTCTTCCTTCCTAACTCAGTAGATGTCTTAAGATGTAAAACGGAAACATTCCGTTTGCTTCTTTGATGGGTTTTGGAATGAAAGTAATTTACTTTCAAAAGATGATTCAGGACAACCAGTTTGGAGTTTCTTTAGTTTTTCATGAAAGGCATACTGGCTACATGTGGTAGGTATCACCCTCTTGAAAGGCTTAATGAGGTATATATTAATAATAATAATAATGAAACGAGCGCGGTCTGGGACTCGGTCCGGGCCCCTATATTTCAAATTTTGCAAGGATATGTGAATATAATACGAACAACACATTTCTGGCCCAATTTGTGGCTTAACTGTGTGAAATAACCATATCTGGATTCTGGACTAGCCCACGGTCACAGGATCTCAGATTACACACACACACACACACACACACACACACAATATTGCTGAACTTCTACAGACAAATTTTAATTAGGAGCAACATTCTGCACAAGATTTTCTGAAGTGGTTTCATCCTTTAATTAAACATGGTCAGTGGTCACACTAAGTTCAGCACGTAACTGACTCCTACAGTTAAAAGAAAGGTACTTTCCTGTTATCCCGGACCCCAGACTTTTTTTTACCAGATTCGGACGCCACTTGCCAGATTACCAAATTTCATTACCAATTTTTTTTAAATGTTAACTAAATTAACCTAACCTAACCCACCCCCTGGTTAGGTTAAGTTAGGTTAGTTACTTAACATTTAAAAAAAAAATTTGGCAATGAAATTTGGCAATCTGGCAAAAAGTTTGGGGTCCGGGATAACAGGAAAGTACCAAAAGAAATATTACAACAGTACATACGACCTACATAATTATAGTTAGTGTGGATTCATAAAAGTGCTTTCTACAACCCTTTATGAAAAATGTTCATGCATTTGATAAACTTTGGCCAACCAGCTTTGCCAGACCTGTATGTCAAAATTTGGAAATTTAATTAAAAAATTAATTTCCTAATCACCGATTTCTTTAATGACAGAAATTATAAAGTATTTAATTAGGCTATATTTAATTTATTACCGAGTCTAATTTCCTCAGATTTTACTCACGAGCTCCGACTTAAAACTTAACGTTTATTTATAAGTTTAAATGGCAAACAAACTATTCCTGAAATAAAGGGTGATCCAGAGAAATGGGACCCAAAAGAAACCCCTGTAACTCTTAAAGTATAAGTCCTTTTATAAAATCATACGCATCATTCGAAAGAGGATAGTTACAAGTTTGTACAGGATTGTATAGGTTTTGACAATACAAGACAAGATAAGATACAAAACAAAATAAAAGTGTTAGTTAAAACTAACCCTTCAAGATGACTGCATGGACTGTGGAACAGCTGCGTTTCATAACTGAGCAATATTATGAGCATGGAAGAAGTGTAGTTTCAGCTCAAAGATCTTTCAAGACAAATTTTCAGATGTCAAAATCACCTTCTAAGAAAGTAATCCGTCGGTGTGTCAGAAATTTTTCCCTAACTGGCAGCATTGGAAAAAGAAAACCAACTGGAAGAGTGCGCACAGCAAGGATAGACGAGATCATTAACAGAACTCATGAAATTGTACAGGATAATCCTAACATAAGCATCAGACGTGCTTCTCAGCTGTTAGGAGTTGGATATGGACAACACACCGTATATTCAAGCAAAATTTAATGCTCTTTCCATATAAAATTCAAACAGTGCAACAACTAAACGATGGAGATTTCGCACGAAGACGACAATTCTGTCAATGGATCCAACAGAAGGTAAATGACACCACCAATTCTCTAGCAACTTTGATTATGTCAGACGAAGCCCATTTTCACTTGAATGGAACTGTAAACAAACAAAATTGTCGTTTCTGGGCAACAGAAAATCCATTGAATATTACCGAAGTCCTGTTGCATAGTCAGCGTGTAACTGTTTGGTCTGGTCTTACTGCATCTCAGATCATAGGGCCGTACTTTTTCGAGGATTCCACCGGAAACACGGTCACTGTAAATGGTGATCGCTACGAAAAAATGTTGACCGATTTCCTTATTCCTAAATTAAGAGATCTTTGTCTAGAAAACCACTGGTTCCAACAAGACGGAGCTACCTGCCATACCACGAGGAACTGCATGGCAGTTTTGCGTCAAACGTTTCCAGGCGAGTTAATCTCAAGATTTTGGAGACGTTGAATGGCCCGCAAGGTCTCCGGATTTTTCTCCCTTAGATTATTATCTCGGGGGATATTTAAAGAGTAGGGTCTACAGAAATAACCCAACGACCTTGCAAGAATTGAAGGCCGCCATCACAAATGAGATACAGGCCATATCACCGCACACTCTTGCAAAAGTGATGCAGAACTTACAAGCGAGAACACTGGAATGCTTGGCAACTAATGGACCACATTTGAAAGGAGTCATTTTAAAAAAATAAATATTTCATAATAAACTTGTAACTCTACTCTTTCGAATGATATATAGTTTTTATGAAAGGAATTAAATATTAAGAATATTTGGCATTTTTTTATGGGTCCCATTTATCTGGATCACCCAGTACAATCAGCCTACAAAGTTAGTTAGGCTTCTTAGTTAACACAACTCATGAACTAGTTGCAACAATTTGGTAGCCGGTGGCGTGCAAATTTATTATTGTTGAAATTAAATGTAATCTATGCCAGTGGTGATCAAAAAACAATCGATTACAAATAAAAATTACTGATGTCTGAAAAGTAAAGTATAAAGTAGAAATTATTTCTCTGAATTAATTATAAAATAATTAATCCAGAGAAGTAATTTCTACCTTATACTTTTAGTTACTTTTCACACATCAGTAATTTTTTTTTGTAATCGATTACATTTTGCCCACCACTGGTCTATGCCTAGTTACAACATCCTTAATCGTCGAAGAAAATGATAAACAAGGAAATCGAAAATAACTAAAAAAATGATAGGCCAAACGGATCACCTGAAGATCCGTCACCCCAGCCTTTTTTAGTTAGCTTTATAAGGCTAATTAACGAAACTATCACGACCTAACCCACCCAATCGTCAAGGGCGTACAGTTGACCTAACGAGTGGTTAGGTTAAGTCGTGATATTTTCGTTAATTAGACTTATAAAGCTAAAAAAGGCTGGGGTGACGGATCTTCAGGTGATCCGGCCAAACTCCCTCGTAGCCTTTCATGAACGAAGGACTCGTCAAGCATTACGTCAAAAGGTTTATGCGAGAGGCATAACCTATATTGTATAAAGCCCACATGAAGACAATCGTGTTGGTACTTTAATGGATTTTAGCAATGGAACTATGAACTATTTTATCGAGATCGAAAGTACAGCTTGTAATAAACCTGCTCTACTTAGGCCTATTTTACAATTATGCAACGATATGAATTCAATGAATCAATGGTAGGCTGAATGAAATCAATCGAAGTTAGGTTTTAAATTAATCGTAAACTAGGCCTATGCTTAGTGTAGCTCAGTTTAAATGAATGTACGATAGTCTAGCAGATTACAGGCCTACCAAGTTGTCACATTAAGAAACCTATATAATGCTTTTTATTTCCACTTTATACTTCGCTCATACTCGTAGCTATACCTAAAAAAGTAGCCTAAATCGATGGCTCTACCATAGGCTACAGGCTAGCGTAGCCTATTAAAATCAGGCCTAGCTAGGCTTTGCTCGAACCGCAGCCCCTAGACTTTCGACTACTAGTACTATAGGGTAGGTCCCAGATTTCAAATTATATTTTTAAAAAGTCCTAGACCTTCACTTACAACAGTAGATCTTACCTCCCAAAATGTCGTCTTGAATTTTGAAGTTCACTTGTTTAATAGTACTTAAAGCAGGTGACGTAGGCCTAGGCATATTTGTTTCCACAACAAAAAAATTTTAAGCTATACTTCATTTGCGCTTTGCAAGGCCTACCGCAAGCAGGCTTAACGAGAAATTATGAAAAGTGAATCAATTTCTATGATACATAAACCACCACCAATGTTTTATATAATGTCATAAGGTAACGTGAAAATGAATAGCTTTCCTTTCGAATAATAATACACCAATTCAAAACAAAGGTCCTAGATGCGCAACGGCGACATCAATCGCTCGATTTCTCCGTCGTATTCCGACACAAAGAGCTGCTCGAGTCAGCTGGGCAGTTTCTGTTGATATTTTTCAAATCATGACGTCATAGCTGCAACGCTGCCACATTTCACCCTTCAAAACATAGTATGGATGGAATTTTATTTAAGTTTGTGACCCCTGTAAAGCATTATTAAGTATCCTGTACCATATTTTTAAAAGATACATGTTTTTAAGAGATGTTGCCTTGGCGAGAATTATTAGCTAAAAAAAAAAAAAAAATTCAAGGAAATAAATTTTCACGTAAACATCTTGCAAACAGAAATAAAGGTTGCATCCGTTGAAACATGTAAATGTTCACGTAGACATTTAACTGAGTTTATCGAACCAAAATAATAAAATTCCTGAACTCAGGTGAACTCTTAGTTAGTGGAGGAACAATCAACAATAGCAAAATTAGGCATGGAAAGTTAATTCCATTTATATACATACGTACTACATAAAACAATAAGTGCCAAAATATGTTGAAAACTTGTAAGGCACATACATGCAAATCGTAATTATAACTACATATGAGTAATTAGAACTTAGGTAAGAATGTTACTGTTGAGGTTTTGTTTATTTTCAGACAGAGCTAAAAAATAGAAACATGAATTTAAAAGAACGTTATAAATGAAATTTCCTTCCAATTAAAAAAATGAAAAGGAAAATCATAAATAACAAAATATAAACGCTACCTCTCTCTGTTGCTAACTGTCAACAGCCTCAATAACCAGCTGAATTAAAACCACGCACTGAACCCAATGACTTCAATATCGGATGCAATAATGAGTTATTCACGCCAAGAATGCTATTATAAACAAAAATCAGTGCTACTATAGCGTGGGGTCTACAAAAGAATTTACGCTGAAGTGACCTGACCTAACTTGAATTTGTGCTGACCTGACCTGAAATGACTTGACTTCATCTTTGGGGACGAATGTGAGGTCAAGGCGGACTATATAAGGGTGAATCATGAAGACAAATATTAGTTCAATTACATTAAAACAAAAAATTTAAAGGACAAATAAAACAACCAATTCATTCAATGGGATATAATACCCAGTTAGGTTAATTGAATGCCCGGTTAGGTCAACTGTATGCCCTTGACGATTAGTGATCCCTAATTAGTGATCCCTAATTTAAAAACATTAGTTATCTTTCTGTCAGGAAAAGAGTGATCCACAAGGTTTGATTGTATTTAACTTGATCCTCCAAAACTTCGTACAGCCTGTATTTTCCAAGAAATTGTCCAGAAAATCAAGTTCTTAAGGTTACCCTGAGTTTGTAAAGGGGTTTCAGGGAGGCTTTCCTTTCCCCTTAATTGCCTCCGAGCAATATGTCATGCAAATTTGGTGTCAGTTGGTTGAGAGGGAAAGTCTGTAGACTGTCATGTGTATTAAAAATAATTAATAAAAATAAACAGAAATAATTTTTTCAGGATTTCTAATAATTTTTAGTTATATTTAATAATAATGATCACACACACACACACACTATGTACAGTATATCTTTGGTAACCTTTGGTTTTGCTTCCGCCCGAATTGTTCATTCAGACGAAGGTCAAGCTTTTCACTCCACCTTAGACCTACAGTTTAACGTGGAATTCGAACCACGCCCCACCAGCAGCCCAGCGTCTTAACCACTAGGCCACCCAGAGTACCAATTTATCTACCAACCACTTTCTTTATTGTGTGGAATGATGAACAGCTGGGTTTTGCTGCGCGCCGCCTGCCGTCACCGGGTTTCGATCCCGGGGCCGATGGATTCATAGTCGGCGACGATAACCACTACAGGACCGAAGCGCATCACCATATATATATATATGGGGCTTTTCCATTCTATGGGCACCAACGAGGTTAGATTAGGTTAGGTCAGGTTAGGATAGGTTAGGCATGACCAATAATAATGATAATGTAATGTAATAAATCATCAAATTTTTGAATAGACAAATATTTTTTGTATTTATTTATGTTCATAGCTGTTAAATTAAATAAATTAAATTTCTGCTATTCAAAATGTACTGATTAATTATTAATTAAGTTAAAATAAGTTCAAAAAATATTAATTTCTCTCATTTCAATGGTGCCCATAGAACGGAAAAGGTCCATATATATATATATATATATACCACCGAGGCGCATCATATATATATATATATATATATATATATATATATATATTATATATGATGCGCCTCATATGAGGCATCGGTCGGGCCGAGTTGGTATCTGATATATCCCAAAAAGTAGCCTCCGTCCAACGGAAGCTTGCTATCGCTTATTTTATTATTAAAAAAAAAATTAATAAATAAAAAAAAAAATATATATATATATATATATATGCATTTAACTGCAATGACCACGCAGTATATAAATGAATAGAAACGACATAATATTAAGGAACGTTATTCATTTATATACTGCGTGGTCATTGCAGTTAAATGCACATATTCACGATTTGCGAGGGTGCCCTCTCAGGGCATTGGTTTCTGCCCTATGTAGGAGAATTTCGATTTGTGAATGATTGAGGTCCGTGGTGTAATGGTAGCGCATCCAACCGGCAATTGGAAGGCCTTGGGTTCGATTCCCGGGCGGTTCGCCTCATTTTTCATTTATTCGTTATTTCTCTTCCGCGTGTGCAGAAACGTTCCTTAATATTATGTCGTTTCTATTCATATATATATATATATATATATATATATATATCCAATGGATGGCTTGGCTTGAATTTCATTACTGAAATGATAAAATGCGGATATGAAAAAATCATTGGAAAGCCACTGATTAGCAGTTATTTTGGAACAAAATTCAGATTCATGTAAACATTTATCACGTCACGCACATGAAAATAAATAACTACTTCGACAACGAATTAAAACAAGCAAAAGAATATCGTATTTAATTCGACTCTAAACATTTGGAAGTTCATAACTCTTCCTGTTTTAAATGGACTTGCGATTATTTTAATGAAACAAATAAGCTTTGTTTCCCCCAAAAACCTTCATTTATATTTCAGCGTTTCTGCCTCTTTTGGGAATTGTATTTTCTACGCGTTCAGGAGATATTCAGCTTCGTGTGTAGTAATATTTTGGCGATTATATTCAACTGGTTTCTGTAGTTTGTCTTATCAATTAATAGAGGTGATTCAAAGAAAGAATATAATTGGGAAATATACCGAAATAAGGAAGATATTACTCCGTACCTCACATCCTCTAAAACTGATACGATTTAACAACAAATCAACACCTTACGAAGTAACATTCAATGTTTACTTTCAAATATTTGCAAGTTTATCGACGCAGATTCCGTGAATGTTTACAATCTTACAATGAAAGGTTGTAGAGTGACTAAATAAATGTAGAAACTAATTTTAGATCACCTGAAGATCAGGGACCCCAGCCTTCTTTAGTCAGCCTTATAAGGCTAACTAACGAAAATATCACGACCTAACTTAACCTAACCAATCGTTAGGTCAACTGTACGCCCTTGACGGTTGGTTAAGATAAGTCGTTATATTTTTGTTAGTTAGCCTTATAAAGCTAACTAAAGAAGGCTGGGGGCCCCGATCTTCAAGTGATCCCTAATTTTAAATACTAAAATAAAAGGTTAATACTAAACCCCTTTGTTAATAAATGTTTTATTTCGATAGACAAATTACATTAGTCGCATTACAAAAGAATTATGAATGATATAATATATATATTATAATAAAATCTGAAGCGATAGGCATTCATTACCAATAAATATTAAATTTCATGCAAGAATCGAAGCATATTAGATTTTAAAGTGTTTATTTTATTTAATTAAATACATATAATATGAAATAAAAAGTTGAAAGAAAAGATTTAAATATTTTTTAATAAAACCTAACAATAATGAGTATATAGCAAGTTATAATAATAATAATAATAACTAGTAACTTAAAAAGACAAAAAATATTGAAACAAAATGTAGAGATGTATACATATATATATTTATAAGATATATATATATTTATATAAAACCTAACTAGCTGGACTACGGTATAAAAATTTGCATATAGAAGTGTTTCAAGCTAATGAGCTAAATGCCCTGTTCAGGCAATTCCATACATATATATATATATATATATATATATATATATATTTAAAAAACTTATCTTGTTAGTATACGATTTATATTTCTGCAAGATTGAGGTATAATTGATTTGGCTTCAGTTAGTAATACATTTCGTACGAAATTGTATTCATACAACTATATCAGACCAGTTTTTAATTACGAGTGTTTGCCACATATATTAGGGGTGATTCATATATAACTATAGTCTAATTCTACAAATTTTAAGTTTATAGTATTTGTCACTGAATATAGTTTAACAATTAACAAGTGCAAAATAATGATAAATTTATTAGGTGCTATTATTATTATTATTATTATTTCTAAAAAAAAGATGGACAAAATATAAACAGGGTTTTTTTTTACACGTAACATAATTTAGCTAAATGATAACTGGATCTATTCTAGTATTAGGGCTATTGAAAGAAATTTATTCCTAAAAATAACGAGAAATTGTGTACAATTGCGTGACTTCCTAAATTTAATTATAACAAAAGATTCATAGAATTTTGATTTTAACACAGAAACCTTCACAAATAAAACCAACAAGAGTGAAAAAAAAAAAGGAAATTTTGCTCCATGCCGATTAAAGGGCATGGCAATGATGGCATGCAGCAGATGTTTCCTTTTTGCCCTTTAGTTTTCTTTCCTCACGTAACTGTACTGGAATTGGATTGGGCTACGTGACTAAAATCACGATGTATCGTTTGTGACCTAACAAACATTACGGAGGTCATAATTCTTGCTACGATCTACAGTCTGATCTACAGTTATTTATGGCAAATTATTCAAATCGACAGCTAAGATTTAATCACAGAGGAAAGGGTTTAGATGGCTTAGTGCGAAGCGCGATAATGCCATCCTGCGGATATGTAGACACACTCTCTTCAAGACGAACCGGACAAAATTAATTCGATATAATATCCTCTGCTACTGATTGAGTAAAAAACTACAGAGGTATAAATAAACTTTTTAAACTAAACTGTACTGGATATTTTCAGTGTAGCAAGTATTATGAAGACATTTGTACATACATGTAACATTCGTGTGTACTTTGTATTAACTCACATGTTGCTTTTCCGTGATATGAAACACGAAAGAAAAATCACGGTAAAAAACTTTAATAACTAAATACAAAAAAGAAAAACTACTTAATTTTTATTAAAGATTTAACTAATTTATTTTCCTACGTTTTTCAATGTGATATAAAATCGGCCTAGCCTAAAAGATTGGTTGAGGCACACATTATCTGATAAATATGATTATTTTCATATGAAAACCTGAGAATTACTTTTGTTTAAGATTAACCCGTTCAACTAATTATATATATATATATATATAAAGTAAAAAAACTATAATAGTTGTACTATTACAATGGTTTCTTAATAAAACTATTTTAAATAGTGTTAGTCTAACTATCTATTATTAGTCATTGCATCACACTATTTTTGAACATTTTCAAAACTAGAATGGTTGAAATGTACTTGTTTCATTTTTATGTTTCATCAGAATGCTGTATTTTGACGTATTTGTGTTTCTCTGTGTACATAATGCGAATTTTGCACATAGCAAAAAGATGTATGTCCTCAAGCTTGCAGAAATACCACCCGAAAACAAAAGACGAGAGAAAAATACATATAATGTGTGTGCGTGTGTGTGTGTAAGAGAGAGGGAGAGGGAGAGAAAAAACGACAATCCCATCCCAATGAGAAACCCTGATGAAGACGAGACAGACAGAGAGGTAGAGAGCAGCTATTAATAGAAGAATTAGCATCCAACTCTGCATAGATAAAATGCATATTATAAAATACGAAGAAAGTAAAAAAGAACGTAATATATATGTATAATAATTATAGGAAATTAAGGGTAAAGAAACAGGTGTAAACATGCATAAAAAAAACAATGGAAAAAAGCAAAATTTAAATCTAATAATCTCGTGTGTAACACTAATTTAAAAAAAAATGTGACTTTGCGAACACTGACCTCATTAAAGGGGAAAAGAATAGGCTTATCACAAAAACTGTTTTTGACTTACTTAATCTGTCATTACAGAATTATAAATTGGCTTAAAGCGACTACGAATGCGATATTATAGTGGTGTAAAGATGGGTAAAAAAAAATTCATCGCATTCAAAGCAATATTCGAGTCCATTTTAGTTAGCCTATCAAATCTATGCACTTTTAATCAATGAATGAAATATTTCAAGTTGAATTTCAAAATTATATTTGGGTACATTTTATACAAGCTGTTTAAGATTTGTTAATTGAATTTTGCAAATGGGAATACTTTACAGAAAGAAAGGTACAAACTAATGCAGTAACAGACTGTGTTCTTGTTCATCTTATTGTACTTGTTGATGATAAGAAGTACAAAATATCCGCTTTGCTACTTAAAATCTGATCATGCATTTTGAGTTAGTGAAGTTAAAAAAAAGAAAAGTTACGTATCAAACTTTTCAATATTATCAGAGGTGGTATGGTGGTGTTCAACGAAATAAATCCAATGATACATTATAACTATTAACTTCTATATACGTGTGTGTGCTAACACGGATCAAATTTGCTATATGAATGTGTTTGAAAGACAATAAAATTTATACCACACGCGCATTATGAAAATATCCAATGAAATTTTTCTTTTGTAAGGTGCCAAATGAAAAGTGAAGCAACATTATGAACTGCATGCGGGTTCACTACAGTTACAAAAGCAAAAAAAGAAAGGAAAACTAAATTGAAGACATACTGATATTATTATTCACAACGCAGTGACTTTTTCCAAATTTATAATCCTGTAATTTGAACATTTATGAACCTGTAAAAAACTGCAATTTTTTGTATTTTATTTTTTTATGGTAATGGTAAAGTTCAAACAAGGTACAAAATATAACAACTCAAAAAATACCCAAAAAACAAATAAAATATATATATATATAAAATATTTATAATCAACAACAACGATTATGCCCAAAATAAAACTTTGATTAAAAAAACCTTTGGAACTTTCTTAAATGGATAGCTACAATAGCTAAATAGAAAGAGATTTTATTAAATGACACAGTAGTATTATTAATAATGTCGTCTATATTTAAAGAGGTAGTATATATATATATACAGTATATATATATACAGTATATATATATATGAATTAAAAAATAGATTCTAAAAAAATTCTACGCTTAATAACATTTGTTAATACTTGGAATTTGTTTTAATGAATTCCTAATAAAAAAAAATCTTAAATGTGAGACAAGGAGAATGAGGTAAAGTACCAGATTTACACGCAATCCCTCCTCCGCCTCTCCTCTTCTCCCATCCTGATTATTCTTTAGTGAAACAGAATTAAATTTTCTTGTGCCGAATCTTACCTTCTTTGGCACTAAGCTGACAATAAAAAGATTCTATTTTCTATGACAGGAAGTTATATGGCAGCCGGCTTATATACTTCTTTAAAAATTAATATATATTTATGTATTCCTTCGACAATGGAATATATATATATAAAAAACAAACTAAAGAATTAATAATATCTTTGTTAATATAGGTATATTATAATATCAGAAAATTATGGCTAAAAATACAAAGTTATTTTAATACATACAGAATATTTATAGTGGAAATGACCTTACATAAAAAATAATAGGGTCGCTTTTTCAGCTAAAAATTTCCAAATCTTAAAATTAATAATTTTAACTCACCAATTGATTAACCGCCATCCTAGTTTGCATGCAAAAACCCTCGATTAAAACAAAATAAAACTACGTCAGTAATTAGCTATTATAATAATAATAATAATAATAATTAATAATAATAATAATATATTGGAGTTAAAAATATGTATTCAAATATATATATATATATGTATATATTTATATATGTATATTCATATATTCCCGTAATCTCTATCTCTACATACTAAAATTCTCTTAAGTGTATAAGAAAAGAGGCATTGCATATGTAACTTGAAAACGATGAAAAGGGATTTTTTTCTTTATTTTTTATTTCACAGGTACGAGGGAGCTACAATACTCTTCACAGGTGTTGAAAATCGTTAAAAATTCTTACATTAGGACCAAGATTTTGTTTCTTTTTAGTTGTATTATTAAGTAGGAAGATAAAAAAGATTAAAAACACTATCAGCAAAGCATTTTGAAAAAGCGATCAGAAATGCCTTTTCTTTTTCAAAAAAAATTCAGATCAAAATATTCCAACACGGAAGGAAGTCAAGATTTTTAAAAGTAGTTATTCTAAAGCTGAGACATGAGCAACTCTTTTCGAATATGACTTATTCAGCCTGAGACTTACAACAACAATCTTTCAAATTCGTCAAATAATGGGTTGTTGAACTGTCAAACAACGCACAACCTGTGACTGCCTTTTAATAAGAGAAGTGATAACTCTGCTGTCTGGGTTAGCTTCCATCTGAAGACTCGATTGAAAGATCTTTTGATTCATATTTTGAGGGAAGAGAAACGTCTATTCCCTCACTCGTATAATTAAGGCCTCCTTCCCCTCCTCCAGACGTTTCCCGACTTTTACTTTCGATATTTACAGTGGCGTCCGCTGCATTCGTTCTTCTAATATCGTCCAGCTTCGAATAAAGTTCCCCGGGGTTATCTACTAACATACCATTAGCTTTGTTCATATCTGTCTCTTCTTCATTGAGTATTTCGTGTTTCGTATCATTCCACGTCTGCGTCAATAGCCCCGATGACTCAGCCGGGGAAGGAGGACTTTCAGCCCTTTCGATTTTGGGCTCCCTGATCTGAACGATGGGTTCTGTCACGGATCTCTCTCTGTCTCTGCTTCGGAAATCCCCAATACTTTCTTCGTCCGTGCTGTTGAAACCACTCTCGTAGACGTCGTCTTCGTCGACTTTCGACTGGTATGAAACGGCTTTAGAGTCGACCGATTCTCTATCCTCGCTCCCTTCTTCATCATCATCCTCCTCCTCTTCCCCTTCCACTTCCTCTTCTCCATCCTCCTCATCCTCATCTTCATCCTCTTCCTCATCTCCTGCTTCCTCGACGACTGCAGAGTTCATGTGATACTTGGATTCTCTGAGGATTTTAATCTTCAAGCTTTTGATTGGGTGTCGTCTCTTTTTGTGTGTTTTCAGGCATCTTTTGAGTCTGAACATCGCTGGGCACTCGTCGCACCGTATTCGCCGCCTACCCTGCCCCGGCGCCCTTCCGTGCATACGCTGAATATGAGTCTTTAGATTGGAACGCTGAGCGAATCCAGCCCCACAATGATCGCATTCGAAAGGCTTGTCTCCCGTGTGAAGCTTAGAGTGGATTTTAAGATTACTCAAGACGGTAAATTTAGCTCCACATTCCAAACATGAGAACGGTTTAATAGCTACAGGATTCTTTTTCCGTCCCCTTTTTGCGGGGATGGAAATTCCTTCTCCGTAATGTACGCGATTCTTATGAGCTTTAAGGTTTGATTTTTGCGTGAAGGCTTTGTCGCACTGATCACATTGATGAGGCCTTTCCCCAGTGTGAGTGACTTGGTGCGTTTTGAGGTTCGCTACTTGTCTGAAAGCGGCATCGCACTCACTGCATTTGTAAGGCCGCTCGTCAGAATGAATCTTTTGATGTGTTTTCAACGTGGACAACTGAGTGAAACACGCCTTGCATTCAAGGCATTCGTAAGGCCTTTCCCCAGTGTGTATACGCCGATGCGCCCTCAAATTCCCTTGTTGGGTGAATTTGGATCCACACTCATCGCAGGTGAAAGGTTTCTCTCCGGTGTGTCTCCACATGTGGTTCTTCAGCTGAGTGCTATTCTTGAACACCCTCAAACAGTCACTGCATTTATGGACAATTGGCATTCGGGGAGGTTTGGGTTCCTTAGGTTTTTTAGGCTTAGGAGGCTTTGGTACTGGAGGGGGAGGAGGTAGAACTTCTTGAGACATGTGCATCATAGGCATAGATACCGGGTAATCTTGGTCAAAAGGCTTAATATCCTGATAACCCCTCTCAATTTTCTCTTCCAATGACATACCATCTCTAATCTCTCTCTCTTCACAAGTATCATTCATGTATGCTGGAAACTGGTTATTATGTCCTGTGTGAGTGGAATGAGTAGAATGAGAGGTGTAAGACGAATAATACTGAGGAAGGGGAGTGGATACCTGGTCAGGCATTGGGGGTACGGAGGGAGCTGGAGTTGGAGGGGCGGGAGGGCCGATATTATTGTGAATATCGTTTCGGTAGATGTTATCAGCGTAATGGGGCGACTGCACTCTCATTGAGTCCCGCAACGGATGAGAAGACTCCGTTATCATTTTATGTGTAGAAGGGTCGTAATGTGATCGCATAAGCGGCATGGGCGAGTCTGATGACTGCGAATGATTTAACATTCTGTTATTCGTTATATCACCGTTATTGGTAATGTTCTGCCTTCCGTTAACTACAGTATCGTGGCCAATGTGCAAGTTCTCTGGCATCGCTTGATGGGAAGGTTCTGTAAGACACAAGTTTTCAGGTACCATTCTTGAGGCTTCTGGCGTTACTCTCAGATTCTCCGGAATCATCGAATGAGGGGTATCAGCGCCTACTCTCAAATTCTCTGGCATAGCAGTGTGTGGAGTTTCCGCTCCAACCCTCAAATTTTCTGGCATCATAGAATGAGGTTCGCCTACTCTTAAATTCTCCGGCATCATTGTATGTGGGGTTTCAGAGCCAATCCTTAAATTTTCAGCCATCATACTGTGGGATGACTCATCTCCTAAGCGAAGATTTTCTGCCATCATATTTCTTTGAGTAGGTATATTAACGGTATATCGCTGCGAGTCCGATCTTAAATTTTCTGAAGGAATATAACGTAAGTTCTCAGCCGCTACAGATCTTCCATCATTGACCGTTCTAACATTATCCATCGAATGTCTCTGAGAGGCAGAAAAATACTCTCTAAAGCTCTCTTGAACTAATCGTTGAGGGTCGGCATGAGTACGAAGCATCGATTCCTGCATAATTCTTTGGGGTGGTTCAGAAGGCGATCGAATTGGTTCATTTAAAACGCTTCGGTAATTTAACGAAGAGTTACTCGGTGAATTCGAATTATTGTGAATATCATGCCTTTGTAGTTGTTCCGAGGGTATTCCGGAACGCAAATCATCCACTTGTCTTTGGGGATCTGAATGCATTCTCTGAAGCTCTGAAACGAGCCTTTGAGCACTAAGTAGCTGCTGAGAATTAGTATCTGGCACCCTTTGAAGGTCTATTGGGTTGTTATTTTGATAAACTTCTTCCGCTAACCGATGATAAGATTCTATATTTTGGTCTTCCGCTCTTATCCTTTGTAAATCCGTAGGCACTCTTTGTGGGTCCCCTGCCTGCTGTCTATAGGGGTCAACCGACATGCGATTGGGATCAACTAAATACCTATTTTGATCTACTGGCTCTGAAGAGATGCGGTACGTGTCGGACATGTACCTGTGAGCCTCGGGAGGGGTACTTGGCAAGTATTTTGCCCCTGAGAATAAGGTGTGTCCTATCGACCCGACAGAAGGGGCCGAAGGGGAGGGAGAGGAGATGGAAGGGTAAGTGGAAGCGGCCAACGTCTGGGAAGTCAAAGAAGACGGGTGGGAAGTAAACATAACACGCCCGTCGAGGGCCGTCCCTGGCGTGCTGCTTCTACTGCCGTCTCCCGTTTGCATCTGCAAAAGAGAAAGAGAGTTTACAAACATGTATTTAAATATAGGCGCGTAATTTGTACATTATTTAATTATCAGTTTGAGCTTACATTTAATTTTTCGACGATCCAAAATATGCCATCAGTAAACAATGAAAAAGAGGATCATCATTAATGTTCCACTTTTTCATTGTTTACTGATGACATATATATATATATTTTTGTGTGTGTGTGTGTGTGTGTGTATGTGTGTGTGTGTGTGTGTTGTATAGATATAGTCATACGACATTTTTGGGGATTTATTTTTTTGAGCATTAAAGAAAAAACTAAACCCCTCAAACCTTTTCTTTAATGCCAACTGCCCAAAGGTAATTTTATTTATAATCTAAACCTAAAAGTTATCAAACAATGCAAAACCATTATTTTGACATATCTTCGGATCATATTAACTCTTACTGTTCAATATTAAGAATAATTTATTAGGATTAATTTTTAATATACATTTTCAAGACCTCTACAATTATATTCAAATATGATTTAATTAAATACCTAATAAATAAAATACCAACCTCAAACGAATAAAATACTGTAATGTAGAAAACTTACTTTCTTTGGCCGCATCTACGGATCATTATTAACTCGATGATCATTAAAAGTAATTTATTAGTTTAATTTATAACATATTAATTACATATCAATAAGTTTTGTAGTACATCATTGAGGCGGGTCGGAACCAAAAGGGTGAACTCGCCAAAAGTACTTTTGGTTCCGATCCCGACAAATTTATCATATCATCACGCGATTGGGATTTTGAATATGGCATACTTTCCTGTTCCTAACTGCCGCTAACTGTTAAAAATTTAGGAGAGTTGAAAATATTAAATATTGGGCAAAGGTCATCAGTAGACGAACTACAGATAGTTTTTATACGGACTGTTGGGAATAAACCCATACCCTGATCATACGATTTACTTCAAAATAAACATGCAAAATAAAAAATCAAACTTTATCCGTTCTTTTTATAACGTCTAGATTTAGTTTTCAATCGGGATACTAAAAGTGATGATTTTAAGCCGACTTCGGTTAAATAATAATGTTCGCCACATTTACGAAAACGCTCCAGGAAGAAAGAAAAAAATTAGTGGGCCTTGGAAGAGTTACAGAAATTGTAATTGCGCCGAAAAGGGTTCTTCGTTTTCTGTTTCGTTTGGATTAAGCAATCCCTTTCGATTGTGCAAAGATTTTTAGACTTTAAATCTACCTGAAAGCTTACTAACGTAACCTTTACTAATATAGAAGCAAAAGGACGTCTCTTTCATTTAATTTGACCCAAACAAAACGATATAAGAACAACATATTTTGGCTCCTAAGTTAAATTTTAGCGAAAATGTTATAGCCAGACGGAAACACCTCTACGGAGGGCAGAGAAACTTTTTTTTTTATGTAGGAAGGAGGGGGCCAAGGTCGAACTCCCGCGAAGACGACGACCCCCCCCCCCCCCACCATAGAGGAAGAGGAGAACCAAAATCAAGGTCTAAGGTTTTCGAGATGGCTGGGCACTGCGTTTGAAAGATTGGATATCATAGAAAGCGGGAAAGATGGATTGAAGAAGATTGTTCCAGAGTTGACCGGTTGAGTAGATGAAAGACTAAGAATACCGATTAACCCCTGCATTAGAGTTCGACAGAAAAAGAATGAGAATGTGTTTGAAAGTCTGATACTGTGTGCTCTCCTTAGAGGAGAAGGCACGCAGTTAGAGAGTTTAGAAGAGCAGTGTCCGTTATAATAGTGATAGACGATAGTAAGAGAGAGAGAGAGAGAGAGAGAGAGAGAGAGAGAGAGAGAGAGAGTTACAAGGAAAAGAAGTACCTCAAAAGGCCTTGCGGCCCATACCGAGGAGGTACCAATAGCAACGGGTGCCAGGGAAAATTTTGTAAAAGTTTATTTTTCTTTCAACTATCCTAGCAGTAGTAGAAAACTGGATAGAAAAGTAGAAGGCTCTCCCCCCACCCTCCCTGCCAGAGGCAGGTACGGAAAAAGGTTGAAGAAAATACCTTGACCCTGGAAAAGTAGCCAAGGAAATTTTACAGGAAAGTGGAGAATATATAAATAGCTCTATATTTAGTTTGCTCACATGAGAGTATTCAGTACTTTGTCTAGCCTATTTTTAAACATTTACACTTTGACTGGAAACAACCTCTGAGGGAAGTTGGTTCCAGATATTAACTATTTTATAGGAAAAGCAATTTCCGCACACTGAGGTCCTAAATGTCTTTACACACACAAATAGTGTGCAAGATTTCGTCTACCCTTTTCTTGAACTGATCCACAACTTCCGAAGGTAACCTGTTCCATGTGTCACAGATCTTATACGTAAAGTAATTCCCCCACACTCTAGTCCTAAACCGTTTCAAATCCAACTTCCAACCATTGTTGCGAGTTGGGTTATCATTTAAACTAAACATACTTCTAAAATCGACATCGTTGAACCCGCGTAAGAGCTTGAAAACCTCGATCAGTTGACCGCGCAGCCTCCGAGCTTCAAGCGAAAACAAGTTCAGGGCGCGTAACCGTCGATTGTAGCCCATATGCCTAACGGAAGGGATTAACTTTGTGGCCCTCGCCTGCACTCGCTCCAGCCTCTGAATATCTTTCATGAGGGTGGGCGACCAGAACTGCACAGCATACTCCAGGTGCGGCCGAACAAGAGAATTGTACAGTGAGAGCACAATCTCCTTGTTCCGAAACTGAAATTGCCTCCTAACATAACCCAATAGTTTCTGGGCTTTCTTTTCCACCTCTACAAACAGTTTCGTAAACTTAAGGTCGCTGCTAATTAGCACACCCAAGTCCTTTTCTAAATCAGTCACCTCGATATTACTACCCAACATCGAGTAGTCCGACTTGGGATTGGCGTAGCCAATGTGCATCACTTTGCATTTACCTAAGTTAAACGGCATTTGCCATTTTTCGGACCACTCTCCTATCCTACCTCTGCTGAGAGAGAGAGGAGAGAGAGAGAGAGAGAGAGAGAGAGAGAGAGAGAGAGAGAGAGAGGTACAAGGAAAAGAAGTACCTCAAAAGGCCTTGCGGCCCATACCGGAGGAGGTACCAATGGCAACGGGTGCCAGGGAAAATTTTGTAAAAGTTTATTTTTCTTTCAACTATCCTAGCAGTAGTAGAAAACTGGATAGAAAAGTAGAAGGCTCTCTCCCCACCCTCCCTGCCAGAGGCAGGTACGGAAAAAGGTTGAAGAAAATACCTTGACCCTGGAAAAGTAGCCAAGGAAATTTTACAGGAGAGAGAGAGAGAGAGAGAGAGAGAGAGAGAGAGAGAGAGAGAGAGAGAGATATATATATATATATATATATATATATATATATATTATATATTATATTTATATATATATATATATATATATAAAAGACAGTCAGTAAGAAGCGGAGAATCGATGAGACGAAAAGCTTTTGATTCCATCCGGTCAAGTAGAGCCGTTTTTTTTTTCAGTCCACATATGAGAAGCGCATTTGTGACCCCTGTTCAAAGGACTACGCCTAACATTAATGTAATTTTTAATTTTTATACGCATGCTGTGTATTTTTCTTTGTTTTATAACATTCAGCACACATTTTATTAGCTATATACTTACCTATATTTTTTTTAAGTATAAAGGAAGCTGAAAATAGTCATTAAGCCTGTCGGTCTAGGTTTAATTAAAAGAATGTTTTATACATTATACAAAAAATTTTTTTTTTTTTTTGACAAATATATAACAACAAATTTTGATATATATTCTAACAGGTCGATTTAGGGAAGGAAAATGTAACTTGCATTTGGGCAATCGTAGTTTCGCATCAATAAATAATGAAGTAATGACCCCCCCCCCCCCCCCCCCCCAAACAAGATCATGCACAAAATCGTTATTGGTGGCGAGAGTAGATTTTTATTTCTTACCGGCACTGTACCTAAACTGCCAAACCTCAATGTTATGTTGGCACACCGTTTAAACCCCCCTCCCATTTCCACTTTTTTCATTCAAATGAATAATTAGAGGCGTTAGAGATATAGACAATTATTACAGTCATGGACTACTACAATTGTGTGCACGAGTCATTTTGTTTACTGGTACATTGTACCAGTTGTTCATTTCTTTCCAGTTCGACGTACGATACCTGACGTACGATATCAGACACTGCTTACACTCTCTCCGTAATCCAGGCCTAAATGTTAAACCTTTACATGTACGAAATTTTTTTAGCGATTTTAGCCAGAAATCATTCATCCATGTACAGTAATTACTTTTCTTGCAAAACCGTTTTTGTAGTACTGTAGTTACAAAAATATTTTTTCATTCATTCATTAATCTCTTGAAATTAAAGATTATTTTCATCAGGCATCAAAACCTTCCCATTTTCCTTTTGAAATTCAAGTACCGTAATATGGGGTGATTTTGGCTCAAGGGGTGACATTGGCACTTCTTAAAAAAAAAAAAAAAAAAAAAAAAAATTGGTTTTATGCATTTTGTGCAAAAAGAAAGTTTCATGGACAAAAAAAAAAAGCACATTTTTAATCTATGGAATTTGGCCTATCTTTTTGTCTAAACACTTTTTCTCTATGTTCCTTAACTTACAAGTTATGTTGTGACAACGGTTTTTCTGCTGACAATTGTCATATCATAACTCGTAAGTTAAAGAACATAAAGAGAAGAGAGTTTTTTGACAAAATTCCATACGTTAAAAGAATGCTTTTTTCCATGAAATGGTTCCTTTTCGCACAAAATGCGTAAAACCATTTTTTCCATTCAGTTATTAGAAATATATTATTTTCTTTGGTAATATTCTGAGTATCTAAATACTGTTTTCTCTGTCCAAGTTTGATCTAAAACTAAGTTAGTTAGTTACCCTTTTCATACTGACCTACTCGTTCCAGAACTTCGCTTAATCACATTACGAAGACTACAGTACAAATATCAGTTTATCTTCCTGCCTTTTCACGTGACAAATTTGCGCTCTTTTTGAACCAGTGAAAAGGGAGTGTCTAGTTTTTAATTTTGAAAGTCATTATCAAAAGCGTTTTAGAAAATAACAACGAGACAAAGCAAAACTGAACTTAAAACTTACGTTTATATTTCAATGAACCAAATAAGTGTCATTTCATTTATGATACGAGGATATAAGGGTCCAAGTAAAACTTACGTTAAAGTTCGAGTAAACAGAACCTCCGTTTCGGCAAATTCACACATTTTTGGCAGGTATTCGTTTGACCAATAACGGAAGTTTTAGGACAAGTTAATCCGTGTGGAAGGGGTACGAGTTAAAAAGGATCAGCGACATAAAGCCTATAATTTAACCATTACCCTTTATAATCTCTCCCATCAATTCACTTACAAAAACACTACAATGAAGGATACTTCTTATTCAGTTACAACACGAGTCAAGTAAGGGTAAAATAAAACTCGGGCATGAAATAAAACAAACTTAACCAATCCTGTTATTATTTTTTAGAAGGATAACTTAACAAAAAGTACAAAAAAAACCTATAAAATGACCTACAATTCGATTGAAGAGTCTAATAAAAGCAAAGAAAAAACACTTAAAAGAATTAATACAAATTAAGAAATTTGTTCGTAACATATGTACTTTAATGTAATTAATGAAACAAAAATAATAGTTCTAATGCAGTAATTGAGAGAAATATATTCCCTAACTATAAATAGTAAAAGAACGATAGTCTATGAACTAACATTTACCGAATGCTGTAAACTATTCAATTATTAAAAAAACAATTCTTAAGTATAATAAGTCATTGGCCCATTACAATTTTCTACATAAAGCATAGCTAATTTTAAGTCCATTTGTTTTATATGAAACCTAGTCGATTTTTCTAAGTTATAGAAATAGCTAAAAGAGGAACTTTTTTTTTTCCACCCCCCAAGTTAATGTTAATACCTCTTCTGAAGAGAAGTTATTCTGTATTCATTAATTTCAATTATTTTACATTATTTTACATTATTTTAAATAATAAAATAATAATAATAATAATAATAATAATAATACAAAATAAAGCTAATAATTATGGGAACACTGATTAACGAATGAGAAGTACGTTAAATTTTTATTTTTAGTTCAACATTTTTGTCTGGTATAGAGGTTACTTTTTTTGTTTTTCAATTACAAAATTCTATATTTTCATGGTCTGATTATAACGTTTAACTCATTAAAATTTTAAAATTTTGTTCTGAAATGAATGAATTTAAATATGCACTCGGAACTTTTCTCAAAATTCACAAAATTTAAAAAAAGTTAGCCGAGGTCCTTTAAATATTTTTAAAAAATCAAATATTTAAGTGAGCACAAACTACAAATATAATAATGTTTTTAAACGAAATTAACTTTAGAACGACGGCATAAATTTATTAATTCGTATGAAAACCACCTTAAAGATGCCCAATTCTGCCATAAACATGATCAGAAAAATACTATACAAGGTGTGATGCGTACGATCAAATGTTCGTTGGCATAAAGGTTTATAAAGCTTCCTAGTACGCCTGACTTTTGACGATGACTCTCCCTTCTTTGATCTGTACTATTGGTTCATCAATGTTTTTGCTTTCGGTAATACTAAAAACCTTTTCTGGAGAGGTTCTCATAGCTGAAGAGGAAGGAAGGGAAGTGCCAAGTTGAAGAAGACTTTCAGACAAATGACTCGGAGAACTCATAAGATTCGGGAGAAAAGGGGAAAAGTTTATAGTAGTGCCGTTGTGTTTTTTGATAACGTGAGTGCGTAAATTGGCCTTTTGTTTGAAAGAGGAAGGACAATCAGGGCACGCGAAGGGCTTAACGTCGGAATGAGTCATTTCGTGAGCTCTTAAATTGGATTTTTGGGCAAAACTCATGAAGCAAATGGAGCACTCGAATGGCTTCTCCCCCGTATGAAGTCTTAAGTGAGTTTTTAAATTGGAAGCAGCGGAGAAGTTGGCTCCGCATTCATCGCAAATGAAGGGTCCCACTCCCCCGTGGCTCGCTTTCCTTCCTCTCCTCGTGGGAGGATCTTCGTCATCGATTTGATGTAGTTTAAGTTTGTGAGACTTCAAATTCGATTTTTGGGCGAATGAAGAACCACATTCATTGCATATAAACGGCTTCTCACCGGTGTGAGTCTTTTCATGAGTTTTAAGGTTCGATAACTGCCTAAAACTAGCCCCACAATGTTCGCAACCGTAAGGGCGTTCGTTCGTGTGGATCCTTTTATGATTTCTTAAATGGGTCGACTGCACGAAACAAGCGTCACACAGATCGCACTTATATGGTCGTTCTCCGGTGTGAATTAATCTATGGCTTTTTAAATTTGACTGCTGGGTAAACTTTGCACTGCAAATGTCACAAACGTAAGGTTTCTCCCCCGTATGAAGTTTCTGATGAGTCTTCAGATTGGAAATTTGAGTAAAAGTAGCTCCGCATTCGCTGCAGTCGAATGGACGTTCTCCCGTGTGTATTCGTTGATGAGTTTTCAAATTAGCAAGCTGAGTAAAAGACGCTTGGCATACCTCGCACTTAAAGGGCTTTACTCCCGTATGGCGCCAAAAGTGGTTCTTTAGCTGAGCAGCATTTTTAAAGCCCTGGTGGCAAACGGTGCATTCGAAAGTGTTTTCTTGTTTTAACCGCTTCTCATCGATTACAACTTCGGGTGTGGCAAGAACTGTGTAAGAGCCAGAATGATTATGCTCTCCTTGCAGGAAAGACTTCGCTCCACCGACCGAAGTTAGAACATCGAGAGCAGCAGATTGTGCCAATGCAGCATAACTATGAGACGGCTCGAGGTTTGTGAACGTAGAATGAGGCTTATTACAAAGCTCTTTCGGTCTTAAAGCACTTATGCCCCTCAGATTTTCTTCCTTAATTCTAAATTGCATGGGACTCTCGCTGTCTAGCAAAGAAAACTCGGAGAATGTTCGTTTTCGAGACTGGGAATGAGAGAGATCAGCGACTGAATGTCCAGTAGTGTTATGTACAATCAAATTTTCACTCGCAATACCACTAACACTCGGACTAGAAGGAGCAGGTTCCATTTCAGTCGTCGGTGTATGAGAAGTTGAAGAATTACTCTGAAAAAATAAAAAAAATATATTTGATTAATGTGTGTTATTTTAATAACTTACAAATAAAGTGCATATATCAATATCCGCATTAAATTAATCTGGTTTGAGCAGCCTGCTTCAAGAAGCAAAAAATTTTTTAATTCTTCTCATACTGACACTTAAGAAAAAAAGTTTACTAAAGAATTACAATGAAATACAAGAAGAGAAATTTTAAGAGGAGACGATTGCTTCTTGAAACAGACCCTTATTGAAGAAGAATAGGGGCTTACCTTGTCAACAAAATATTGATGAAAATTGTGATGAGGTTCTTCAAAAAAATAATTAAAATAAGAAAATAATTCGATTTTCAACAGGCGTCAGATAAAACTTAAAAAAGGTTGTGATGAATGACGTGTGACGTAACGATGCAATATTGAAAGAAAAAATAATAGCTAATCAAAAACTTTTTTCATACAAATTTAACCCCCAGGGTCTGTTTCAGTAAAACAATACACCCCTTATAAAGTTTCGATACATAAAACGAGACCTAACTGAATACAATCGAAAAACTGCCTAGTTTTACAAAAAGACTTTCACAGAATACTGCAGTATAATTAATGTTATATAATAATAATAATAATAATAATAATAATAATACAGAATATTTCTCAATCAATAATAATGGAAGTAATATAGTAATCTACAATATTCAATTACAAACTCCTAGCAACATTTGGTATAAATAAAGTTAACAAAATAAAAGGCTGTTTAGCCTACTTAATTTCAATTTTTGAAATTCAGCTTCAAATACATAAAATTGGTGAATAAAATGAAAGATTTAGATAGCCTGTAATTTATTATTATTTTTTTTTTTGTATTGGGGCGTTTACCGCCACTTCCCGCTATATGGTAGCGGATATCATGGCGAGGCGGAATACGAGAAAGAGAAACGGAGACGGAGAAAAGGCACTAGAAAAGGGAGAACAGCGGACTACAGGTGAGAAGTCACCTAAAGCTCAGATAGGATGCGAGATTGGGAGAGGAAGAGGAAAAGACGGTCAAGCGAGAAGAGAGGGCTCTCAGCGAGCATAAGGCGTAAACGTTCGGGGAGGGGGAAATCAGAAAGGAACGGGAAGGCGCGACGACGTACTGACGACAGGGTGGGGCATTCCACAAGGATGTGAGAGACGGTGAGGGGCGACTGGCAGGAGGCGCAACGAGGAGCCTCCTGCCGGAACATAAGATAGCCGTGCGTGAGGCGCGTATGGCCGATGCGAAGCCGCGCAAGGACAACCTCTTTGTGTCTGGAGCGGTGGAAAGAGGACACCCAATATGACAGACGGGGGCGGATGGACCAGAGTTTATTTCCGGTGGCATCGTCCCAGGACTGTTGCCACATGCGGTCGTGAAAGGAACGAAAGACCTGCACATAGTCTGAGAAGGGGCGCGGGCGGGGGAGGGGAGGCAGCGAGGCGGCGGACCGGGCTATGCGGTCCGCCGCCTCATTACCGGAAACACCAACATGGGCGGGAACCCAGCAGAAGGTGACCCGGATCCGGTGAACGGTGTGCAGGACATGGTACTCCTGTTGAATAAGGCGTACGAGGGGGTCCGGGGAATCATAGCGCTCGAGCGCCTGAAGGGCGCTCAGCGAGTCCGAAAAAATGGTACAGGAGGACCGCGAACACCCGATACCAGACGGAGGGCTTCCAGAAGGGCAAAGAGCTCCGCGGAAAAGATGGAGGCCTGAACCGGCAGGGGGATACCCCGGGAGGTAGGTGACAATGACGGAGAGAAGACGGCGGCCGCGACACCTGCAGGGGAGCGCGAGCCGTCGGTGTAGACGGGAACGTCGTCCGAATGGACGGGAAGATGGGCCAGAAAAGAAGACCGGAGGACGGCAGGAAGAGACTCCTTACGCAGGCCACGGAGCGCCTGGCAACGGCAGATAGGGTGGTCCGCCAGGGGGGCGACAGATCGAAGGAGAACGGCAGAATAGAGGGTGGGGGGATCCCCAGGACGAGAAAATCTCGGCCAGAGAGGCAGCGAAATGCCACGTGTCAGGCCGGGGTAGCGCCTGGGAGATCGCGGAGAAGAGTAGGGACATCGGAAGGCGGCAGATGCGAAGGTAACACTTCACCATGAGAAGGCCCCGGCGAAGGGGCAGGGGGGGTGTCCACAGTCCACCTGAAGACTAGCGACAGGGGACGAGCGGAAGGCACCCGACGCCAGGCGAAGGCCACGGTGGAGAAGAGGATCCAGCATACGGAGTGCCGGAGAGGAGGCGGAGCTGTAGACCACACAGCCGTAGTCGACACGGGATTGCACCAGGGAGGTGTACAGGCGCAGCAGAGTACGCCTGTCCGCCCCCCAGGTCGTGTGGGACAGATGACCCAAAAGGGAGAGGGTGCGGCGAGATGTTTGCCGCAACCGCCTAAGGTGTGGAACCCAACCGAAAAATCCGTCGAGGGTCATACCCAGGAATCTAACGGATGGGACGAGGGGAAGAGGAGTGCCGGCAAGGGTAAGGGCGAAGGTATGCGACAGACGGAGGCGCCGAGGACGGAAAAGCATACTGAAGACTTAGAGGGGAGAAAGCATAGCCAACCGAGGACGCCCAGCGAACCACCGCGTTGATGGCTAGCTGGAGCCGACGTTCAGCCAAAGACGGGAGGCGGGCCAGAGCAATAGATAGCCAGGTCATCGGCATAGAGGGAGCTACGAACGGATGTAGGCAGGACCGTAGCGACTGTGTTCATCACGAGTGAGAAACACAAGACGCTAAGGACACTACCCTGAGGGACACCCTCCTCCAACGGAAAGCGGTCAGAGAGGGCAGAACCGATGCGGACGCGGAAAGAACGGGCGGACAAGAAGTTATAAATAAAGGAAGGAGAAAGCCTACGAAACCCAGGGAGCGTAAGCAGTCGAAGACCGCGCTCCGCCGGGTAGTATCGTAGGCCTTCTGGAGGTCGAAAAAGACGGCGAGTACAAATTGACGCCGGGAGAAAGCCTCCTGCACGTCATGGCTAAGGAGAAGGAGGGGGTCGGTGGTAGACCGGAAGCGCCGGAAACCAGCCTGGGTAGCAGGGTACTGGTCACTCGCCTCCAAGGTAAAGGACAGCCGCGAGGCGACCATCGCCTCCATCACCTTGCAGGCACAGCATGTTAGGGAAATGGGGCGATAGTTCGACGGGAGTGAGGGGTCTTTATCGGGCTTCGGGATGGGGACGACGATGGACTCACGCCATCGGTCCGGAAATGAACCCTCCAACCAAATCCGGTTATAGAGGTCCAGTAGAAAGCTGAGAGCAGAGGGGTGGTGCCGTAACAAGTCATAGGGGATATTATCGGGGCCGGGGGCGGAGGGCCTCCCGAAGCTCTGTCATGTGGAAGAGGTGATTATAAGGGTCATCCCTATGAGGTGGAAATTCCGGTGGGTCGCGGCGGGAGTGGGGGGAATCGGAACTGGAGATGGCTGCGAAGTGCGCCGCGAGTGCGTTCGCGACGGCCTCCGGATCGGACACGAACTCGTCGTCCCCGACCCGAAGCACCGGGGGTCGAGGGGGGACACGGGTCCCCTCAAAGCTACGCACCTTGCGCCAAACAGTCGAGGAGGAGATTCCGGACACGTAACTCCGCCAGGAGGTACGCCGGGCTAGTTTCAAGACCCGACGGGCCACTGCCTTCAGGCGCTGAAACGCCATCTTATGCTCCGGCTGGCGGTCCGGTAGAAGCGACGGCCAGCACGGCGCCGCTCCTGAACGGCACGGGAGCACTCTGGGGTCCACCATGGGACGCTGCGCGGCCTGGGGGAGCCTGAGGTACGGGGGATGCAACTGGTGGCAGCCGAGAGGATCTTGCTTTCGAGAAAGGCGAGGGCCTCACTAACGGAGGGAAAGGCAGGAATGGACGGCGAGATCGCCGTGCACCTCGTGTATGAGGCCCATTTCGCTCGGGCGAACAGCCAGCGCGGGCGGACAGAGGTAGGGGGGAGGAGACGGGTTGGGGTAAGACACACAGGGAAATGGTCACTGCCGGAAGAATCCGGCAGGACCTCCCAGGTGAACTCCGTCACGATATCGAGGGAAACCAGGGAAAGATCAATACAGGTGAAACTGTCATGGGCCGAGTGGAGGCAGGTTGGGGAGCCATCGTTCAGAAAGGTGAACTCTAGCTCGTCCATAAGGGAGAGAAGGGTCCCGGAGAGAAAGGTGGAGCAAACGTCCCCCCAGGCCGGGTCCCGACTGTTGAAGTCCCCGAGAAGCAGGAAAGGGCGGGGAAGCTGCAGAATTAGGTCACGGAGAGAATCGGGTGGAGGGCGTACGTTAGGGGAGAGGTAAAGAGAGCAGACCGTGAGCTGACGCCACAAAGAAAGGCGCACGGCCACAGCTTGCAAGACAGTACGGAGCGGGAGGGGGCGGAAAGGGACGGAGCGGTGCGCGAAGACCGCGGAGCCCCCCCTACCCGCCCCATCGAGAGGCGGGGAAGGGAGCCCGCAGTAGCCGGACACTCGAGGGAGGGAACGGGAGCCCAGTATCGTCTCCTGAAGGCAGAAACACGCCGGACACCTGGAGGCCAGGAGAGAAGAGAGACTCTCGAGGCCTACCAGGAGCCCGCGGATGTTCCACTGCAGGAGCGAAGTATATGGAGGGGTAGGAAAGTCTGCGAAACGGATGGTTATGGGGTGGGTGGGCCGATCGGGCGGCCCGAGATTAACAAGGGGATTGGAAAGCCCCGGGGCCCAACGGGGGACGCCGAACGTGGGCGAATGCGAGGGTCACCCCGACGGGGGGGCGATGTGGAAACTGACGCCGGCAAATCCTCCTGAAGAGGAGTCACCCGGGGGAGAGCGATGCAGAGAAGGGGATGTGAGGGGTATCCAGAAGGCCCCTCCCTTCACCGGAGGTGCAGGGGAGGCTGGACTACAAGGGGGAGTGGAAAAGGATACCTCACCCGGATGCATAGGCAGGTCAAGGAGAGAGGTGGGGTAGGTCACGCGCGGGGGCGTGCTCATCCCACCCACGCCGACCAGGCGGGCGAGTTCCCCCTCCAGTGGGTCCATCAACCGAACCGGTGAGGGATGTATCTCCGCCCCCACCACGAGGGTCGTCGGGGACCCCAGGGGGGAGCGTCCATAACGGTTGCGCAGCGGGGACGGTGAGGACACCGGGATGGTAGGGCGAAGGGGGCGTTTGTGTCTGGGAGAGGAAGGTGATGCGAGGCCTATGGCCTCGAACCTTTCGGGGTCACTATTGGCGCGGCGCTTGCGGCCCGTTCCCCTCCGTCGTGCGGCCAGCATGGGCGACGGCGGGTCACGGTCCGGAATGGGGGTGGCCGAAAGCGCCGGTGGAGAGGGCGTAGAATGGGCAGTGGGGGTTGCCGACGAAGCATCGGCGTTCGCGGTGGGAGCACGTGGGGACGCGCTGGTAGTACAGGGAGCCGCGGCGGGAGTCCGCTGGGCGGCAGAGGATAGACAGGGAGTAGCGGACACGGTGAGTGGAGGCGCGTCGGGAACCGCCGGTGATGACGGGGTCTGGGCCGGCGGCGGCCGGGGACGGAGAGCCTCGGCGTACGAGGTACCATGCCGGGCCTCGCGGCCACGCAACCGGTCCCGCGCCTCCCGAGCGCTGAGAAATTCTGATGAACAGAGGGCCCGAACCTCCCTCTCAAAGAGGAAGGACGGGCAAGAGCGGGATGAAGCAGGGTGCGGTCCATGACAGTTTGTGCAGGAAGGCGGAGCAGTACAGGGCAAGGGGTGGGGAGGGCCGCCGCAGCGGACACACAACGGGGCCGGCTGACGGCAGGAACTGCTCACGTGGCCAAACCTATTGCACTGAAAATAGCGCGTAGGATCTGGCACGTATGGCCGAACCGAGAATTCGCATGCTCGTCTTTCACCAAAGCCCCAGAATACCGAAACGGGGGGCACCAGTGAGTCAAAAGTAAGGAGAAGGCGAGGAGAAGGGACGGCTGGGGATCGCGATCTGTCGGGAAAACGGTATATTCTCACCACACCCTGGGAGGCGAGGTCAGTCTGGAGGTCCTCCACCGGGATGGGTAGAAGACGAGCAGCGTAGATCGTGCCCTGGCACTGATTGAGGCGGGGGTGGGGAGTCACCGTGATCCCGCAGCCCAGGACATCGGGGATAGCGAGCAGAGACGAGGTTTCGGCAGAGGAACGCGACCTTATCAAAATGGAGCCATCCCTCTGAGGCCGAAGGTCAAAACGCGCCGTCCCCGTCTTCCCATGGATCGCTCGAAAGAGGCGTTCGTGGTTAGTGGGGAGGGGCTTGGAGGAGGAGGGGCGGAGGACGAGGAACTTGTCCATCGTCCTAAGGCCGAGTGAAGCCGTCTGGCCAAACACCACCGGAACTTCGAGGGGGCGAGAAGACGAGAAAGGCGGACGGCGACGTCGGGTCCCACGTCCCCAGGGGCCGAGGGGGCCGGGGGCGATGAGGCCCGACCTGAGTGGGAGGCGACCGGGGCCGCGGGCCTCCCACCTGAGGGCGAAAAAGCAGGTGGGTCCCTATCGGGACGTGGAATATGGGGGGATCCAGGGGTCGGGGGGTCCACTGCAGGTCCATCCGCTACTGGCGGGGGTCGGGCAGCGGCGCCACGAGCCTGGGGAAGAGAGGGAGAGGAGGTGTCGGCAAGAAGAGCAGACGGGGTGGGCGAGGGCTGCCGACTGCCCTTACCAGACCCACGGTCCAAAGAGGTAGTCAGAGGGAGGTCAGATGCACAAGCCGGGTCGTCAACGAGGTCCATTAGATTTGTAAGTGTTTCCATAGAAAATTTTTATTGTTGTTTCGCGCCCGGGGCCGCGGGGAACCGATTACCCGGGGCCCAAGGGGACCAAGCGTACGCCGCGGGGGATGGGTGCCTCGTCCCATGTAGGTACCCCCGTTTCAAAAGGGGCCCTTGCAGCGTCGAAAGTTCTCCCCCGCCGGCAGCAAAGACCAAGGCCCCCCAGGGTCCCAGGCCTGGGCACCCTACCAGCCAACTTAGTCCGGCCCCGGCCATGGGAGCGAGACCCCCAGCGACCAGCCCCGGCAGCCCACGGGGCGCGCGAAGTGAACAGAGAAAGCAGAAAAAACAGAGGGGGCAAGGAAGAGGGTAAAGAGGGGAAGACAGGAAAGAGGGGGCTGTAGGATAGCAGGGTATGCTAAAAGTCCACTTCGCAACCGGGCGGGGACCCGGCAGGGCCCCCAGCCGCGGCTGACCCCCCTCGCCACATGGAGGCAGGAGCCCGCGGGCGATCCACCCCAGAAAGACCGCCCGTGGGGAGGGGGCTGTAATTTATAAACGTTTTGATTATGCTTCCTCTTATATTAAGTAGGGTTTTTACTGCAAATGGGCCCACCTACTCTTAACTCCCACTTTCAAACTCAACATATTAAAAGACTGAGCCATGAGCAAAACCTATCTTTTAAAAGGAAAATCACTAATCTCCTATCATCTACAACACATTTTTTTTGGTGGTTTCATGCCATTTGTATGCCAATGTTCCTTGTAGCTTATATCAAATCTGAACCAAACAAGAAAAGGAAGGACTACTGACAATCCTGACTGTGAAACTATATATATATATATTTTTTTTAATTTACCGCCGATTCGTACCTATAGAAAGCGGTACATATCTCGGCGAGGCAGTGGGTGGGTGGTGTTACTGTGCTGGGGGTGGTAGACTAGGGGAGTGAGTAAGGGTCAGTTGCTGGATAGTGGGTAGGAGGGGTATGGTTTTAGATGCGATGGAGCAGATGGGAGTAAGGAAGAAGAAAATCGCTTCCGTTGAAAAGTGAGGGCCTTCAGCGAGTATGGATCGTAGACGGTCGGGTATGGGATTTTCGGCCGAGAGAGGGAAACACCTGCGACGAAGAGCGGACAACTTTGGGCATTCCACCAGGAGGTGTATGACAGTGACAGGGGTATGGCAGGTAGGGCAAAGCGGGGCTGATTTCGCCATAAGGTGTCCGTGGGTGATGCGGGTGTGGCCTAGGCGGAGACGGACTAGGATTACTTCTTTATGGCGGGACCGGTGGAATGAGGAGGCCCAGTATCCTATTTGTGGCTTGATCATGTAGAGTTTATTTTGTGTGGCCTGGTCCCATTCCCCTGCCATATGGAGTGGAAGTGGGAGCGGAAAGTCGGGAAGAAGTCGGAGAAGGGGAGGAGTCGGGAGGAGGCCGGCAGTGAGCAGGCCGTCTTTGCAGTGCGGTCCGCCTCCTCGTTACCCTGGATGCCGACATGAGCCGGGACCCAGCAGAAGGCGACTGTCTTGTGTTGGAAGGTCGTTAAAAAGTGGAAGGTTTGCTGGATGGTACAGACGAGCGGGTGAGGAGAGTTAAATCTTTCTAGGGAGAGAAGTGCACTTTGGGAATCTGAATAAATGACGAAAGAGCTGGCAGAGTGGGTGCGCACAATATCGAGGGCCTCCGTAATCGCGAAAAGTTCCGCCGAAAAAAAGGAGGCCTCGCGGGGCAGGCCGACGCCCCGGGAAAGCGGCTGGGACAGAATCACCGCTGAGGCCACACCAGCTTCCGAGCGGGAACCATCTGTGTAAATGGCGACTGCGTCCGGGTGTTGGATTGCGTGTTCGCGGAAGTGTGACCTGTATATCATGGCGCTCGTGATATTCTTCGGTAGGGCACACAGATCCTTGCAAAACTTGATAGGGGTGAGGATCCAGGGGGGGTAGATGCTGAATGAAATGGGGATAACTGAGGGGGCGGGCATGTTGAAAAGATCAAGGAAAGAGCGGACCACTTCAGTGAAGTGCCAGCTCCGTCCCTGAGGTGGTAGTTCTGAAACCGCTGTGCCCAGAAGCGAAGAAGGTAGCCTCTGTGCACGGAGGTATGTCCTCATGAGTAGACTCCGTCGGAGGGCGAGAGGGAGATGATCGCATTCCACGTGGAGGCTAGAGGCTGGGGAGGAGCGGAAAGCACCGGTGGCGAGGCGGAGGCCTCTATTAAGTACCGGGTCCAGGATACGGAGGCGGGCGTTGGAGGCTGAACCGTAAACTGCACCACCATAGTCCAGCTTCGACTGTACTATGGAAGTGTAAAGGCGAAGAAGAGAGCGTCGATATGCACCCCATGTGGTGTGGGAGAGGTGATCCAGGAGAGCGAGGGGGCGTCGAAGGGATTGCTTTAGGTGCTTGAGATGGAGAACCCAATTGAGCCGTCGGTCTAGGGTCATGCCCAGAAAACGCGTGGAGGGTACCACCTCAAGAGGACTGCCGTATAATGTGACAGAGGGTAGAGGAAGGGTTGTGGGTCTTCTTCTACTGAAGAGCATACACTTGGTCTTAGGGATGGAGAGGCGGAAACCCACCGACGTCGCCCACCTTTCCACCCGGTAGATGGCGAGCTGCATTTGTCGTTGAACGACGGACGGTTCTCGCCCTGCGAGGTAGATCGCAAGGTCATCCGCGTAAATGGAAGAGCGGATGGTGGGTGGAAGGCATTGTGAGACCGTGTTCATCACGACAGAGAAGCAGAGAACACTGAGGATGCTTCCCTGTGGGACCCCGTGCTCCTGCACGAAGGTGTCAGAGAGGACTGAGCCCACCCGGACTTTAAAGGTCCGGGAGGAAAGGAAGCCCCTGATGAAGGTCGGCATGGCTCCGACGAGGCCCAGATGTCGGAGCTGACCGAGGATCATTGCTCGACGGGTGGTGTCATAGGCCTTCTGGATGTCGAAAAAAATTGACAGTACGAAGTCCATTATCGAAGGCATCCTGTATGTCTCGGCTGAGAAGCAGGAGGGGATCAATGGTGGAGCGGAATTGTCTGAAGCCGGACTGGGTAGCCGGGAAGGAATTGCTATTTTCAAGGACGACCAATAATCGCGTAGCGACCATTTTTTCGAGGATTTTGCAGGCACAACACGTCAGGGCGATTGGTCTGTAGTTTGTGGGGTCCAGGGAATCTTTGCCGGGTTTGGGGATAGGGATGACGTGGGCCAGGGCCTCTCCACCGTCTATGGACGGTGGAGAGGGGCTATCGTCAGGGGCGGGTACGGAATCGGCTGCAGAGAAGAAACGGCGGCGTAGGTAGAAGCAAGGTGGTTTGCCACCGACTTGGGCTCACATAGGAGTCCGTCATTAGTCCGGAGGACCGGGGGTCGGGAGGGGACATGTCGCCTCTCGACACCCCGTACCTTTTTCCAAATGGTAGCCGAAGGTGTGGTGGCGGTGATGGCGGAGGATCGTGGTACGCTAGTGCTTGCAGCCAGCCGCTAGAAAGACGGACTCGAAGTATGCGATGCACTCGTCGATGGATGGGAAGTGGGCAGTTGTAAGGGTTGTATACGTGTTGTCGCGGAAGCGGGCCCAATTCGCGTTGGTAGTAACCCACCTTACCGGTACCCGAACAGTCTGGTCGGGTCGATTGAGCGTAAGTTGAATGGCAAGATGGTCACTTCCATGGTCCTCTCGGAGGACTTGCCACGTGAAGTCTAGGAGGGCATCAGTTGAAACGAGGGACAGGTCTATACAGGATGGAGTGCAGGTGGTGGCATGGTAGAATATAGGAGAGCTCGGTCACGACAGATATCAGGGTTGGGGCCATATAGGTAGTGTGTGTGTCGCCCCACAAGGGGTGGCGACTATTGAAATCGCCCAGTAGTAGGAAGGGTCTGGGGAGTTGTTGTACGACTTCCACCAGGTCGTCGCGGGAGACTTGAGCGTGGGTGGGAGGTAGATTGAGCAGACGGTGTACTGTCTATCCAGGGAGAGCCGGGCGGCAATCACCTGTAGCGGGAACCGGATGGAGAGATTGTGGAAGGGGACTGCGTGGTGTACGAGAATGGCAGCTCCCCTTCGAGTGCAGGTAGGAGGTGGGGTGGCGATGCAAGAATAACCAGTAGGGCAGGGCATGGGCCTGGTCCCCAGGATTAGCTCCTGGAGACAGACACACACCGGACGGGAAGTGGCAAACAAGGAGTTAAGGCCTTCATAGTTCGCGAATATTCCTCTACAGTTCCAGTGGACTATTGTGGTTTTCGGGGGATCCATTAGTTGAAGGGGGATGGGTAAAGGTGTAGGCGCTAGGAGGTTGGAGTGTGAAGGGAGATCTGGAGTTCGCGAAATTGAAGGATGGGTCGGGAGCATGGCTGGCTATCTACCGTTCACCAGGGAAGGAATGAATCGGTCGGCCTGTCGAACCCCGCGGAGGTTGCGGGGTCGAGTCGGCCGAGCGAGACCGGAGGCGTGGATCACGGCAGACAGAGGAACATCGTGGGCTGAGAGGGTCAGAAGTGTTTTGACGGGCTTCTGTGGTCGGGCCAGGAGGGGGCACGTTAACCCCAAAAGTGGCGCCATCCCGCCTGTCCGAGGTCTCACGGCGGACCCTAGGTGGCGACAGGGGATACCAGAAGGACCTGGCGGGTGGGAGGGAGGGCGTACTCAGGGTGGCTGACAAGGAGGGGGCCGGGGATGTTGGGGGGGTAGGTACTATGGGGGTGGAAGGAGGTGAACCAGAGTGGTCTCGCGGAGGGGTGGAGAAAATGGCACCAGGAGGCAAGGGCAGATCCATGAGACTCGTGGGCGCGGCCGAGCTTCCCCCGGTCACACCGGGCAGCTGCGCCAGGGCCGCATCCACTGGATCCTCGGGGGAGAGGATATTATTCAGATTGGGTCTCGTCGTAGGGGGCGGGTCATGGATTTCAGCTACTATTGTTAGAGTCTGTGGGGGTAGAGTGGTGGGACTTCTGCGGTGGGGAGAGATGGACATAGTAGACGTAGTGGGCGGTGTGAGGGTCCGAGCCGTCTTCTTGGTTCTAGGAGAAGAGGGAGAGACACGTTGGAAGGCCGGAGGGTCTGGCGACACGCTCCGGCGTCTCCGCCTCGACGGCTTGCTCCGGGCGGCAGGTTCGGGCGTGTGCAGAGAGTACTGGGAACGCAGGGTTTGAGGTGGATGGGACCTGAGTGTCCTGGTCCCAGACTCCTGGGGGGTTCGTGGCAGTTGAGGTGCGGGAAGAGGAGGGATGGTGGGGGAACAGGAGACCGTCCGTCCTGCGAGGATTTTCTTTGGGGGGGACAGGGAGCAGTAGCGGGGGGGGGGGGGGGGGGGGGAGGCGGCAGGCCAGGGCTGCGTGCCGAGATGATAGAGCCGAGAGCAGCGGCATAAGACACCCCTGGCCTCACCTCCCGACTCCGCACCCTGTCTCGTGCCTCACGGGGGCTAAGGAAGTCCGTTACTTGTAGGCCTCGGACCTCCTCCTCGAACTTGAAGAAAAGGCATTCGCGGGATGAAGAGGGGTGTGCGCCTTCACAGTTGGAGCATTTGTGTGTGTTGGGGCACCTGTCAGGGTGAGTGAGTTGTCCACAGTGAACACACAGTTGATGCGGCTGCCGACAAACGGAGCTAACGTGTCCAAACTTATTGCATTTAAAGCAACGGGTCGGGTCTGGGATGTATGGGCGGATAGAAAACTCGCATGACGCGGTCTCCCATATTCCATACAATGCGGTCGGGGGGGGATTAAGGTATTGAAAGTAAGGAGCAGACGTGAGGTGGGGGAGGGGGTGCCTCCCTGTCGGGATGTGAAGCGATAAATCTTAGTGACTCCTTGGGGTGCGAGGTCCTCCAGGAGCTCGTTCACTGCGATCGACAATAGGCGGGTGGCGTAAATAGTGTCCTGACTCTGGTTCAGGCGAGGGTGTGGGGAAACGGACACCGAGCATCCAAGGACCTCAGTGACGGAGAGTAGGGCTTTTGTCTCTGCGGCTGAGCGTGATTTTACGAGGAGGGAGCCATCCCTCTGTGGGCGTACGTCATAGCGGCTGGAGTTGCTGTGGGTTCGGATCGCCTGGAACGTCCGTTCAGAGTTGGTCGGGAGGGACCCAGATGTAGGCCGAATCACCAGGAATTTGTGGATACTTGGAAGGGAGAGGTAGGCTGTAGAGTCGAAGTGGACTGGGATATTCAACTGTCAATAGGACGGCCGGAAGACCCCTGCTCCAGAGAGTGTAGGTCCAAGGGCATAGTCGAGGGACGGACTGGGGTCGGCAACGGAAAAGGAGAGTGCAAGCGTTCCGCTTCCACAGGGGAGTCAACCCCATCAGGTTGCGGTCTTCCAGTGGTAGAGGACTCGAGGGCCTGGTTGCCCACCACTCGAGTGTTGAGAGAAGTAGTAGTCGTAAGCCGAGGGGGAGAAGTATCCATAGCGAACAAGAGAGAACTTCATCCCCCGCGCGCATCCAGCCACCACCGACTCCAAGGGAAAGGCGAATCGTGGGCACACTTGGTCCCACTGCCAATACATGTCACGCAGGGGAGATACACCCGTACCCAGTCCCTGTGCCTGAAAGGTGGCCACTCTCATCCAACGTGCGGTGAAAAGTGGCAGGGACATGGCTTGGGTTTGGTTGAAAAGCGACAAGGGTGCAGGGCAACCACCTCCCACAGACCCACACCCAAGGGCCAAGGAAGGGGTAAAAATCAAGGTCCAAAGAACAGCGCCAAAAAAAGAGAGAAGCCAGAAAGAATGGGTGAAAGGAGAAAGAAAAAGAAGCAGGAGATCAGCCAGGTCCCCAAGGGCAGAGAAAGCCCTTACACCGAAGAAAGGTGTATTCCCACATTCACCACAGAGGGACGCGCCCTATCGCTCCGGACAAAGCAGATATATATATATATATATATATATATATATAATATATAATAATAAAACGATAAATATCTAATCTAGGGTGCTTTGTTTATTCAACTTCTCTAAAAACATATCACTAGCAATGACCAGATCTATTAAAATATAGCAACCTTTCCTGTGCCTTTTGAATACACTTTCAACAAATGATTTAATCCATATTGCCCACAAGGTTTCAAAATCATGACAATTAAATCTTTATATTTTTAGTGTAAATGTGTATTTACACATTAGTTTATCTCAATTACAAATATACTTTATGAGACTACAAATGTAGTCATTGGGCTTTTAAATGTGGTCAAAAGTTGGTGAAATGATCAAATTATCAAAAATGTGTACATTTTTCAAAAAATTGCCAAGATAAAAGAAAAATGTACATACTTGAAATGAATAAAATTAAAGTGGCACAATATTTCATCACATGTCATAATTTCAATTAAATAAATAAAAATGGGAACTTTATTTAAAAAAAAAAACTACTTTACATTTATATTACAAAATTAATATATCTACTTAAAAAAAAAAAAAAAAAAAAAATGGAGAAAAATGAACCTGTGGAAGAAATTTGATGCAAAAATCACGAAATTTAGCAATTAGAGTGTATATGGCTTTTTTAAAAATATCTGACCAAATATAGTCATTGGGATAATATGGCTCAAGATTACAACTTTCAATAACATTTTAAGACTGGTTCCCAACTTTTTTTTTTGTCTCAAGGTTCTTTGTGGAAACCTAGTAGTCCAGTAGCACAGACCCTGATTTTACTGGAACCCTGCATTGTTTGTTATAAAGCAAATCTTGACATATTTTGAAAGCTTATACCACCCCATTCAAGAATCCATCGGGTGTACACCTAACCCCCACTTGGCTTTTTCAATATGGCCACCATTTTCCAAGATGGCTGGCAAAACTGAAAAATCCTATATCCTGGTCAATACTTGATGGATTTTGATGATCTTGGTGTCATTTCTAGGGGTTTTTAGGATGATGAGTCGATCTGGAGGGGTTGCAAATACTTTGGGAGTCATTTTGACCCACATTCGTCAATACTCAAGGTCATTGGAGGTCAAACGCCCCCTGAAATAAGGAATATCCCATATCCCAGGCAGTCGTGGAGATATTTTGGTGATCTACTGTCATTTTATGGTTGGGCGGAGAGACTGAGTAGTTCTATAGGATTTAAAATGAAATCAGGGATTATTTTCCCCATGGTAAGGTGAATTCCAATATGTCTAATTATTCCTCTTATTTTTTTCAGGTTGTTGAGATTATTGCTGATGGTGCTGCCCACCTGTGGTTTGATGACATCTTGGTTGTGCTGATTCTAAAATTGTTTTTTGACTGCTGAATATGGAGAATATACCACGTGAGCATTGTTTAGTTTTCATTTGCTGAGGATAAATTATTTCAACGTGATTTGTACTCTGAAGAATGGGTAAACAAAATTCTTATTTTTCAGGTTCTACAAAAGCTACAGACGAATGTTTCTTCAAGGATTTCCTGCGTAGCTGTCCTGGAGGTCCTGAGGTCTTTCAAATTGTGGGAGGATTCAGAAGATCAGAGAGCAGCGACATCAGAGGGCAGCCAGATGTTCAAGCGAGACTAGAGCCTCTCTTGGAAGATGGAGCAAAAATCCTTTGTTGTCACAAGAACTGTGTTTCCACTTATATATGTGTCCAAGCAGAATTTATCAGCATTCATGAAAAAGAGAGAATGTGATACCCCTACAGTAGAGCCAAAAAGACTATGTAGTGCTGTTCTCAGTGAAGGCCCAGTATATGACCCTAAAAAACACTCTCTCTTTTGTTTGAAAGTCAGTGAATGTATATTACCCAAGAAATATGACATCAAAGTTCCGGTGCAATACCGCATTCCAGCATCTAGGTTTATGACCGATAAGCTTGGTGATAAAAAAAAAAAATTACAAAGATGTGTTGATAGAAAAGTGTAAACTGAAAAATGATAAGCAGGGACAAGTTGTACTCAGTAGGTTGTTGGGCATGAAAGGAGATTTACCAGCTGAAGAAGCCTGATACCATAAAGATTGTATGCCTACCTCTCATGTTGAGGTTGAGAGAGCTTGCCAGAATAAGTGAAGGGTTGAACCTGAAGACTGCCCCTTCATTGCTTTGTGTGTAGAATTGTCAAAGGACAAAATGAAACCTTGGAATTCAATTGAAGTAGAGAAGCTTTACAAAGAGTTAGGTGGTGAGAAGTTGTCACGCAGGTCGCTCATTGTAAAAGTTAAAGATTACTTCAAAGATGAAATTGTAGACTTACATGGGAATGGTATCGCTACATTGTTAGTTTTCAAAAACTATGCTGCCTCATACCTGAATATTGCAAAAGATTGTGAGGAATCTGTTGATATTGATGAGTGTGTGAAGAAGCTGGGCAAGCAAATCACGAGTGAGTGCAAAAAGAACAAGGAAGAATTCACTTCTTCTGAATGTATGAGTGTGGTTCTTATGCAATTGCTTACTTGTGTAAGTTCGAAATTCTCTGACTCCCTGCAATCCATAATGGTTGGAAACATTGTAGCAAGTGTTGTTACCGCGAACAAGGACCAACTAAACAGGCTGCTCTGTGAGCAAATCCTTGCTGACAGTGAGTATCTCGCAACTGTAACCCAAGACCATGAGCTAGTGCTTGCGGGATGGCAGACCATACAGACTTCTATTGTGCAAGGCAGGAGTCGAGCAGCATTGGAGCTTTCACCATCTCATGAAGAGGCTGACATGATAATAACACAACACGCTATCGCTCAAGCTGAGAGAGATTCTGATGGCTGCATCTCCATCATTTGTGATGACACAGACATGTTTGCCATGTTGACTCACTTCTATGAATTTAAGAAACTAGGCTGTCCCATGATTATGGAGTCTCCAGTGCGTGGCAGAAAATCAGTGGACATCCGAGCAACTGTAACCCAGCACAAAGACATCATCCCACAAATCCTCAAACTACACGCTTTGAGTGGTTGTGACACAGTTGCAGCAATATGTGGCATCGGCAAAGCCACTGCCATTGCCACAGCCAAGAAGGGTCGGAAGCTAGACAAGCTGGGGTACCTTGATGCATGCATGCTTTGACCATACTGAGAAAGAGACAATGGCGTTCATTGTTGCATGCTATGGGGATAAGAAATCCTCATCTCTTACTGAATGTTGTCAGCGAGTATGGGCTCAGAAGACAGGGAAGTTGGGAAATGCTGCACCCAAACTATGTTCTCTACCACCAACAACTGAAGCTTTCCATCAAAATGTGCTCAGAGCCCACTACACTGTGGCAAACTGGCTTGATGCACTAAAGTATGACCCACCACCACCACCATTTGATCCTGTGCATTATGGGTGGGAGAGAGATGAAACAAACAGAGTTCTCATCCCAAAAACAGTTGGTGAAGGAGTGTGCTTAGCACCAGATGAAGTTCTGAAGCTAATCAGATGTGGGTGTGAATCACAATCAGCATGCAGGGGGAGTCGCTGCGGCTGCATGGGACGCGGAATCCCTTGCACAATGTTCTGTGCATGTGGCAGCAGCTGGGATTGCAACAATTCATTGACCCAAAACGCAAATGAAGAGCAGACTGATGATCCTGACACAACCATGTCTTTTGATATTTGCCCCCAATAAATGGTTACCTAATGTGAATAACTGCATCAAAGTTGTCAATGCCAATCCCCCAGCTAGGTGTGAGCTTTGTTTTGCTTATGAGGTCATATCTTGTAGCTTTGCAACCTTCCATAGAATGCATGTGCCCTGCACTTCAGCATAAATTGTGATTTATATCCGAATATCCATATCCATGTAATGTGGGTTATGTCATTTAAGCATTATGATCTGGTTTTATCTGCAGAAAAGATGTTAAGTGCTCAGCAGTTAGCTAGATTGTAGAAATTGTCACTGAAATAAAGCAAATACAGTGATGTCAACTGTGGCATTATCATATTTCAAGGCAAAACTTTAACCTCAAATGACCTTAACTTGACCCATAGTTGCAAAATTATATCCTACTGTTATCATGTGCCTATAAAACTACTCAGTCTCACCCAAAACCACAAAAATGACAGTAAGATCACCAAAATATCTCCACAACTGCCCGGGATATGGGATATTCCTTATTTTGGGGGGTGTTTGACCTCCAATGACCTTAAGTATTGACGAATGTGGGTCAAAACGACTCCCAAAGTATCTGCAACCCCTCCAGATCGACTCATCATCCTAAAAACCCCTAGAAATGACACCAAGATCATCAAAATCCATCAAGTATTGACCAGGATATGGGATTTTTCAGTTTTGCCAGCCATCTTGGAAAATGGCAGTCATATTGAAAAAGCCAAGCGGGGGTCAGGTGTACACCCGATGGATTCTTAAATGGGGTGGTATAAGCTTTCAAAATATGTCAAGATTTGCTTTATAACAAACAATGCAGGGTTCCCACCCCATGCAACCGGACTATAGAGGATTTTTGTCTCATTATTCAACATACAGTTTTGGTGCCCCCACCAAACACCATGTAACTTCAAACTGAGCCTATCCAGTTTTCTGTACAAGTACAATAAATCCCAACTGTTTTGATTAATTTGAAATTTCCATTTCTTCAGCAACTTTTTAAATCTTCAATTACTCATTTTTGACCTTTTCATAAAACTTTATGGCACCCTGGTTAGGAAACACTGTTTTAAAGTGCAGTCTAGTAGCAGCAAATAACATCAAAATACCACACATAAAACTGCATTTTAAACAGTTTAACCAAATTACTGTCTTCTATACTAAAGTATGAACTTGAAAACTCAATTTTATATCATTTCATTTTCACTTTCATCCTACTCTGTAATACAGACCTCCAAATTTAATTTTTTAACCCAAGGACAATACAACCATGTTAAACACAGTAGTGAAGGTACTACATAAATTCGAAGTACAGTTGCAAAAAAAAAAGAAAAACTAGTTAGTAAATGCTTGCTTTTCATACAATTTTTAAAATTCAACCCAAATTCAGTTACAGTCCAGTAATTTAGGGTTTTCTATTTTTTTTTTAATTTAATTTTCAGCACTTTTATTTCTGGCAACTCTATGAAAAATAACATTACACTAAAACAAGCAATAGCAACTCTAAATCTGGAGCAACAAAGTTAACTGACAGTTTTACAAGAAATTCATATCTGGCTTACCATTTCTGCCTCCTGTGATGTCTTGACTTCATGAAATCGTTGAAACATGACAAGTATTTCCTGCTTCTCTTGAAGAGAAACAGATCTGTAGCAGCTCGAAATCACTCAAAACAACCAGCCTGTTATTTCCTTTAATAAGTCTTGAACCTTTCACTTGTGACTGGCAAGGCTCACAGCCCTTGCACTCTTCGCAAATGTTACACTGCCTGTTAACAAAAAAAAACTTTTTAGGAACATCTACTTCAATTTTGGCTCTGAGAAATTAATATACAAGGGCACCCAACAACAAAAGTTTTAGCCAATCTAAAATTCTGATGAATTTGGGTGTACAAGATAGTTTGTCTGAAATTGACCCTTATGAAGTTTCAGATTTATCTGACAAATATCTAAGGAGATTTTATAAGACTACATTAAACTTGTACTGGTATTGTATAATGAAATTTTATGAAATTCTTAGTGTAATGTGCAGTGAAATGACCATGTAAATTATACCTCAAAATAGATTTCAAGGAGCATTGCTATAATGTTTAAACTCAGATATGTAGTCCCTCAACAGGTTTTATTAACTCTGTATCATACTCTTGTTGTTTCTTATATAAACTAGTGTACTGTATCCATGCATGGGAAAATTCTGCTGACAATGCTTTAAACAGCATCTTTGTCATCTAAAATGAGCAATAAAGTTATCAGATGCTAATTTTCATGATCATTCAAGTGCATTCTTTAAAGAGCTAAAAGTATTAAAAGATCAAAGATATAATCAAACTGCTACATTTTATTTTCATTTACATTAACTTGCAGTGGCTAAATATTTCGTAACTTATCAAAAATTTCATTGCACACACAATTGGGAGTAGATCAAAGGATGTTATTCCTCAGTTTAGATTGTCTTCATCCCAAAAAATTCACCTATTTTCACTGTTCATTAAAACTATGGAATGATTTAAATGCTGATTTAACTTTAAAAAGTTGAAATTTTTTATAATAATGGAATACTAATAAAAATTTATGATTAAATGTACATTACTGAAATATCAGTAACTTTACACAAAGTGTTGAAAATAACAATATGATTTTCATAATAAACTGATAAACTTGTGACAGCTTACAGGGGGGCACCCCTTCTATTACATTTTGGATATTCAAACCCTCCAACTGCTGCATTAAGTCAAATTAGTAAGGAGTTACTATACTGTATTACTCATCTCATTTCTTATATCTAACTATCAGTTTTTGTACTGTATTGGTATCATATCTATGATAATGAGTTAAGATTTAATATAGCTACAATGTATTTTTAACTAAATCATTTGTGTATTCTAAATTAATTAATACTCATTCATAAATTTCTATATTACTTAATCATAATTTAATCATGACACATATATTTCATCTTTAATTAATCTGAGAGCAGAGTAAAGCCTAAAGCTTAAGGGGCAAATTAAATAAAACAAAATATAGTCCCATCTGACAATTGCTCATTGTATTATTGTACAAAAAAATAGGAAAAAAATGCTTGCTTTGAAGTTGCAAATAAGACAAACAAGATGTTTGACCTTATCAAACTAAATAGTAGTTATAAAAATGAGTAGGAGTAACTTACACATCTTAACTGTTAGATTACATTTGGAGTATTGGTCACAATATACTACACAAAACACTGATATACTAGTGTCTCTATCATAAAGCAACCAATTTATTCCAAATTTGAGTGGATTACACTATAGGCTAGTGAATGGTTGAAAATAAGGCATATTCTCTTTTGAAATGCATCTCAAGGAGGACATGATAGAAGTCTTTTAAAATGCTTTTACATGTAGCTAATGTTAATTCAGCTGATTTTTCTGTATCTTAGGATATGATAGCAGAACTAAAAGACAATAAAAAAAAATAAAAAACCTGTTGACTAGATCTAAAAAATTTTTAGTTATAGCAGTATATTCATGGAATGCCCTACCAAAAGCAGTGGAGGAGAGCAACTCCAACAAATTCAAAATGAGGCTGGACTCCTAAATGGAGTGAGAGAGTATGTGTGCAAATATTTAATTTACCGTATATCGGGGCATACAAGTCTATGGTCCAGATTAGTAATCCCCTAACTTTCAATTTCAGATTTAGATTTTAGCCTATTCTGAGTGTTTAAGTCAACCACAAACTTGCCAACATAAAAAAGTAAAACTGTAAAAACCTTGTAAAAATTAGTTATCAAATCCTTCATAATCATCATCTGACATCATAAGTTCATTATATATATCCTGAGATACATTTGCAAGTGCTTCATCATATGGATCCAATTCAGATATTGACCAAAAGCAAGCTAATGCAGGACTGATAACCTATGACAGGTAGACCTGTCTTTAAATACAAGCTAGACTGAGAACCTATAACAGGTAGACCTGTCTTTAAATACAAGCTAGACTGAGAACCTATAACAGGTAGACCTGTCTTTAAATACAAGCTAGACTGAGAACCTATAACAGGTAGACCTGTCTTTAAATACAAGCTAAAATGGAAAGTGGAAGGCTAATTTTTTAGAATGGGCCTATTATGTCTCTCTCTACTTTAGGGGCATAATTTTAAGCTTAAAATACCAACTTATACACCTCAATATACAGTAGGTTGTACAACTGTTCCTTGGCTGAATAACCTGAAAAAGGCCCTGGTGGCTTTAAGTTGTCATTTAATGTTAAATACATATGGTATGTGGCAATGACAAGTTTGTAGGTGAGGCTATCATTAAGCTGGCTTATCTTGGAAAGTTTTTGGTATGTAGGACCTATTATGACCCTCTGTAGTTGCAAATGCTCTCTCACCTTTTTCCATCTCAAAATTAAGTTAGCATATACAGTAAAACCTTCGTTATCCAGCAAGCTCGGGGATTAGGCCATTCCAGTTGTCTAAATTTTCCAGTTATCTGAGGGTACCATTAACCTAGGAAAAACCAATGGACAATAATAGTAAAACTCAAATTTTGGCTATATTGCACTGAACACCAATGTAAACTATATTGTAATCAACATAAACACTATGCTAAGTATGTATGGGACAACTGAAACAAGTAAAATTTAGTCTTATTAAAAATGTTAAGGATGTTCTAGATTTTTCCAGATGGCATCAGAAAGCTTCCCAGTTTCTAGATTGGTGAATTGTATTGGCCTAATATAAAATTTGCTGGTTTTTAAAGTTTTCCAGATAGTTGATTGCCGGACAGTGCAGGTTTTACTGTACTTAATTTACAACAGGCCAATTTTTTTTTGGTTAAATGTTAGCTTCTATCATCATCAGATTTGAGCATTCACGCAACAGGCCTTTATATAAAAATGAGGAGTAAAAGCTATTTATTAATTAATTAATTAATAAATAAATATATACCTAATACCTTACAATAATGGTTTATTTTATATACCTACATTATGGTATTTTAAATCAGCAAGTTAACTGAACTAAAACAGAATTAAAACTTGATACTGATTTAATTAAGGCTCTGATTTGTAAGAATAGTAATAGATCAGACAGCTTACAGTACTATATATGAAACATTATTTCTCAACTATAAAATTCACAAGTCCAATAATATGAGGCCATTAGAATAGCACAGGCATATCCCCCAATTTCCTGATATCCCATTTTGTGCAGTAACCAATCAGCATACTGTATTCTCCGGGTGTGATGCACCCCCCACAGAGGCTTGAGACCAAAACCATTAAACTCAGTTCATTCATTAATGATTAATAACATACTAACACATAATAACATTAATGAGTAATAACTTGATTTTTGGGCATACGCCCTTTCTATTCTATACACCTCATATGTGTTACATATAATTTGAACCCTATCAAAAATAACAGAACTAACACAATGTACAGGATATATTCCTTAAAAAAATTGGTAAACCTATTTATAAAAATGTTTGGCTGCAATTTTTTCATAAACTTAATATGTAGCTACTTAAATTTAATACAATAGCTAAACACGCTTCATACACAAAAAAATGTATGCCATACAAGTCCCAAATTTTACTAAAGATGCCTCAATTAAAATATGTATTTGAATTAAATAAATTTTTATTATATTTGACTATTTTTACAATGGAGTATGGGCCTATATTACAATTTTACTGTACATCACTAATAGCAAGGGCCTTCATGTGGTTAAAAAATTATGGGGGTAAGTGATATCACAAATTTTGGGGAACCAAATCTAAGACTTCTAGGAGAGCTAAAACTTGATGACTGGGATTTTGGGAGTTAAATATCTTCATGGGAACAACATCAAAATTGACATAAATATGTCAAAAATAAAACCTGTCATATCATGAGCAATTATTATTATACACAGATATAGGTTAGTACTTGATTAGTTGTATGCATTTTTATCATTTCAAGACTAATAGCTAAAGGCTGTCACAAAGCTAGCCTTGGACTTAACTTGCTTTAGAAATTTCTATGTACAGACCAACTGCATTCTAAGAAAATCTGTTTTTATTACTAATTTACATATTTAAATTCAATTTTAATCAGGTTTAGATCTAATTCTCACTAGTTTTATCTATTCAAGTGAACAAATCACTGATGTGTAAGTTAACACTTATGGTACAAAGACAAAATTCTTGTAAGTGTACAGCCTATAGTCATTCAGAACATCAGTGGAGAAGAGAATCAGTTGGCCATATCAACCATAAAATCCTTATTAAAGTTAACAAGAATTAATGAAAACTACATCCATTATAGATACCAAACTCATATTGACACAATAGTTAATATGTAATATGATAATCTTTCATTCACATTAACACTTAGTTAATTGTTCAATGAGCATGAGTTTGCCTTTTGGGTATCTTGATACACAATATAACTTTGTCCATGAGGTTAGTTTAAATGGGGAAATCCTTACCCTTCTACAATTCATGATAAAATAGCTTATTGATCAAGTTTTTCTTAGACCTAGATCTAGATCTAGTTCAGTCAAGCAGGCAAAAATTCAAGAAATTAGGCTAGATTTAATATTTAGGTTGTTCAGAAGATTACTTTCTCCCCTAAAAAATTGTAATTCACAATTTTAAATTGCTAATCTTGGGTTAATTTCAATACGTATATCTAAATTAAATTTTCATCAAAATTAATAAAGCTTGTTCTTTTGTCTTACTGAAAATAAAGGCTAATTCCAGTATAAAGAAATGAATGGTACACCAAAATGTAGAAATAACCAAGCAATCCAAAGCAGTCTCCAAGATTTGATATAATATGAATGGCATTCAGAAAACTTTAATTATCTATCAAGAATAAGCACAATAATAAGCTAGTATAACCTGTAGTTTGAAAAATATTATACTTTGCCAGATTGTCCTACTACAAATGAAGTTAATAAATGTAAGTCTAGAGGATTCTTTTATCTAACAGCCTCAAAATAGTGAATATGGGTAGTCAGTCTAGGGTGGCAATAAAAAATGAAGTCGCAAAATTTAAAATGTGCGGGTGCTCATTTTATTCGGTTTATTGAAAAAACAAATTCTGCCAAATTTCAAGTTCCTAATCTTATTTTAAGTGGTGGTACAAGACACAAAGAACTTTGTGCTCTAGACTATTGGAAACGAGTGTTCGAGTGAGCTTCAAAGTTATACAAAACAAAAAACTGAAAAGAACAATTCTGATAAGACTCAAACAACCTCAAATAGGTCTGCAATAGCTTGTAGTGATCTGATAGATTACAATTATGCCTAATTTTTCTGGCTTTGAATGAACGTGGATTTATTGGCATCAGGGAACATCTTCCGGTGCTGCTCCACAACCTGAAGAACGTATTGCTGTTGATCCTCGTGTGGTCAGCACAGCGTTAAAATCTTTCATATAGGGCACTCCTCTTTCTGCGGGATCATTGACAACACTGATGGCAGAGACGCGCTGTTTCGCTTGTTGAAAATCTTCATCTTCCACTGCTCCGGGTCCTTGAGAGGAAGGATGTGGGAAGCTGGAGCAGGTGGAAGAAGGCCAATGTGTTCTTCGTGACAAAGGCTGCCAAAGAAAGATGTTCAGCATCTCCCACATCAATTGTCACACGAGGCGAAGGACTCTTCCTTTCTTCATTTTTGAGCGCCTCAACCATGCCTCTTTTCACCACGCTGCTGAGATATTCATCAAAAAAGGCCAAAGCGACCAACTTTTCACTTAAGTACCAAAGATGGCTAGTGATCCCTTTCAAAGCGGCCTCTGCCACGTGTCAGTTAACTTGTCTGTACTGCACCAGCTTTTGTATCAGCTCCAAGTCCAACCGCGGAGCATATCTGGCTACCAGGGCATTGAACCAAACTTTAACGTAAATCTCTGCAACAAAGAGGCAGAAGTCAGTAACACCCTGGAGCTCCTGGTCCGTGAGTTTTCCCAAGTTCCGCAACTGGTGACGGTACAAGAAGATCTTAAATGCATAGATGCATTTTGCCATCCACCGTGCCCTGTGGAGGGCACCCGGAGTTTGAATATGATTTCCCCGTGGTAGATTTATTCCGAGAAATAGCAGTACGAGTTCCAGGAATTCACGGTAATCATCGCGAGGCTGCTGAGATCTCAACTGTTCGTGCACAAACTCTGCAACTTTCTCCTTGAATGCGTGCATCCGATCTGCCACCTCACGGTCTCCCTCAGCAGAAAGAAACGAATCCTTTACAATCTTTGGCCACACCTCCACCAATCTTTGAAAGAGCTTGATCTTCGGTCCCGAAGAGCATGCTACTAAGGCTTCGAAAACTTTTTCGAGAACTATTTCCGCGATGTGGTGACAACAAGCAAGATTGAGAAGTTTCTTCCTGAGCTTCTGCTCGAGGAATTGACAAGCGCCATTCAAGCAACCGGTGTTACATGATGTCGTGTCAAAAGACATGGCTACGATCCCGGGAGATAACTGCCAGTCTTCCAGCATGTCATGCACTGATGTTGCCTGCACCAGACCTGTTGATGATGGCAGCTTTGGTACCCCCAACAGCTTCATCACACCTTCTCCTGAAACCAGGACTGGAAGGCGATCGACCTTCTCTTTGTTTGTAAGGTCTGGAAGGAGCTTGCCATCCCAATGAACTGTTAATGGTACCGTGGGGGAAAAGGACCTTCTCAGCTTGTCTGCGATGTCTTGGCGGAATTTCATTTGAGCTAGTCGGATTGTCTCTCGATTCAATGCATAGTGCTCCATACTTTGTCCAGCAGCTGCTAAGGTATTGGCCACAACATGGACTGCCCGGCGATTGGATATCTTTGTGCAGTCCAACGCTTGTGCCAGTTCTTGAGTAACAATCTGATTTAACCCTCTTGATCTTTTCCTCTTGGGAGTGGCAGATGACGCGCCTCCTATTGCTCCGACATTCACCTCATCTTCCTTGTCAGTATCCTCGTTTGTAGAACTGCTGCTCGACTCCAAAACCACGGACCTGTCCATCTTCTGGAGTTCATTCAGGTTCCTTCGTTTCCTTTTCTCTTGCTCATGCTGCCACGTCATTTTGTTCTCCTCTTGTCTAATATACTTCTGATCAACAAGTCCTATAGTTCCTCGATGACCAGGCTCACGCTGCGCAAGAAGAAACTGCTTGTCTTCTTTATTTTTGATGATTTTGAGCGCATCACTGTGAGCGCAATCGAACAGGCCTTTCAGACCTTCTCCTTGTCCATCTGGGTTTTGGTACGCCTCGCTCGTAATTTCTTTAAGCTTCTCCACTCAGAATGGAGGTTCTCCAGCTTGTCTTGTGCCCGGTGTGTAGCTTGAGTCGGAAGACTTGCATTCTTCCACATCTGTTCGACCTCTGTCATCACCAGTCGGCTACTTTCTCTGACAGGTGAAAGAACAAGAATCATTCCAGGACCTGCCGCTTGGATGGCAATTTGGCTCCTGTAAGGGCATATGAGTTGGGAGAAGTCTCCAGTAGCCATAAAACATCATTCTTTCTTAGAGTAGTCGCCATTTTTCATCTACCTGCAAAGTATACAAAATAGAGAATTAGTAAGTGACAATGGTGGAAACTTTGTTACTCTTGTACCACCCCCTAATGTTTATCAAAAGTCCTAAAAATTTGCCTGAATGATTTTCTTCAGGAACTGCACCAAACGCGCCACCGCACTCACTCCTCCAGGCAACTTGGATTTTTACCCCTATTGGCTATTGCCACCCTAGGTCACTAGTCACTGAGATACATCATCTTGAGATATGCTTTTTGTTTATACAGGGTGTCCCATAAGTCCGGCATCATAGGAAAAATAATAAAAAAAAGGCAAAACAAAAGTTTTTATTTACAGAATGTGCTCAATATGTCCACCATTGTTTTCAATACACAAATTCAGATGTGATACCCAGTCAGCAAGCACACAGTGAATGATGTCAGGAGTAATGGTGTTACATGCCCCAATAATGTGCTGCCACAAATGTTCAACACTACTAATTTTCTCTGCATATACCAGCGCTTTCAAGTGGCCCCAGAGATAAAAATCTAGTGGCATGATATCCGGGCTTCTAGCTAGCCATTCCACAGGCCCTCAACGTCCTATCCAATGACCAGGGAATTGTTGGTACAGGTATTCCCTTACTTGGGTGCTGTAATGTGCAGGAGTGCTGTGTTGCTGGAACCATGTTGGGAAATTTCCTTCTTCGTTTAAGACACTGGGAAATGCTTCTTCCTTGAGCATATGTAGGTAGGTGCCTCCAGTGACATGTTCATCGAAAAAGAGGGGGCCTATGATGCGATCCTTCCAAATGCCACACCATTTCATCACCCAAGATGCACCTTGTTCCTTTGAAGAGGTATACCAGTGAGGGTTGTTTTGAGACCAGTAGCGGGTGTTCTGTCGATTTACCTCACCATTTCCATAAAAAACAGCCTCGTCACTGAACAGAATGGTGGATGGGAAATTGGCATCCCAAGCATATTGTTCCGTAGCCCATTCACAAAATTCCATCCACTCATCGGGATCATCTTCGCTTAATTTGTGTAGGATCTGAAGTTTATATGGGTGCCATTTGTGAGCCTGAAGAATGCGATGGATGCTACTTTTTGACACTCCTGTCTCAGCAGACAATCACCAAAGAGACTTATTGGGACTTGTTAAAATGAGCCAGGATAGCAGTCGCTGTATCATCATCAGTGGACCTCCTTGAAGGTCCACTGCATGGTTTATCTTCTATGGATCCTGTTTCCTTAAACTTTGCAACAAGTCTGCTAACACAACTCTGTGTTATTGGCTCGTGGTCTGGATGCAGTCTGTTAAATTCAGCAGCGGCCTCTCTTTGACTCTGATTTCCTATGAGTAGAATTATTTAGATTCGTTCTTCCTTGCTCACAGACATTATGGCCTGTAGAAAGAGAAAAATATGAATTATGGTTTGTAGAAATAGAAAAATATGAATTTTTCCTATGATGCCGGACTTATGGGACACCCTGTACATCATCAACAAATTAGGGATGAGTTTCCTATACACTAAACCCCCATTAATTCATGACCCTTGGGGCTCTGGCCTATCAAATTACTGAAAATCATGAATTATCCCAAGATCACAAACTTCTTTCCCAATTTGTGAAAAATTTGAGAGAATCATGGAAATCTCTGATTAGTGCACCAAGGCCGTGATTATTCAGAAATAACCACTCAATACTGCTTTATATGGACGTTTTTTGATGTCTGACAATGGGAGGCCTACCAAGAGTAGAGAATAGAATTATGTACTAAACCTAACTATTTTAATAATAAAGTCCCGACACAATCATACAGGAACTGTCCTGTATATGTTACCACATGGGTCATTTCATGATTTTTGGAATAATTGATGATTTTTGTTCAATCTCACAAAATCTGTTTTGCTATTTCAATAGTGCAAAAAATCACAAAATAGCCCAACATGATGAATTATGAATCATGAAATAGTGGGGGTTTAGTGTATGTTGCTGAAGTTTTGCTTATAGGGTCATTCCATGTCAACTCAGCCACAAAATGGCACTTTTTGCACTCACCCCTTTCAATTTTGCTCATACTTGGCACAATAGCAGATATACATGCCAAACTTAAATTCCCAAATTATTAGAGCTGACTGACCTTTGGTTACTGAGATACAAGGTCACAAAGTTGTGATATTTTGACCTTTTTTGCGTTAAATGACTATTTTCAAAATGGTGTAACTAAAAAACTATTAAAGCTAGAGCATTGATTTTAGTCTCATTTTAAAGCTCTTTAGTAGCCCCTTGTTTATTGTCTCTTGTTAAATATCTCTACTGTGAAAAATAAAAAAATCCCTTCAAAAGTTGACGTTTGACCTTGAATAAAAAAAAAATACCTTCTCCTAAAAAATTCAATTTTTTTACATTAATACCTTGAGTCATGTACAACAAAATCCCAAGAAGCTGTAAGTGGCTGATAACTAGTTCAATGTATAAAAAATAATTGAAGTTGGCATCATTCTTCAATTTTAGATTTTTTTTTGTCAGTTCATTTATTTAAAAGTTCTGTTCTGATATAGTGTCAGTGAAGACTTAGTTCAACTTAACATTATTAGTTCAAAAACCTTTTTGTGACCTGTGCCAAATGAAGTCTCTTAAAAGACAACCAGGGTTAAACCCCTCGACAGCCCCAAATCTACTGGAGTAGCGCTGATCCAAAGGCCCAACTAGTATATAAGTACTGTCAACTTTACAGAGTTGACTCCTGACTTCAAGTTAGTTAATTTATTTTTACTAAATACATGTATAAAAATTTATTTAATAATTCATTAATTGTTCATTGTTTTCTTTTCAGGATTTTCTTTGTGCTTTTGTGATTTCAGAGTACAAACATGGAACATTTAAAACTGAAACAGAAGTATGCTGATCCTTTGCTGCGTCACAAAGGTCAGTGTTGAAAGAAGAGTTTGAGAATTGTACCACAGGAACTTGTAAATAAGTTTCCCGATCTGCACTTAACACTACATCACAGACTTTGTAAGCAGTGTAGAGAACATCTTGAGTCCTTGCCTGAGAAAGGAATAGGCACTTTGAATTCAGACATAAATGATGATTCTTCTTGTAGTAGTGAACCACCTGAAGATCTTGAGAAAATTGAAAATGTTGACAATAGTGATGCATCAACTTCAGAGCAAAACCATGAGATGTGTACTTTGAATGCTTCTTTTGTTTCAATTGGTGAATCACCCATAAAAAAAGAGCTTGTAGAGCAAAAGTCATATGGAGCTAAAAAACTAAGCAAGGTGACAGAGACAGTTAAGAAGAGAATGGAAACAGTTGCAGGAAAAGAGATTTCTGACTCACAATTTAAGGAGCCATCTGGAGATGTAGACTGTTTAGAAATAATAAATCAACTCAAGGAAAAATTCAAAAATGAAAATACTAAAAGAAGTGATAAAATAAAATCCTCACTGTATTGCCCAAAAGTTGGAGCATTAGGAAAATTGCTTCAGAATTTAACACAAGGCATACAGCATCTATTGCTAAAAAAATAGTTGAAGAAAAAGGTGTCCTTTCAGACCCAAATCCAAAGGGTGGGAAAAGAATTAAACAGGATACTGTTGACGCTATTAAAGCATTTTATCTTTCAGAAGACATCAGTAGAACAATGCCAGGAAAGAAAGACTATTGTAGTATCATTGACAATGAAAGAGGAAGGATACATTTGCAAAAGCATCTTTTACTTTACAATTTAAAAGAAGCCTATCATATTTTCAAAGAAAGAAATCCTTTGGTTAAGGTGGGATTCAGTAAATTTGCAGAATTGCATCCAAAGTGTGTTATTGCTGGAGCAACAGGAACTCACTCAGTATGTGTCTGTACAATTCATCAGAATGCCAAACTTATGTTTGTAGGAGCTGAATTAGAAAAACTAACTGCAAATGATGACACACCTATTAAGAATGTACGTCATTGTGTTGCCTTTATGGAATGCAATCCTGCCTCACAGAAATGCTGCCTCAGACAATGTGAACAATGTGGAGATCCATCAGATTTAAAAAACAGACTACTGGACATATTTACAAAACTTCATTGATATCATAAATTCTAAAAAGTGGACCAATACAGATCGGTCAAATCTTGAATCAGTAGAACTGAATACAGATGAATATATTGACCAATTCTGTAACCAACTGAAAGAATACCAGATACATGACTTCAAGACAAAGATGCAAGCAACTTATTACTGTGAAACAAAAATGTCTTTGAAAGATGGTGAGGTCCTTGCTGTGTGTGATTTTGCTGAAAATTATTCCTTTATTCTTCAAGATGAGGTTCAGAGCTTTCACTGGAACAATGAGATGGCTACTCTACATCCATTTGTTATTTACTATAAAAAGGAAGATGAGATTGCTCACCTTAGCTTTATTATTATTTCAGAGTGTAACATCCATAACACAGTTGCTGTACATTTGTTTCAAAAGCATCTGATAAAATTCCTAAAAGATAATATCTCATCCATCGGTTCCATCCACAAAATAATTTACTTTTCAGATGGGTGTGCAGGACAGTATAAGAACTGCAAAAACTTTTTGAATCTTTGCCATCACAGAGATGATTTTGGAATTGAGGCAGAATGGAATTTTTTTGCAACAAGTCATGGAAAGGGACCCTGTGATGGTGTTGGAGGCACAGTTAAGAGATTAGCTGCAAAAGCTAGTCTACAACGACCTTATGATGAACAGATCCTTACTGCAGAACAGTTATATACATTTGCAAGTGAAAATATTGTAAATATAAAATGTCATTTTTCAACAATAAAGAGCATGAAGAGGAAAGCCAACTTCTCCAAGAAAGACACTCAACTGCAAGGACTATTGCTGGTACACAGAAATTACACCATTTACAGCCAGTTTCATTGACTTCTCTTAAGGTTAAACATTATTCATTATCAGATTATTCAAATATTGAGAAAGTTACTGAAAAGGAAGTTGTGACTGAGGAGAAAATACATGGTTTTGTTACTGCTGCATATGATGGCCATTGGTGGGTGGCATATGTGCTGGAAAAGATACCAGAGAATAGAGAAGTAAAAGTCACATTCCTTCATCCTCATGGCCCAAACCCATCATTTGTGTATCCTGGTCGACCAGATGAATTAATCTTACCATATTCAGATATTCTAACACAAGTTGAGGCATCTACTACTAATGGATGAACATACAGGATTTGCAAAGAAGTTACTTTGCAGGCATCCAAAGCTTTGGCAGATCTACAGCACAAAAAGGTAAGAATTCAAAATTAAAATGGTCATGTAACTATATACACTGCATACATTTTAAGTTGTGATAAATGGAAATCAATGAGCACTATACCTATACATATTGTATGTACATTTTAATATGTTACTTGTATTTGTTAATTAGGTAGCTATCTAGGTATACATTAAAAATTGTTCTCTCTTCTAGAAATCACAATAAATTGGGTGGCCCACAAGAATCTTGTCAACTACTGAAAACCATCACATACATGCACAACATACAGGTGAGGTGGGTAAAGAACAAATATTTAAAAATAAGCATTTGCTTGTTTGTAGAAGGCTGCAGATAGTATGTAGATATGGGTTGTATTTGTAAGAGATTGAGCTGACCTTAGACAAAAATGGTTACTGACATACAAGGTCACAAAGTCATGACTTTTTGACAATTTTTGTATAAAATGACTTTTTTCAAAATGTTGCTCGAATTCATTATTTTTTATACATTGAACTAGTTATCAGCCACTTGTAAAACAGCTTCTTGGGATTTTGTTGTACATGACTCAAGGTATTAATGTAAAAAAATTGAATTTTTTAGGAGAAGGTATTTTTTTTTTATTCAAGGTCAAAGGTCAACTTTTGAAGGGATTTTTTTATTTTTCACAGTAGAGATATTTAACAAGAGAAAATAAACAAGGGGCTACTAAAGAGCTTTAAAATGAGACCAAAATCAATGCTCTAGCTTTAATAGTTTTTTAGTTACACCATTTTGAAAATAGTCATTTAACGCAAAAAAGGTCAAAATGTCACAACTTTGTGACCTTGTATCTCAGTAACCAAAGGTCAGTCAGCTCTAATAATTTGGGAATTTAAGTTTGGCATGTATATCTGCTATTGTGCCAAGTATGAGCAAAATTGAAAGGGGTGAGTGTTTTAGGTGGCTGACTTGACATGGAATAACCCTATACGACTTTTTCTCCCAAATGCCAAAATTCATTGGAGAACATTCTGGTCATGTGAGACTCAATGAGCAACACTTCCCCGCATTCCAACCAAGCCAGCTGTTTGCTGGAGCTGCATGCATTAAGAGGTTCTGATGCTGTGAAACTATTCAAGTGAAATTAGCATTAATTTTACAGTGTTACTGTATTTACAATTTTATTATTGTGAATAAATATAATAAAGATGAGGGTTTTTCAAAAAGTAAGTTTACAACCCTCAAGGTGTTTTGAAGAAACTGTTTTATTACAAGGCAAGTAATTATTACAAGTATTTCAACAACAACTTATTACTACTTTTCTGCATAATCACCAAACAGATACAAAACATTTGTCATAGTGTGGGACAAACTTTCTGATGGCAGTTGAGTAAAATGTAGGGTCCTCAGTTTTTAACCAGTTTCATACAGCTACTTCTGCATCAGGACCATTTTGAAATTGTTTACTTCTGAGGTGTTCCTTCAGGGCTGGAAACAAATGGAAATTGCTTGGTGCAAGGTCAGGACTATAGGGGGATGATCCATGACTTCCCAGTGTAATAATTCCAAAAGTTGATGTGTTTGATTTGCAGTGAGGGCATGCACTGTCATACAAGAACACCACACCTGCAGTAAGCAACCAGGGACATTTCCTTCTGATAGCCATGTGGAGACTGTAAAGTTTCACAATAAGAAGTGGCATTTACTGTTGTCTCTCTTTGCATGATTTCAACATGCAAAATGCCTTGACAGTCCCAAAAAATTGTTGCCATCACCTTACCCTACCTAACAAAATATTGTACTACTAACAACATTATTGTACTATGCATAATGCACTACCTAGTAATTAACCTTGTAAACTTACTTTTTGAACAACCCTCATAAATAGGGCATAATTTAACAGTGATTTAAGTAGTATGTCTTCTAAAAAAAATGTGAAATCTAAATGTACCATTACATTGGAGATGAAACTCAAGGTAATAAGACAGTGAGTCAGGACAATGTGGAACCAAAAACACTGTTGTATTGAAACTTCCTCCAACAACAGTGCACACACAATTTTCAAGAACAAAGATAAAATAAAACCTAAGTCAGCTACACCTTTGACTGCTTTTCAGTTGATGATTGTGAATAAGAAATTAGAATCCAATGATAGTTAAGATGAAGCTGCTGCTTAACCTCAGGATTGATGGCCAAGCACAGAAACGTGCCTTTAAACATGCTTGTTATAATGGAAAAGGCTAAGTCTGTATGTATACCAACATCTTAGTGAAGGCAAGGGTTCAACAAAAAAGCCATTTGCTGCAAGTAAAGGTTGATTTCACTACCATATTTTCTTAAATGTAGCAACCTTCATAATTTAAAATTTACTGAGGACACTGCAAGTGCAGACAAGGAATCTGCTGAATCATATCCTGCAATTTTGAAGAAGATTATCGAAGATGGTCAATATTCCCCCCAACAAGTATTTAATATGGGTGAAACTGGACTTTATTGAAAAAAGATGCCCAACAGAACTTTTATTTCAAGAGAAGAGGAGAGAGCATCTGGCTTTAAGGTAGCAAAATATCATCTAACAGTGCTTCTGGGTGACAATGCAGCTGGGGATTTCAAGTTAAAGCCCATGCTTCTGTATCACTCAAAGAATCCTCATGCCTCAAAAGGATATGCTAATAATAGACTGCCAGTTATTTGGAGGGAAAATAAGAAGGCATGGGTGATGCAAGCCATATTTCAAGATTGGTTTTTGCATCACTTTGAACCAGATGTTGAATGCTGCTGCAAGAAGAACCTCTCAAACAAAGCCCTTCTTATTTTGGATAATGCACCAGGCCATCCACCTAATTTAGATAACTCAACTCCGAGCCTTCAAGTGGTTTACCTTCCCAAAAGTACAACATCGCTGCTCCAGCCCATGAACAAAGGCATCATAGCCACATTCAAGGACATTTTCCCAGTTGATTAAGACAACAGGCAAAACAACAATGAAGGAATTCTGGCATAACTACATCATTATCATGCATGCAATAGAAAATAGTGAATCTTGGGAAGAGATGAAGGGTGCAACAATGAATGGTGTTTGGAAGAGGCTCTGGTCCGAGTACAGTATGTCAATGACTTTGAAGGATTTTCTACTTCAACGCAGGAAATTAAGATGATTGCAGAAATGGCAAAGGATGTTGGCACTGAAGGGATGGAGGATGAGGATGTGGAAGAGTTATTGAAATCCCATGGCAAACCTCTAACTGATGCTGAATTGGTTGAATTAGAAGCAGAAAAGAATGCCTCTGACAAAGATGAAAATATTGAACAAATGAGTGAATTAAAAATGAGTGATTTGGCTGATTTATTTGCTCAAGTAAAACTCATGGAAAGGTTCTCTGAAATTGATCCAGTGAAAGAGGACAGTATGAAAGTGTGTAGAGAAATGAGAAAAACCTACCACTGCTATGTAGAAATCCATGAAGAGAAAATGAAACAGAAGAAGAGTTATCAGTTAGCCATACATTGCTTCTTAATAAGAACTCTGATTCAAAGCTGAAACAAGATGAACTGACCCCAAGCACCAGCCAGAATGCACCAGACAATTCCCCAAGCCACCCCTTTGAAGATTCTATGATGGAAGATTTAGATTATGAGGAGTCTGTAGACAATCCTCCAACTCTCCCCCTACCCATATTCCCTTCATGCCATGCAGTCTTCCTCCGAATTTTTGGTGTGTAGCAGAAATTTTTTTTTTATCTTAAACATTAATTTATTTTAAGAATATACAGGGTGTTCAAAAAGAAATGCAACCCATTGGAGAATGCATATTAAGGTGGAGTGAAAATATCATTTTTGGATTTTTAATTTACTTGAGTGTGGAAAAGTTGCTAATGGGCTTTAGAAACAAGCATGTGAAATTATAATACAATTGAAGCATTGCTTGATTGACCACCAGCGATTTTAATATATGGCATATTTCATGTTTTAACGATCGCTTTGCCCATCAGGAGTCATCCAAGATGCTGGTCTTTCATCCATGTTTATGCAAATAATTAACAGCTTAGTTTGCTGTAGACTGTGTTATTGCATACTTGAGGTTGACATTTAAGATTACATGTGTGGAATGTAAATTAATGGCAATTACAGAGGGTGGCCAAATTATTAGAGCTGATGTGAGTAAGTGAGATAAGAAAGAGTTTAGTTAACCATACATTGATTTAATGCTAGTTTCAGTGATGGTAGTGATTTGGTGCGATAACATATGCAGTCCGTGAGTCAGAGGGGATGGGAGATTGGGAGTGGGGGGAGAGTGAGTAATATGCAAAGCGCGGCTGCTCCGCCAAGCTCAGTGCACATGTGGCAGTGAGAATTGAAGGTTATTTGTGCTGTTATCATCATTTTTTCGTGAAACTTGATATTAAAAGTAAGTTAATTACATACTGATATCTGTTTATAGGTGTTTGACAAGTGAGTGTGACAGTATTAATTTGATATTTCTTTTTCTTGCAGAAATTCTTTAATAGTCTTACATTGCTTACAATTTATAATAATTTTTTTTTTTCAGAATGGAAATTATTACGAGGGAGAAGGCGGCATGTGTGATTTTTGGCGCGCCACGCGAGATACCCACAAATGTTCTTCCCACCTACGCTGATGTTATGAAGGCTTACATCCATACAAGACAACAGCTGACAACGAAGAATAACAAATATCCACCGTTCGCCGAAGTATCAAAAAAAGTTTGCGTTGATGTTGAACTTGTTTGGGAGAAAGCGTCTCTTCCGACCGTGACGCACGGACGAGTGATTGAAACGCTCAGACCGTACAACGAGAAATACAAGAAAATCTTGAAACCATACAAGGCTTGGAAGGACAATGACAACTACAAGCAACAACTTGAACAGTTCAGAGAAGACGCAGATAAACTCTTCGACATTAGCAAATGCAAATGTGTAGATTTCATCATGAGCTGTAAGTGCGAAAGAGCGGACAAAGTACCACTCAAAGAAAGAAAGTTTCTAGAGGACCAGAGAGGAGCCAGAAAGATGATTATAGGAGGCATCAATTTGGTGGAAACAACAAAGCTACAGAAGAAAATATCCAGGAAAGTCTGTGAATCGAGAAGACACAGCATTCACCAAGAACAATCGAAGCAGCAATGCAATTCTGGAAGCTACAACGAGGAAGACAAGGACGACGACACCGACAACAGCGACGAAGAATACACCCTATCTAAGTCACACTGTAAACCTGATCTATCGACGCTGGAGAGTAAACGTCAAAGAATGACGATGACTGTACGATTACCATGTTTGGCTAAAGCGTGCGATAGAACGGGCGTCTCAGATCGAGCAGCAGCCATTATTGCCTCATCCGTGCTACAAGACATTGGAATTGTGTCTACAAATGACACCTCCAAAGTCATTGATCGTAGTAAAATTCGCCGAGAAAGAAGTAGAACCCGTCAAGAACTGACAAAACTAGACAGCAGTATGACAGACTTGCCTGGATTGTACTTCGACGGTCGAAAGGATAGAACGATGAAAAATGTACGAGACGCCGCAGGACATGGCCACCGGGACAGAGATACAGAAGAGCACGTCAGCATTATTTGTGAACCAGGTTCATCGTACTTTGGCCACGTGACGCCGTCAAGTGGATCAAGCAAGGCGATTTCCAAAGTAATCTTTGAATGCTTGGCTGCGCGAAGTGTGGATCTCGACAGTGTGAAAGTCGTCGGATGCGACGGAACCGCTGTCAACACTGGACATAATGGCGGAGTTATTCGGCAGCTTGAGGAATTACTACAAAAACCGCTGCAATGGCTCGTGTGCTTATTACATGCTAACGAGCTCCCCCTGCGACACCTGTTTCAGCATTTAGATGGAGCAACTACAGGACCTAAGTGCTTCTCAGGACCGATAGGGAAATCTCTCACAGCATGCACGGAACTCCATATAACATCGTATGAACCTATATCTCCATTACAGCCACTGCCGCATGTTGACGTGAAGGACCTGAACACTGACCAGCAGTACCTGTGGCAGATGTGTCAAGCTGTCAGTGAAGGACACTGTCCCTGTGATCTAGCATTGCGAAAACCGGGACCATTGAACCACTCGCGATGGTTGACAACTGCCAACAGAATCCTCCGCCTCTATGTTGGCCTCGATGCACCATCCAACATCATCAAAACTCTTGTCACATTCATCATCCGGGTCTACGCCCCAACATGGTTCGCCATCAAGACGCAGCCATCATGCAAAGATGGAGCCAAACATCTGCACGGGATGATGGTGAGAACACGGTACCTCAGCTCCTCTCTAAAGAAAGTCGTCGACCCGGTGATTCGGCGAAACGGCTTCTGCGGACACCCCGAGAACGTGCTATTAGCCATGATCACAGATGAGCGACCACATAAGGGAACTCGGACTCAGAAGAATCATGAAGGCAAGATCACATGTGTCTGCAAACAAAATCCGCAGGTTTCGAGTGCCACCGCTCAACCTCGACGCGACCGAATACCAGGACATGGTCGATTGGCAGACTTTGACCGTGACGGAGCCTCCTGTTACGATGGATATGACGGACAACGAATTGAACGACATGATCTCTGCTCAAATTTCACCAAGTGTCCTCTTCCCTCGCTTCCCTTGTCACACACAGGCGGTGGAAAGATGCGTGAACCTAGTTACCGAAGCTTCAGCCGCTGTGTGTGGCGAGACGTCCCACCATAGATTTATTCGGGCTCGCGTCGCTTCTCGGCCGCTTATGCCGAAACTTGAGTCTAAACGTGACTATCAATTCTGAATTAACCATGCATGCATAACTCAGACTCTATCGTTAGCATAATAGTGTGCCAAAATAACTAAAAATATATAGTCTGATGTTTACTCGTATTTTAGGTATTTTTGTGTAAAATCGTATATTATTGTAAACTTATAACGTCTGGTGGTCGATCAAAAGATTGTCTGATTTTAATAAACTTTTTTGCATATTGTTCTATTAGTCCATTGGCAACTTTTGAAACCTCAAGTAAGTTAAAATTCACAAAAAAAAATTTTGGGGCCATTTTCACTCCACCCTAATGCATATATCATTGTAACCTAACCTTTTCCTGTCAGTGATCATTAAGTACAAGAATGGTATTCACAGTTCAAGAAAGGATTTTAAAGAATACTATGTATTCAAATTACCCTCATACACTGGAAGAGCTACAGGTCAACATTCAGTATATCAAGAGCATGGGCATCTGCAGGGGGGAGAGGGGGCAAGAAGGGCAGTCCATCCATAAGGAGGGGGGGGGGGGGGGGAGTAAGTAAGAACTCTCTGGCCCTAAACAAACTTAATAAGGGGAAACTGGCATTAACAAATTGAAACCAAAGATGTATATATATTTTTTTGTTTTAAATCAATCTTCAAGGTATGCACAATAATACATGTGACAACAACAGACATACGATTATATTAACTGCTTCAAATTCGTGTGTGTGTATATATAATATATAATATATATATATATATATATATATATATATATATATATATATATATATATGAGCAAAATTGGACCAATTTTTACCAAAACATAAACAAATAATAAGGGGAAACTGGCATTAACAAATTGAAACCAAAGATGTATATATATTTTTTTGTTTTAAATCAATCTTCAAGGTATGCACAATAATACATGTGACAACAACAGACATACGATATATTAACTGGACCAATTGGACCAATTTTTAATTGGACCAATTTTTTACCAAAACATTAAACAAACTTAATAAGGGGAAACTGGCATTAACAAATTGAAACCAAAGAGTATATATATTTTTTTGTTTTAAATCAATTCAAGGTATGCACAAAATACATGTGACAACAACAGACATACGATTATATTAATGCTTCAAATTCGTGGTGTGTATAATATATATATTAATATATATATATATATAATATATATATTATATATATATATATATATATATATATGAGCAAAATTGGACCAATTTTTTACCAAAACATCAGAAAAATTACCCTATTTTTTCCTATAAATATGTAAGCATAAATTATTAGTTTTATACAACAAAAATAATAACCAATTTGGCACCATAAGAGAGAGCTCAAAGGCCTGACTTTACTTCCAAAATCTACCTGCCCTTTAAGATAGCTTAATTAATAATTATGAGCTTAATTAATAATTATGGGTTTTGTCTCCAAGCTGTCTGGGTTCTTAAATTTCATGTTCAGAGACAATTATGTTAGATATAAAAGTATATATTTAGAATCAGAAAACGACAAGGAATCCAAATATGCAAGTTTTAGAACTCTAGGTTGAAAAATAAAAAAGTTACACTGTAACCAAAATTTGAGGTCACAATTTGACCTCTGGGGTATCAAATGAGAATTTTTTTTTAAATGTAAAAAATGAAGGTATAGCCATTGGCTATTGGGTCATTCTCTGTCAGATCAACCAAAAAAAATTGAAATTAACACCCTCATCTCTCATATTTTGCTGAAATTTGGTTTATAGGGAGTTTGTGAGCCCTGAATCCATTTCTGAAATTATAAGGTCAATCCGACCAACGGTTCAAGAGATATGACCTCGGGAAATTTGAGGTCACTTGCGAGGTCACTAACATTTGGCGACCCATAACTTGGGTAATAATGGTCACAATTATATAAAAGTATATATATTTAGAATCAGAAAACGACAAGGAATCCAAATATGCAAGTTTTAGAACTCTAGGTTGAAAAATAAAAAAGTTACACTGTAACCAAAATTTGAGGTCACGATTTGACCTCTGGGGTATCAAATGAGAATTTTTTTTTTAAATGTAAAAAATGAAGGCATAGGCATTGGCTATTAGAATCAGCAAAAAAAAGTTTGTTTATGTTAGTATTTTTCATGTAACTAACATATAAGTGAACACCATATTCATAAGTTGTGCATCAATTCTACCTATTTTTTCATACTTAAGCTCATAATTTGACCTATAGAAATTAAAATTACATTTTTTATAGATATAAAAAACAAAGTCAGAGTTCTTGACTAATAGAAACAATCATAAAAGTTTGTTTATGTTGGTACTTTTCATGTAACTAACTTATAAGTGAACACCATATTTATAAATTGCTTGTCATTTCAAGGAATTTTTATATCTTAGCTATCAATTTGACCTCAAGCTCCAAGAATTTAATAAAAATTGTATTTCACTGCTAATCTAAACTGGCAATAATAGTTATAATAGTGAAAGGGGAAGACTAAGCTCACATGTAGCCTAAACAAACCTGTTGAAACATGTTGCTACTTGTCTAAGTGCAGAATCAACACAGATAGTTGCAAAATTCCTTGTCTACAGGTTAGTACAGTTCCAGCCAGCACTGTGGGTGGCTGGTGGGTATGGTGTTTTAATGAGCCTCAGAGACTATCAAGGCCTAAAATATTAAGTGTGTATAGCTATATATTTTCTAAAAAATATATATTACCTAATTGTAAATCCTATATCTTTACAGATCAAAATACAATGGTTCGGCACTTGAAATACTGCCAGGACCCTATTCAAAAACACAAGAATGCATAACAATCAATCTTAGAAAAGTGACTGATGTACTTGTTGAAAAATGTGCTGGAAGAGTGAAAAAAGACTCATTGTTGTGTGTGAACTGCTGGACACTGATAATGAAAAACCCCACTATACTTAGTACCACTGAAAACAACGAGTCTGAGCAGGATTCAAATGAATCATCTACTATCAGTGGCTTGAGTAACATCTCTTCAATTCAAGATCTGGACAATGACAGTGATTGCTTGATAAAGGAAAATCCTTCAACTTCAGTTGAACCAGTTCTAGCATTTCTGGACCAAACACCAGTTAAAAAAAGTAAGTAATAAATTAATATAATAACTTATACTTTACTACAAGGTCTGTTTGATCTACTATATAGCCAATTATATAGCATTTAAGGTACTATAATTAATATTTAATTACTAATATTCAGGTGTGTGAAACCTTTTTTCTGTTCTTTTCAGAAGGGCTGTCATTAAGCCAGAAAAAGCGCAAGGCTCGTGGTAAGCTATCATCTGCTCAGAACACCTGAAGGAGAGGCTAGAACTCAGTTATGGTGTTCAAATTACCGAGGAGGTAAGTGATACTTCAAAACCTGAAACTAAATCTGAAAAACATCTAGACAAATTAATGAATGAATTGAAACAGTCATTCCTGGAGAGCAAATGTCACCATCACAAACTACAATATTGACACTCTCACCATACACAATTGAAAAACAGCTAGTTTTCTTTCAAACTACAGCATAAATGGTGAAAAGAAGCTGTTCACTTAAATCAGAACATGGAATCCTTCCGAAGATTCCACTAATGAGCAAAGGAAAAGTGATATCTGAAGAACACAAAGATATAGTTAGAAGATTCTATGAGTCAGAAGAGGTTAGTCGTATGTGTCCTGGCCAAAAGGATTGCGTGAAAGTTATCATGCTGAAGGTGCAATGAAGGTGCAAAAACGATTGGTCCTCGGGAATTTAAGAGAGATGTTTGAACTATATAAAAATGATGAAAAGAATCCCAAAATAGGATTTTCCACATTTGCAAAATTACGGCCATCATATTGTGGGACTCATTCTGTCTGTGTCTGCACATACCATCAAAATCCAAAATTGCAGCTGGCTGCATTGGGAGAAAGAGGTCTTTCATACAAGGATCTTATGGATTACAGTGTCTGCAGTACAGAAAGAGAGACTTGCATGATGCAACTTTGCAATGATTGCCCAAGAGAAGAGGGTGTCCTGGATTTTCTTGAGTTACTTGACAGTGTGAAATCAGCTCCAAATGAAATATCTTACAAGCAATGTGTGACTGTTGACCGTTGTACAATGGTTGATAAGGTGGAGCCACTTCATGAATACTTATCATCCCTAAGCATGAAAATATCCCGCATGGTTCGTCATCACTTGTTGCTCAGCAACAATCACAGTACTTCAAGCAGTGAAAGAAACACTACCACCTCAGAGCGAGGTAGTTATAGTAGGTGATTTCTCTGAGAATTATTCTTTCATTGTCCAGGATGCTGCCAAGGGTTCACTGGGACAATTCACAGTGTACAGTTCACCCTTTTGTCATCTATTATAGATCATCTGCAGACCAGGAACTTAGCCATTTTAGTGTCTGTTTCTTATCTGCATCACTAAAACACAACACTATAATGGTTTACTCATTCATATTGAAGCTTATGACATATGTTAAATTCAGATGCCCACAATTGAAGAAGGTGCACTATTTCTCAGATGGATGTGCTGGCCAATATAAGAACAGATACAACTTCACAAATCTCTGTTACCATGAAGAGGATTTTGGTCTGTCTGTGAATGGCACTTCTTTGCTACATCCCATGGCAAAAATGCATGATGGGATTGGAGGAACAGTGAAAAGAGCTACTGCTCGTGCCAGTTTGCAGAGAACTACAGAGAGGCAAATTCTTACACCAGAACACATGTTTCAGTTTTGTGAAGAAAACTTGAGCAAGAAGATAAATTTTTTCTTTGTAACTACAGCTGATTTGAAAGATGCAGAAGAACGGTTGGAACATCGATTCAAGGATAGTAGGCTATTCCTGGAACTCAGAAATATCATAGATTTGTTCCCCTAAACAACGAAGAACTGATGGTGTATCCCATTTCAAGTGGCATTGGAGAAAAGAAAAGAATAAGAAAAGTCATTTTACTAATGAACCTGCAATGCTTGGTAACCTAAAATGTTCAAACCAGGAGAGTATGTTGGCTGCATTTATGACATGCAAGTTTGGTATGGAATTGTGGAGGAATATTGTGAAGAGTTTGATGATTTCACTGTGAACTTTCTACATCCCTCTGGGTCATCAGGATCAAGTGCATATTATTATCCATCAAACAAGGATTCATGTGCAGTGCCAGGACATCATATATTAACTGTAATGAGTTGTCCTACCCTAAGAGGAGGCAGCAGAATTCAATACATTTTTCCACAAAAGAAATTGATGAGAGCATCGAGCATGCAAAAATTGTATTAGGCTAGCACATGAATCCTTAAGTAGGTCTTCCCCTTTCACTATTATAACTATTATGCCAGTGTAGATTAGCAGTGAAATACAATTTTACATTTTTTGCCTTTGTTTTTATATCTATAAAAAAATGTAATTTTAATTTCTATAGGTCAAATTATGAGCTTAAGTGTGAAAAAATAGGTAGAATTGACGCACAACTTATGATATGGTGTTCACTTATATGTTAGTTACATGAAAAATACTAACATAAACAAACTTTTTTTTGCTGATTCTAATAGCCAATGCCTATGCCTTCATTTTTACATTTAAAAAAAAATTCTCATTTGATACCCCAGAGGTCAAATCGTGACTCAAATTTTGGTTACAGTGTAACTTTTTTATTTTCAACCTAGAGTTCTAAAACTTGCATTTTGGATTCCTTCTCATTTTCTGATTCTAAATATATATACTTTTATATAATTGTGACCATTATTACCCAAGTTATGGGTCGCCAAATGTTAGTGACCTCGCAAGTGACCTCAAATTTCCCGAGGTCATATCTCTTGAACCGTTGTCGGATTGACCTTATAATTTCAGAAATGGATTCAGGGCCCACAAACTCCCTAAAACCAAATTTCAGCAAAATCTGAGAGATGAGGGTGTTAGGCACTGGTTGATCTGACAGAGAATGACCCTATTAGAATCAGCAAAAAAAGTTTGTGTGTTAGTATTTTTCATGTAACTAACATATAAGTGAACACCATATTCATAAGTTGTGCGTCAATTCTACCTATTTTTCACACTTAAGCTCATAATTTGACCTATAGAAATTAAAATTACATTTTTTTATAGATATAAAACAAAGGCAAAAAAATGTAAAATTGTATTTCACTGCTAATCTACACTGGCAATAATAGTTATAATAGTGAAAGGGGAAGACCTACTAGAGGATTCATGTGCTAGCCTAATACAATTTTTGCATGCTCGATGCTCTCATCAATTTCTTTTTGTGGAAAAATGTATTGAATTCTGCTGCCTCCTCTTAGGGTAGGACAACTCATTACAGTTATATATGATGTCCTGGCACTGCACATGAATCCTTGTTTGATGGATATAATATGCACTTGATCCTGATGACCCAGAGGGATGTAGAAAGTTCACAGTGAAATCATCAAACTCTTCACAATATTCCTCCCAATTCCATACCAAACTTGCATGTCATAAATGCAGCCAACATACTCTCCTGGTTTGACACATTTTAGGTTACCAAGCATTGCAGGTTCATTAGTAAAATGACTTTTCCTTATTCTTTTCTTTTCTCCAATGCCACTTGAAATGGGATACACCATCAGTTCTTCCTTGTTTAGGGGAACAAATCTATGATATTTCTGAGTTCCAGGAATAGCCCTACTATCCTTGAATCGATGTTCCAACCGTTCTTCTGCATCTTTCAAATCAGCTGTAGTTACAAAGAAAAAATTTATCTTCTTGCTCAAGTTTTCTTCACAAAACTGAAACATGTGTTCTGGTGTAAGAATTTGCCTCTCTGTAGTTCTCTGCAAACTGGCACGAGCAGTAGCTCTTTTCACTGTTCCTCCAATCCCATCACATGCATTTTTGCCATGGGATGTAGCAAAGAAGTGCCATTCACAAGACAGACCAAAATCCTCTTCATGGTAACAGAGATTTGTGAAGTTGTATCTGTTCTTATATTGGCCAGCACATCCATCTGAGAAATAGTGCACTTCTTCAATTGTGGGCATCTGAATTTAACATATGTCATAAGCTTCAATATGAATGAGTAAACCATTATAGTGTTGTGTTTTAGTGATGCAGATAAGAAACAGACACTAAAATGGCTAAGTTCCTGGTCTGCAGATGATCTATAATAGATGACAAAAGGGTGAACTGTACACTGTGAATTGTCCCAGTGAAACCCTTGGGCAGCATCCTGGACAATGAAAGAATAATTCTCAGAGAAATCACCTACTATATAACTACCTCGCTCTGAGGTGGTAGTGTTTCTTTCAACTGCTTGAAGTACTGTGATTGTTGCTGAGCAACAAAGTGATGACGAACCATGCGGGATATTTTCATGCTTAGGGATGATAAGTATTCATGAAGTGGCTCCACCTTATCAACCATTGTACAACGGTCAACAGTCACACATTGCTTGTAAGATATTTCATTTGGAGCTGATTTCACACTGTCAAGTAACTCAAGAAAATCCAGGACACCCTCTTCTCTTGGGCAATCATTGCAAAGTTGCATCATGCAAGTCTCTCTTTCTGTACTGCAGACACTGTAATCCATAAGATCCTTGTATGAAAGACCTCTTTCTCCCAATGCAGCCAGCTGCAATTTTGGATTTTGATGGTATGTGCAGACACAGACAGAATGAGTCCCACCACTACCGGCAAGCACACAATATGATGGCCGTAATTTTGCAAATGTGGAAAATCCTATTTGGGATTCTTTTCATCATTTTTATATAGTTCAAACATCTCTCTTAAATTCCCGAGGACCAATCGTTTTTGCACCTTCATTGCACCTTCAGCACTGATAACTTTCACGCAATCCTTTTGGCCAGGACACATACGACTAACCTTTTCTGACTCATAGAATCTTCTAACTATATCTTTGTGTTCTTCAGATATCACTTTTCCTTTGCTCATTAGTGGAATCTTCAGAAGGATTCCATGTTCTGATTTAAGTGAACGGCTTCTTTTCATCATGTATGTTGTAGTTTGAAAGAAACTAGCTGTTTTTTCAATTGTGTATGGTGAGAGTGTCAATATTTGTAGTTTGTGATGGTGACATTTGCTCTCCAGGAATGACTGTTTCAATTCATTCATTAATTTGTCTAGATGTTTTTCAGATTTAGTTTCAGGTTTTGAAGTATCACTTACCTCCTCGGTAATTTGAACACCATAACTGAGTTCTAGCCTCTCCTTCAGGTGTTTCTGAGCAGATGATAGCTTACCACGAGCCTTGCGCTTTTTTCTGGCTTAATGACAGCCCTTCTGAAAAGAACAGAAAAAAAGGTTTCACACACCTGAATATTAGTAATTAAATATAATTATAGTACCTTAAATGCTATATAATTGGCTATATAGTAGATCAAACAGACCTTGTAGTAAAGTATAAGTTATTATATTAATTTATTACTTACTTTTTTTAACTGGTGTTTGGTCCAGAAATGCTAGAACTGGTTCAACTGAAGTTGAAGGATTTTCCTTCATCAAGCAATCACTGTCATTGTCCAGATCTTGAATTGAAGAGATGTTACTCAAGCCACTGATAGTAGATGATTCATTTGAATCCTGCTCAGACTCGTTGTTTTCAGTGGTACTAAGTATAGTGGGGTTTTTCATTATCAGTGTCCAGCAGTTCACACACAACAATGAGTCTTTTTTCACTCTTCCAGCACATTTTTCAACAAGTACATCAGTCACTTTTCTAAGATTGATTGTTATGCATTTCTTGTGTTTTTGAATAGGGTCCTGGCAGTATTTCAAGTGCCGAACCATTGTATTTTGATCTGTAAAGATATAGGATTTACAATTAGGTAATATATATTTTTTAGAAAATATATAGCTATACACACTTACACTTAATATTTTAGGCCTTGATAGTCTCTGAGGCTCATTAAAACACCATACCCACCAGCCACCCACAGTGCTGGCTGGAACTGTACTAACCTGTAGACAAGGAATTTTGCAACTATCTGTGTTGATTCTGCACTTAGACAAGTAGCAACATGTTTCAACAGGTTTGTTTAGGCTACATGTGAGCTTAGTCTTCCCCTTTCACTATTATAACTATTATTGCCAGTGTAGATTAGCAGTGAAATACAATTTTTATTAAATTCTTGGAGCTTGAGGTCAAATTGATAGCTAAGATATAAAAATTCCTTGAAATGACAAGCAATTTATAAATATGGTGTTCACTTATAAGTTAGTTACATGAAAAGTACCAACATAAAAAACTTTTTATGATTGTTTCTATTAGTTCAAGAACTCTGACTTTGTTTTTTATATCTATAAAAAATGTAATTTTAATTTCTATAGGTCAAATTATGAGCTTAAGTGTGAAAAAATAGGTAGAATTGACGCACAACTTATGAATATGGTGTTAACTTATATGTTAGTTACATGAAAAATACTAACAAACAAACTTTTTTTTGCTGATTTTAATAGCCAATGCCTATGCCTTCATTTTTTACATTTAAAAAAAAAATTCTCATTTGATACCCCAGAGGTCAAATTGTGATCTCAAATTTTGGTTACAGTGTAACTTTTTTATTTTTCAACCTAGAGTTCTAAAACTTGCATATTTGGATTCCTTGTCGTTTTCTGATTCTAAATATATATACTTTTATATAATTATGACAATTATTACCCAAGTTATGGCTCACCAAATGTTAGTAACCTCGCGAGTGACCTCAAATTGCCCGAGGTCATATCTCTTGAACCGTTGGTTGGATTGACCTTATAATTTCAGAAATGGATTCAGGGCTCACAAACTCCCTATAAACCAAATTTCAGCAAAATATGAGAGATGAGGGTGTTAATTTCAATTTTTTTTGGTTGATCTGACAGAGAATGACCCTAAAGTCTTACTCCCACACACACACACACACATATATATATATATATATATATATATATATATGTGTAGGTGGGGTAAGATTGACACATCTTTGCAATTTCATCTTTATTTTTATCAAAATGCAATAATCTCAGCATATTTTGATTTTATTTTGATCTATAATAATTTAGTTAATTAATCATAGTCATCCCTGCATAAAAAATCTTTAAGAAGTAAGCCATTCATAATTTTTTTAAAAGTGACAAAATGTCAATGTTACCCCACGGGTGGGGTAACATTGACAGTACATTGTTTCCCCATTATATGCCACAATTCCCCTTTTCAGGGGTAACATTGACACCCAACTATGTTTTTAAGAAATAATAATGAACAGTAAGCATAGTCTATTGAATAATCTAGAGGTATAAGTTATGCTTATTCAAAGTCTGGGAGATCAAAGAGTCCACGCATCCAATCAATTCCTGGACTTGAGTCAGTGAAGGTTCCAGATACATCTCTGCCTAAGGTTTTCAGGAAGTCTTCCACAATATCTCTTACACAGGCTCTATCAACACCAAATCCCCAGTCTGCAAGTTTGCACAAACCATGGACAAGTAAATCTTCCTCTTCATTTGACAGAACAGTGGGTTTGCCAACTTTGCCACACTTTTCACCCTTGATGTGATTTAGGAGAGTTGTTCTATTCAAATTATGAAGTCGAGCAGCTATTGCTACTTTCATTCCTTTGTCTTTTACATTACAAACAGCTGCTTCCATGTCTTCTTTACCATAATTCCCATAGTTCTCATTTTTTCTTTTATAGTTTCTTGGCATTGTTTCTCAATACTCTAAAAAAGTTATCTAAAACAGAAAAACAAATTTAAGGAACATAAATATATATTATAACAGAATAAAATAGTGTAGCAAACAAATTTCAATATATATTGCCTAAACAGAGCTATATAAATGTCAAACCTTTGCCCAAACATAGTATTCATACATATGGGGTAACTTCGACATTTTGTCAATGTTACCCCATAAATAAATATTGTGAATATTTTCTACATGGGCTTTATTTTATTAAATTTTTAATTTTACATTTTAACTAATAGTCTTACCCAATATATATAACTGATTTATGCAGTTAAGAGTAATGTCCTTACCAAAGTTTTCTAAATTAAAAAAATTGCCACAATAGTTCTCAATAAAAACAAAGAACTAAAATAAATATAATATTTCACTACTATAGTTTTAAAGCAGGTTTAAAATATATAATAATGATAGACATTTTTCCTTAATTTGTTTCTATGTCAATAATGTTCTTATAAAAGGTGTCAGTAAAGTGTAATAATCATATGTCAATGTTACCCCACTGTCAATGTTACCCCGTGTTACCTTATATATATATATATATATATATATATATATATTATATATTACAGAGCTGTGTAACTAGGGATTTCATGAAAACCCTAAAATGTTCAGGGATTTCATGTAAAGTTAAGTTGTGATATTTTTATTAAACCTACAGAAAAATTATTGAATGCCTGGTTAGGTCAACGGTACACCCTTGACAATTGGTTAAGTCATGATTTTCATTAAAACTAAAAAATATCATGACTTAGCCTTATATGAAATCCCTAAACATTTTAGGGATTTCATGAAATCCCTAGTTACACAGATTTCTTGTAACATATATAAGCCCAAAGAAATAAGGTTTTGGTAAAATTTTACAATCTAGAGACAGCTCCATGACAGCCCGTAAGCCATACCCACATTTTCAGATCCATTATCATGCAAACACAAATACACTTCTTGTAGATGTGGTAGCTATAGTGAATTTAATTATCTTGGTGATTCTGTGGTCAAAGTTCAATATAAAAATAATTAATATAATTTAAAAACCTGTGAAGATCACTTATTTTACAATGGATTATCTAATCTCAGGATAAGGACCTCAGGCTAATGATAGTATGGTACTCTAGATTGAATGTAAATGACTTTGGTTTCCTGGCCTTCCCCCTATCTAATATTTTCTGTAATATATATAGGTAGTCAATTGGGGTGAAAAAGTCGATTTCCATAAACTTTGCTCTGCTTGCATCATTATCATTATTTGGTGTTGAAACAATCTGAGGGGTTCATGTAACACAGTACAAATATGGCCATAAAATGACCTATCATTAAATTTTTTGCAAAATCAACACTATAAGAAACCAAAAAAAAAAAGTATTTTTATTTACCCCATGAAAAGGGGTGAAAATGAACAAGGCTTGAGGCTAAAAAAACATTAGAAATTCTGCTAACTGGTACTGTACTAAAACATTAAAATAAAGTGATCACTGGTTTGTGACAATAACAAATTTACAGAAAAATGCTTAGCATTTAAAATGTGGTTTGAAAATTAAATAGCTATAGCTATATAAAGAAATGTATATGGTAGCTATATGATACACATATATGAAAATAGTTAAACAAACATACGGTACTTAAAATAAACTCCTTTGACATAACAGTGAATGAAATGTATTTATTTTCCTATATCAGCTATTGAATGCATATTAAAATACAAGTATATATAGGCAATAACCACGTTATGAACATTCACTTTACGAAAATCCACAATTACAAATTACCCTAATTTACATCAATGACCACTTTATGAATGACCCTAATTTGCACCAATTATTCAATGCAAACACATCCAAATGACATTGCATGCTATAAAGAGACTTTAAGAGAGAGGAGAAACAAGGCCAGACAAACTTCTTTGGACTTCTCCTTCAGGAAGCCCACAAGTGAACCTCCAACTCCAGCAAAAAACACTCCCCCTGGAAGTCAATCTAAGTCTTCTTCAAATTGTCTTTTATTTAATATGAAATGGACTTAATATAAATTACTTTTAATATTTGTATGCTTATTCCTCCTTTAAAATGCAAAAACTTGTCTATTTTTGTGAATTTTTAGGTCTTAGGAGTAGTCAGGAATGAATTAACCTGTATTACATTAATTCCTGAAAAAATTGTGTACACTATGAATTTTCACTTTATAAACAGTTTCCAAGGAACCAGTTGATTTGTAATTGTGGACAATACCTGTACAGTATTAATATATATCTGAAATTTTACAATCATAAAAAATGTGTATTCTTTTTTTACCCCAAACAAGGGTTGCCAAGCTGGGGTAAAAAAAAAAACAGTCTCACATAGACTCCCAGATACTGTATGTTACATTTTTCTTATTGATTAACAAGACCCAGCTCTGTGCAATGCCAAGCAATTGGACAAAACTGGCAAAAAAGTTTTTTTTTATGAGTTTTGAGCAGTTTTATACTTTTGTCCACTTCTCAAAAACAAATAGTTATAGAGCAAATTTTTTAATTGCAACATTTGAGGAATGAAGTGGACTATATCTGAAAAAATTCCTAAAAATTAACTACTGTACTAGAAATAAAGTACTAGGTAGTTGGTTCATTTTTACCCCAATTAACTATAAAGGCCCAAATCTAGTTTGTTGCTAAACTAAAGGATTTTTTTTTATAGCAATGGACTTCATACTTAAGTTTTTGAAAATTCCCTAATCTGGAATAAATTTTAAGAACTTGCAAAGCTGTATAGCTTTTCAAATCTGAAATATAACTAGTATATCCCAATAGGCTTATATGAATGTACCATGATTAGTATAGTACCATACTACTGCTACCATACTACATAATGTATATATTGGTATTAAAATTAAATCTTGGAAAGGACTTTGTAAGCCTATTTATTATAGCCTATGTATAATTACTTTCTTTAATTCAGAACATTCTTTATCAGAGACCATCTTTAAGTGAAAAAAAATTTCCAAATTCTAGACAGGAAGGCCAAGGACAAAATATCAAAAGATGAGAGATACTTTTTTATATAGCTAACTAAAGGAATATATTGCTTCATTCCTACTACTACTACTACTACTACTAGGCTATTAATAACTAAAAAATAGGCAATATATGAAATGTACAGTACATGTAAAAAAATAAAATTTTAACTTAATAACTTTTCAATTTCTTTGTAATGACTTTAATTCTTGAATTTACACCACCAATGTCATTTTCCAATGAATTGACATTAAGAAATTCTTTTGAACTTTTATTTAAAGTCAACATTAGAAAGCTTTTTTTATACATATATATAATATTGATACAGCTTATTGATAAATTTTTCTGATAAAATTTAGTCTACATTCTTATTAAAAACTCTTCAAACACTTAGGACTAGGCCTAGTTATTACAGAGCTTGTTATAAATTGTAACTTAGGTCCAAAGAAGAGTAGGATATAATTCAATAAAACACTTTGAATAAATGGCATTGCATAATTTGGTTTAGCCTAAGGGCCAGGCCTCTTGGCTTGGTGCGAGGTATACGGTAGACCTTGACTCCTTGTCCGAATCGAAACGTAAGGGAAGTTTTAGGCCCAACTTGAATAAGGAGCCAAAATATAAAATAAAACTAATTAAATCTGATCAGTTACGATGATATATTACAATCTAATGGAAACATAATGAAAACACCATCCTTTTTGTTTTTAATCCTTACCTTTTCATTTAGACAATTTTAATAAACAAAACAAATAACCAAACAAAACTTCTACATTTTGGTGGCTGATGGAGTGTCAACAAACACATACGCCATTTTGATCACCCATATTCATTTATGACGTAAATAATGCAGACCGCCTCTTTTGAACATAAATATTTGGAATGTATGTAATAAATGTAAAGCGAGAAATGTAAATAGAGGTTCGTAAATAAGAGTTTAATTAATTTTCAGTATATGAATTGCCACTCCTTTTCTTTAAGGTTATTACACTCCCTACAGTGAGCGATTTACACACCCATTGTATGGGGATTGTGTTAATACATATGTAAGATGAAATAAACTAGCTATTAAAAATGTGTATTTACAATATATAATCATAACATTTCACACTAATTTATAAACAAAGCGGTTATATAACTAATTTGCATCCAAATAAATAATCATGCTGGCGAAAACTGGCACTACTGCATGGGATCAATTCCAAGGCCGACCTCCACCATCGATTTGCTACATCTCCATCTCACTTCCATACAATCAATATCACACATAAATATCTACACAATTACACATGCACACACACACACACACATATATATAGTTCTTTCCTCATAAATTTTTATTCAAATTAAAGTTAGGTAGTTGGTAATTATATTGTAAGGCGTGTGTATATATATATATATATATATAATATATATATATATATATATATATATAACATTGAAACATCAGGGCATTTTTGGTTCATTTTCCTTCGTTTGATTAATTTATTAAATAAAATTGAATGACAATGTGTATAAATATTTTGTGTTTAGTTATATCAACATCCTATTTATTCATTAATATGCCCAAAGTCCGCGGAAAATTACTGAAATAAAAACTACGTGTTTGTGCATTAATTTTATCCAAACACTTATCCATGAATTCGTGACTTAACCTTGTTTTACATGTTTTGTTTATATATATTATATATATATATATATATATATATATATATATAGTCTGGGCCCCGAGTGGAATATTTATTGAGTAAATAAACTGCAGGCCGTGAAGCTATTTACTTACGTCACTTCTCTAGTAGAGACGTTGGCATACACTTTTCGAATTTCACTATTTCTGTGGTCACTTCAAAGCCTGTTGGTTACAAATCACGGCCACGCATCACTAAGGAACGAAGAATGTAGTTTGAACACTTGCCGAATTAATTAATGATGGCCGGATCGACATTTGGTACGCCGTACACCCACAAATATATATATATATATATGTATGTATATTACACGGCACCATTCCGCTCATTTCAGGGTACGAGCAGCTCGCAACAGCATTACCAAGCAGTTAGGGGGGTCAAAGTACTGACGAGGCTTTCGTACTTGGTTCAAAACCACTGAAAGCAACAATGCTCTGTTTCAATTTTCGATAGTTTGTATTGCAGACTCACCCCGTCATTATCAGTCCTGGTGCATGATATATATATATATATACTTGACGGCTGGCTCAAAACGATACCTACCAAATGAGCCGAGAGAACCTGGCTATGTGAAGTGGAGAGCGCCAGAAACCAATTCTTCCTTCACCAGGTCAACTCGAGAAGATGGGCAAAACGCCTGAGCTCAGTGAAATGAGGAATCATCGCACGCACGGAACACCCGAAATGTTGGGAAAAAAAACTTGTGTATATATATATATCAAGGGCGGATCTGGGCATTTCGGTAAGGGGGTGTCCAAAGAAAAATGGCACAGTACTAAAAACGTTTTTCTTAAAACAGACCACCAATGAGCGAGTGTAAAATCAATTACATTATTTTTAGAGGAGTCTCATTCAAATATGATACAAAATAAGAATCTAATTTGGGTACAACATTTATCACAGAAAAATTTTCAAATTACAAATGTCTTGCCAATTAAAAGAACTATCAGAATAAGATGAAGATAAAAATAGTGATATGGCTACACCCAGTGATGGGCATCGATACATGAAAATCGCTAAAGCGATACCGATACATCGATACATGAAGAACGTCTTAGGCGATACCGATACGCCGATACTTTCTAGATGTCTTAAGCGATACCGATACCGATACATGCATCGCCGATACATTTTTATAATTATTCATTTAATATGTAGGTATTAGATATTATTGTTTATACTAGTAATTTGTACGCACTGTAAGTAAAATCAACGACATTTTAATGGGTTTTATAGATGTAAATAAAAACAATTGCTTTATTTAATGAAAGTATGTTTTAATTTTGTAGGATACATGAATGACTGAAAATATTACACTAACAATTAAAAGTAATTACTATTACCCTTCAAAAATACCAGCTGGTTAAACATCTGGTCAGACAGTCTATTCCTTTTTGGAGCGTGAATGTGACCATCCAAACTAAACAACCGTTCTACAGGAGCAGAGGATGGTAGTGGTGTGTTATACTTCAGGAAGACCCGTAGAATTCCTGGGTACTGCCTCAGAGATTGGAGAGAATGCCTTCCGTCACCCAGATACTGTAAAACTTCCATCTCAGTGGAATCTTGGGTTGCAGAGACATTAGTGGAAGCAGACTCATAACAGAAGAAATCATCTGCACTTCCGTCAGATGCAGCATCACTTAGTTGTTGCTGGGGGGGTCTGCTCGCTGAGGCTCTTAACAGCATTAACCAACATTTCTTGAACCCTCTTTTTGACAATGTTAGTATTAAATTTGCCTTTTATTGTCATCCACTTTAACTTGAACAGAGGATTTGAAGACGATGCCAGTATTGCTGCTTTACACTCATGCGACGCATCAAGGCACAGAAACTTTTCAAACCGCTTAGTGAACCCTACTGTGACTGCATTGAGAAGTGGCTGACAATGACGCAATGCCTCCGAATTCAAACGCTCTAGCTTCTTCTCTACAGCTAACACTGTTTCTATATTATGGTTAATTAATCTCAGTAACACAAGTACAAACGTGTTTAAACGTTGCGCTGTACTGTGACGTGACCAGTAGAGTAGTACTGTCATTAAATAAATATTTAATATTATTATTTATGTATATTCATAAATATAACTCAGTAGTGTCATATTATAACATCTATTTAAATATTTAAAAATTCTTATTAATGTATCGATGTATCGAAGTATCGATTTTTTTCGATACAGTTAAGAAAATTGACCTTAGCGATACCGATAAATCGATACTTTTGTCAAGTAGCTAAAGCGATACCGATACCGATACAAAAGTATCGATCGATACGTATCGGCGATACATGTATCTAGATACTGCCCATCACTGGCTACACCAGTACTAAGGGCACTATGAAAACCATTACAACTACAAATTTGGAAGTATATGGATAAAGACTCAAAATAGAATTTGAATAAAATAAAATGACCATAATCTATTTACAAAAAATTTGTTTACAGAGGGATACACATCATTCAAATAGGGCACTTGCAAGAAATTGGAGGGGGGGGGGGGGAGACGTCGCCGACACCCCGTTCAAGATCCGCCTATGTATATATATTAGTACAGTATAGGGCAGTGGTGGCGAACCTATGGCACGCGATCAAATTTGCCTGGCACGCCTAAGCATAGAAATTGTTATCCAAAAAACGAGTATAACATAGCAGACTTAATGTTTATAATTTGGTGTAATATACAATATATAAACTTTGGTGGGCACGCGAATTTTTTTTTTTTGGTTTACATGTTTTTTTGGCACGCGACTGTGAAAAGGTTCGTCACCCCTGGTATAGGAGTAATTTTTGGTACTGTGAAGCATTTGTTGAGTACTCACTACTCAGTCATTTTCAAGCAAGCTGAAACTATTCCCTGTGTGATCTTTTCTGTATCTTATCTCAACAACAATTTTTGTCAAAAGTATTACGCATACTTTTTATTTTACTTTGTTATTTGTAAGAAACATGGAGTTTCATGACATTTTCAGCGATTGTACATTGTTTGTCTGTTTAAAACGTGGATTCACTTCCCTCAACCTTCTGGTTGTGTAGAAAGAATCCATTAAGAATTCATATAGGTGAAGTTTCCACTTTCAGGCCGATTCTCAATCATATGGTAGGAATCAGGTAATTGAAAATAATGATCCAACAAAACCCCATTATTCTCATAATCCATAAACACAGCACATTTGTAAACCATCTTTTTTTTTTTTTCAGTTTGGTCATTCACTCTTTTTTCATTTCTGAGCGAATGCCATTCACTTCAGGTGACACTTAACCGACAAATTATTTTGGGTTAAGTTAGTGTTTTAGTCTATAAACAGTATCTTTGTCATCCAAAAACGAACAAGGTTATTATCTGATGCTGATCTCCATAATCATTCAAGTGCATTATTTAAAGAGCTAACTACTAAAGCTCAATGATGTAACCAAACTGGCACATTTTATTTTTATTTAAAAGTGCAAGAACAAAATCATTAACGTACAATAGCAATAGGTAGATAAATATTTTGCAGTTTATTAAGAAATCCACTCTTATGAGAGCAGATATAGATCAAAGCATGTTATTCCTCAATTTTGATAGTCCATCTTAAAACTTACCCATTTTCATTGGACAAACTGTGGAATGACTTAAATGTCGATATAAACAATATTGTGAATATAAATTCATTTAAAACAAAGTTAAAATCTCGATTAATAACGGAATACTAATAAAATTCTACGTACAGGGTGTTCGAAAAGTCCTGTCACCCCCTACAAAATGTACATATTGTAATACCAATTTTATTTTTGTGTGATTAATTGAATTCATGCGTGATTTATTGAAATTTTTTCCTTTTCCAGGTAATAGAGTTGTGTGAACAATGACAGACTAGTCCACTTAACACTCTGGAGGAAGGGTTAGTGATGAGCACATGGGCTCATGAAATGTCACATACTGGCAAAACGATGCATGATATCCAAAATGATTTCAACACAAGATTCAATTCACTCAATTCAATTGCTGCACCACCAAACAAGACGGTATTACGCTGGATAAAAAGCTGTTTGAAACTGGCCCCATCAAGGACAGACCACGGTCGGAAAGACCAACAACGCGAGCAGAACAATGTGAAGGTGTGATTGCATCGGTGGCTCGTTCACCAAAAAAATCACTTCGGAAACGATCACAAGAATTTGCAATCCCATGTCCACAATAAAAGATCACATGACAAAAGATCTCGGCATGAAACCATACCGCCCGTCATTTGTTAATGAATTAGGCGATACAGACATGCAGAAAGGATAAGCATCCTGTGATATTTTTGATTGGTAGCTATAATTAGTAACTGTATTTACTGTAATTAAAGTAATTGTTGCTACTGACGTTTTTCTTAAATTACACCAACCACATATACTGTAAATACAATTAATCACACAAAAATAAAATTGGTATTACAATATGTACATTTTGTTGGGGTGACGGGACTTTTCGAACACCCTGTACACTAGGCCGGGTCGAAAAGGGGTCAAGGTCAAGATTTTGCTTAAGTACATATTGTGAGTTGATCATTTTGTAATAGTAGTATCCACACCAAAAATCAAGGCTGTGGGACCTTCGCTACCCCCCCCCCCCCCTTACCGATACTCACTTTTTTCCATATGAATTTGTATGGGAAATAGAGGCCAAAAATCATAAGTATCGACCCTAAATATTAGTTTTTTTGCTTTCGGATGGCCAAAATTGGGTTTCCCGGCACGAATTACATCAGAATAGACCATTCACCAACTTTTTTTGAGATCGGGGGGTAGCGGGTAGGTAGCGGGTAGGGTCTTAAATCCGGTGCTGACTCATAGCACCGGATATAAGACCTAATATTACATTATTTTTGTTTTTTTTCTTTCCAGATTCCTATTTAGGTACCTAGAATGTTAAAAGTTTGTATTAAAATATCAGTAATAAATAAAATATAGTTAAAATCTTATTAAATTAAATTATGGCTACTAGAAAAAGAAGCCACAATGCAGCCTTCGGATATCTAGCATTGGATCCAGAATTGGTTATATTAATCGGCATAAATTTATTTTAAATACTTTAGAGTCTAGAAAAGAACTGCCTACTTTTGAGTGGAAAGGTCAATGGAAGGAATAAAAAAAACCATTAGTTTTAGGTCAAAAATTTTATTGAATTTCTGTCTCTTAATTTCTAAATTTCTACCAATAATACAGTAGCTGAAAATTTATGTATTAAATTTTTTTTTTCATGCATTTTTGTATTTTTTAATTTTTTTTTTCATGCATTTTTGTATTTTTAAATTTTTTTTTTCATTAAAAAATAAATACAAGTGTTTTATAAGCGAACTTTTGTAATAATAAAAACATTTCGAAGTAAATCGCAAATTATCTCGAATTTTACAAATTTTATGAAAAAACTGAAACCGGTAGTGGGGAGGGGTCCTCAGAATTAAAAAATATTTTACCAGGGTGTTACTATGATTGATTGAACCACCTCACACTATGTACGTAAGAAATAAAAAAATTCGACCTGGCTTACTGTAAGGGTGTCAGGAAATGATTGCCGCCCCCTGTACAGAAGAAACTGAAAGGAATAGAAAAAAACAGACAAAACCACGCGAAAGAGCGTTTAATTTTGAATAAAAAACACTTGTTTTAATATCGGGTGTTGCCCCCATTTGCAGCTCTGACGGCCATTAATCGACGGGGGTATGATCCCAGAAGTGTCTCAAAGAGATCGGTATCATGACTCATTTCTTCAAGGACTTCGTTGATCTTTGCAGTCATAATTTCTGTTGAATACCGATTCTGAATGGGTTGTTCCAGCATTAAGGACTCCACCCGATCCTTCATGAAGGATCCGACATGTTCACAGACATTAAGATCGGGAGAATTGCCAGGCCATTCATTATTTCCGAAAAAATCAATGTTATTGTCCTTAAGCAGTTGTTGAGTCGCAAGTGCTTTCATACAGGGGGCTTTGTCGTGAAGAAAGGTTGCCTGTTCAACATCCAAAACACACTCGGGGTCTTTCAAAAACGGAATTACATGTTGGGCTAAAATTACATTTCGAAAATAAGGCCCATCCCAACTGGTTCCTCTTGGTTTGATAACCCAGATGAGCTTCCGAATAGAAAACATAATGAAAACACCCACACATGCTGGATTTTTTACTATTTCTCGATACTTCTGGTCGTCTGGGACTTCATCAGGAGTTGTTGCCCAAACCAGATCATTCTGAAAATTTGGTTTTCTGGAGACATAAACGAAGAATTCATCGCTGACAACCAAGTGAAGGAAATCGTCTTCCGTCCATTCCTCAAGATAATCACAAAACCATAGCCGATCTTCAATATTAAGATCACTCTTCCGTGGCTTAGCTATTTCATGCCAAGCACTCAAGCCTTGGCGAACTCGAAATTGATGCACAAGTTGCCGATTGACTATCTTACCACGACGGATAAGTATCTCTTTCGCTACCTCAGAGCAGCTCTTCTTTCGGCGCCGTGATGCAGCAAGCACAATGTCTTTCGATTCTTGAGATAATTTCTCCGGTCTTCCTCCTCGAAATTCTGTTTCACAATCTTCAGGATTCTTATTCCAATTCCTTTTGACAAAGTCTTCTGATCTTTTTAATCTCTCAGCCACCCAGTGTCGAGTTATGAAAGTTGCACCAGCTTCCTTTGCTTCACGAAATGTGACAGCTCGAATGCGGTCAAGAACTCGCTTTTTCTCTGAATCGTTCAAAATAGATGATGCCATGGTTTCTGTGGGGAAAAAAATGGTAAGAATTAAAATCACAAGAATAGAATATAATGGTTTTTATTCAGATTTTAACGCTCTTTCAAGTGGTCTCGCCGGTTTTTATCTATCTCTTCTAGTTTTTGCTGTACAGGGGGGGGGCAATCATTTCCTGACACCCCTTGGGCCGAACCAGATAATAAAAAACAAGGCAAAAAAAAAAATAAAAAAGTTACACTGTAACCAAAATTTGAGGTCACGCTAGCTGTAATGACTTCTAAAATAGCAATTCATTAAATCTGATAATAAAAACCTACTAATAGACAGAGTTTATTTTCACAACAGTTTTGATGCCCACTGGCATCCCGAAGAGGATGCCAGTGGGCATCGAAACTGTTGTGAAAATAAACTGTCTATTGGAGTGGGTTTTTATCATCATATTTTGACCTTCACGTAGAAAAGAAGTTTTTTGCATTCATTAAATCTGAATTAAAGTCCTGTTACGATTTTAATACTTTAGTTTTATACAGTAACATTTCAAACAATGAATATTTTTTATTTTATATTCAAGGTTTAGTTCTGCTTTTGCCTGTTGGTTGATCAGAAGAATCTATTCCGCTGTAGTTCAACAAGTTTCATTTCTGATCGAAAGTGTTTATTATAACTTTGTATACTCGTATCTATATATAATATAAAAGAATTTAAAGTACAAAATACACAACGTACATTTTAGTTGTAAAAAATGTCAAGTATTGTCAATTAACAACAATATTTAAAACATTTTTTACAACTTTTTACTAGTAGTTACCATAGGTTAGTTTAGTTTTTTGTTGAATACTGGTAATAGAAGTTCCGTCGGCCAGGGTTGGTAAAAACCAAAAACCATTGGTTTTTATAAAAACCAAAAAAACAGATTTTTTTGGTTTTTAATATACAGCCTGTAGGTAGGCTTTATATATATATTATATATATATATATATATATATATATATATATATATATATATATATTAGGGTGATTCAAATATGGGGGTAAAAAATTTTTTTTTATATTTTAATGTGTTCAACCCTTTAAATGGTTATTTCAGCATAAAAATAACTATCCTAAAATATTTTAGCAAATTTTTAATTTTTAAGGGTTGCTACCAGCAATTGAAAATTGACAGAACGACTCAAATTGTAAAATTTTTCCACACCACCCAGGAGGTACAGTACAAGGCGCATTGCTTTTTTTTAATATGGAAAGCTCCCCCGTAGGTCCTACCATAACCACAAGCATGCATAATTAAACTAGCATGATATTTGAGACATTAGCTGTCCTTACTTCATCAATGGTTCTTTTTTTCTATCAGGGTAAACAGCCCTGTAGTTTTTCACTACTTGTAGCAAGAATTGTTTTTGATCTTCGTCATGTGTTAGTATTTTATTATATTCATCCATTAATTTTACTCCTCTTTCCGCTATATCATTCACGACTTTCCACTGTTTGATAGATTTCTTAGCGGAGTTATACTCTTCATCATTATGCCATTCTTTAGCATCTTTGAGTAAAAATTTTGAACTAAATTCTGTTATTGTAAAGAATCTTTGCGTATTTGATGTGACAAAATCTTTTAATTTCTTCGTTGGAATAAGTGCAGGATCTAGAAAAGCCCGTTTTGCAGAAAGAGTTTCTGTTTTATTTTGCAAGGCCTTTACCATTTTGTTTTTTGTTTCAGTGGGCACTTCATCATCATAAAAAGCCAACGCTACCAGTTCGTCTGATAGGTACCAGAGGTGACCTAACAGTTTTTTAATAGCAACAAATGCAATTGTGTCATTTATTTGTTTGTAGACTACAAGATTCTGTAATAATTCCAGATCAAGACGAGGAGCGCAAGCTGGCACAGGAGCTGTAAACCATGCCTTTACATATAACCGAGTAGCAAATAGACAGATGTCTTTTAGTCCTTTTTTGTCTTTTACTGAAATTTTGAACTGAGATTTGAACAAAAAAATTTAATGAATATGTAATTTTGGCCATCCACCTAGCCCGATAAAGTCCCGCTGGATGTTTAAATTTGATTCTACCTTTTGGTTCACCTCCCAAAAAAATAATTGTTAACTGCAATAGTTCTAGGTAATCGTCTCTTGGTTGGAATGTGTCTAGTTGATTTGCTGCAAATATAATTATGTCATTTTTGATGTCATGAATATTTTCATAGATATCTGGATCTGATAATACTGTTTCGTAGTCCTCCTTATTAACGCTTGACAATTTTTCTCTGAACTTCTTAAAAAGGACTATATCTGGGCCAGAAGATGGTGATAAAGACTTTGAAACAACAGCTTCCAGCATAATTTCAAATATGTGGTGTCGACATGCTAGCCACAATAAATCGTTGTCGAATTTTTGTTCTAGAAGAATAGCTGCACCATTTCTAGGACCAGTATTGGCTGCCGTTGTATCGAAACACACGCATTTTATTTGTTCGCAGATGCCCCATTCAAGCGATGTCTGATTGTTGGCATTAAAACTAGAGACGCATTTCTGTCACTCAATTTTGCAACATCAAGACTTCCTAATAATTATCATCAAACAGTTTTCTACGTTTGCCTACCTTACTTTTCCATGTTGAAGGTTGTGCAGCACAGAAACCAGATTCATCACTTTTACTCTCCTCTGATTCTGATTCTGATGATGTATGGTGAGTATGACAGCCTCTTCATTCTTCTTTCTTTTGATCTCTTCTGCTTTCCTCTTTCATAATGTTGCTTTTCTGCTGCTCTTTGCTCTTTTTTAGCAACAGCCTTATCAATGATACCCATTTTTCCATGACGTCCTTTCTCACGTTGCATTTTCAAGAATTTCTTATCTTCTATTTTTATAAGCTGCATAGCATTCTCATGAGCAATGTCAAATAAGTTTTCCAGTTTATCTTTCCATTTTTCTTCTTTATTATTTAAATTTTGTGATCTTTTCAATTTGTTTGCTTTGTTTTTCTTAAGCAGCTGCCATTCCTTCAGTATTCCTTGAATTTTATCTACTACATGTACTCTCATTTGCTGGTATTCCTGTTTTTTTCCAAACTGCTAGCACATCATCCGCAGTAGAGTAGCATGATTCTCTAATGCCTCGCTTTTTAATATTTCTGTAGTGCATGAAGAGGGCCATCATTTCCTTCTCTGATGGTAATACGGATGTTTTAGTACTGCAGAGGGCTGCCCAATTAGCCATACTTCAGTTTCTTTTCTCGTAGAACTTCTCCCAACTAAGCAACTATGTAGGTGATGGTGAGTTAGGCCTAGCTTCCATAATCGATTAATTGGTATCAAAATTACGAGTTCCAAACAACAATTAAAAGCAAGCTAGTATATAAACCATTAATTAAAAATTCTGAAATTCAAACAATTAAGCATAAAATCATAAGTTGTAAAAACAAATAAATTGAAAAAAAGAGAAACTTTGACGCCTGGTAGCACATAGTAAATTTTATTTAAAATTCACCAAATTTGGCATACACTACTTTTTTGTCATAGGGAACAAAAATACAGGTTGAACAATTAAAAAAAAAAACTGATTTTTTTGAATATAATATATATATATATATATATATATATATATATATATATATATATATATATATAGTGCTTAATTTGTGACGGAACGCTCCGGAACGCCGTTCCGGTACTTTTATTTTAAAACCTAATTAAAAAAAAGGTTTTTATTTTAATAAAAAGGTCAGCAACGTAATTTCGTAATTTAAAATCCAACGAAATACAGACAGTAGAAACCGAAAACTAGTCGATCAAGCAGAAAGAAGTTTGGAGTGTGTGTGGAAATTAATGTGATTATTCTATCAACTTCCTATATATAGCAATAGCATGTAAGTAAAGCAATTTTATTTTGTTTCAAATACATATAATATTTTGTTTCACTTAGATGAAATAACATTTCACTTAGATGTTGCAATCACAGTCTAACTTTTTGTTTAAAATAATACTGTATTCGAAGAACTTTCATTTGCATGTTGCGCAGAAAAGCGCTTAAAATATATATATATATATATCAAAGCTATTGACTTCTCCTTAGGGAAACGGAGCTTACAGATGAACAGAAGGATCAACACAACGGCAAACATTTTCATTTATTTGTACTTCAGACGTTTCGACAATTCTTTTGTCATCATCAGTGAATTAAGTCTTAAAACCTTTAAACAAAAGTAAAAAGTGAAAAGTGAAAATTACATCAATACAATATTAAAACCATTAAAATTAAAACCTTAAAGCAAAATGAAAATTGCATCAATACAAAATTAAAATCATTTAAGTTTCATCACTATAAAAACTAAAATTAAATTAAATTACCTCAATAGGTAAATACACAATGTTTACATCCACCTCCATACTTGGCAAAGCCTAAGAGAACACTGGATGGTCAGAGGATTAGAAAGGGTATGTCTACGAGAGTCGGTTGGTTAGTTAAAAAAGCTGTAATTTGTAGGATGAGCTATTATTGTTAAGGGAGGGTTTGTTTCTATAGATGTACAAAGATTCTAAAATTCGGAGTTCTGTGAGGTTATTGGATCTAGTTAAAATTTCAAACTGAGTTTTGTGAAGGGGATGGTTGTTTTCATTACTATGGTTTCTAATTGCGGATTGTGGAGGGCTACTGAGGGGACAAATACACGTGCACAACACGTGCACAAATACACGTGCGACAGCTGTAAGGCTGCGTATATTGGCAGCACTCAACTCCAACTGGAGGTGCGCCTTTCTCAACATTTGGGCTTGTCAGTCCGTACCAACCGTCCCCTCAGTAGCCCTCCACAATCCGCAATTAGAAACCATAGTAATGAAAACAACCATCCCCTTCACAAAACTCCGCGAATGAATTCAAACCGCTATAACTTCAGTCTGCCAATTCCGTCCTCTGCCGCAGTGGAACGGCTCTTCTCTCTCGGCAAGGACATCCTGAGGCCCAAGAGGTCAAGACTGGCAGTTGGGCCTAACTTTGAGAAGTTGGTCTTTCTGAAGGGCAACCAGCACATTGTGTCATAGTCTTTAATAAATGTGCCTAAAATTTAATTTTACCTTTCAGTTCCCGCCATAATAATTCTCTGGTAAATTAAAATTTAGTTAATGGTTAGTGGTTACAAGGGTTTCAAAACATGTAATCAGTACATTTTTTATTAAAAATAAAAAAAAAAGTTATTAAGCAAAAACGTTGCAAAACTTGATAAAAATACAGTTAAATACCTATTTATTGTTGGATTTTGCATAAATAAACATTTTCTATGGGTTTTAAAGCTTTTTTTCCTTGATTTTTTTTAAATGTTAGTAAAGAAATAGTTATCATTAACGGATTATCGTTACCTTCCGTTAACTTTGTAGTAAAATTATCGGATTATCGTTATCGGAGTTAAAAATTGGGGTTATAGTCAGGGGGCTTAATCATATAATTGTTCAAATCATTCCAAAAGTGCCATTTGTGGACCACAGGTAGCTATGACCATACTAATTTGAATGTTTGCGGGAGCCAAGCTGGGCTCCCACTGTGGCGGCCATATTGGCCAAATCAAAATGGCCGCAGTCCAAAATGACATCCACTTGAGTACCAATACTAGTACAGGTTACATAGTTAACTTGATAAAAAATAAGAGTCAGCATCAACATCTTTTGCTATTAAACTTTAGTATATACGCAAGTACAATCTTCTTTATTCCTTTTACTCACAGTACTGCATCTCAGGATAATGTCTATCCAATAGATGGCTGTTCACTGATTAACAGTCGTCATTGTTCAGGCAGCCACCCTCACACTTGCAGAGTGTCGTACATCGAATTCCAGCACTACTGCATTTGCAATTCCCTCTGCAGGCTTTAGTGCATCCTATCTGGTGCTTGAATCTGGCATCTCCATGCAGTTTAATACCATGGTAAAGTGGGAATTGCGTTTCACGATCCCTATTGTGACGGATTTGGGTGCTGTCTGATGAAGATGCATATTTTACTGTGTTGAATATCAGCAGTTGGCACAGTGTGCACGCAATCTTCGCCCTTGTGCCCAGTTCAGCATCACTATTGGATTGCTCTCTACTATGTTTATCGATATTACCTTTAGGACCCTGGAGGACAACATTGATGAAACCTAACAGTGTTTCTTCTATGGGGGACGTCAGGCATTGTGGAGAGAATGAACCATTAAATGGCTCTTGTTTCTGAAGGATTCGCTTTCGTAGTGCCATAGCAGCACGTATCAATAACACAGCTTCATCTTGATTGATTTGTGAGGAATGATAGCTTTGTTCTAGCACAGCACCCACTTTTGCCTTGTGGCTAATGAATACATCTCTCCCCTGTGCATAGGAAGCCCACTCAGGAAGATGCTCAAGCAGATGGTCTTTCAATCTTGTTGCATGAGGTTCTCTACCAGAACAGGGATGTCCTAGATCTGACATCATTATCTTGTACATTTCCCGTAAGTCAGACAACTTGTGGACCTCAGACTGAGAGTCATCCACAAATGCCACTAACTGTGCTATGACCATGGGATC
>JAJOZX010000948.1:415000-430000 GCA_023014485.1 Bathynomus jamesi
AGGAATGTGTACCGTACAAAATTAAGCGTGCGAAAGTAAACAACAAACCCTTGTGGTTTACTTCTAGAGTACGAAACATTATAAAGAGTAGAGATAGGGCTTATAGGCAACATAAGTGCGATAAAGACAATTTGTTGTTACGAAACAACTACATATCTCTGAGGCGTGAAGCGAAAAGTGTAATAAAAAAGTCCAAGCGCGAATTTGAAATCTCCATAGCTCGTGACGGTAAAGAAAACCCCAAGCGATTCTTTCAATACGTCAATAATAGAAATCCAGTAAAAAGTGTCTTAGGTCCATTGAAAAATGTAAATGGAGATCTAGTCTCTGAAAACAAGGAAATGGCTACCTTGCTAAACGAATTTTTTACGTCAGTTTTTACTATAGAAGATGTAAACGAATATCCCTACGGTCATAGACATAATACCTTTTGATAAGGTAATATTTTGGATAATATTGTCGTTAGTGAAGGGGAAGTAATGCGCTATATTGATAAAATGAAACGCGTAAATCACCGGGTCCGGATTCCATATATCCATACAACTAAAAGAATTAAAAGATAGCATTGTTGTGCCGCTAACAAAGATTTTTAATGCGTCTATTTCTGAGGGGTGCGTACCAGATAATTTCAAGTTAGCAAACGTAACACCTATTTTAAGAAAGGCGATAAAGGTGCGGCGGGAAATTATAGGCCAATCAGTTTAACGTCTGTTGTAGGTAAGCTACTGGAATCAATAATTAGGGATCGTATAGTCGAACACTTAGAAGTGCATAATCTGGTTAGAAATACGCAGCACAGTTTTAGGCGAAACAAATCTTGCTTAACTAATCTTTTAGAATTTTTCCAAAGCGTGGTTGACGTTTACGATAGACATCGGACGGTTGATGTAGTGTATTTAGATTTTCAAAAAGCGTTTGACACCGTGCCGCACAAAAGACTCATTGAAAAAACTAAGGCTCATGGAATCAGGGGTGTAGTAATAAATTGGCTGGAGGAGTGTTTGCGAGGCAGGAAACAGGGTGGTCGTTGATGGAGCGGAGTCGTGTTGGGCTAATGTAGCGAGTGGCGTTCCTCAGGGTTCTGTATTGGGCCCCTTGCTTTTTCTTATATATATTAACGATTTAGATGTCGGCCTAGTCAGTACAGTTTCAAAGTTTGCGGATGACACGAAGCTGGGTGGTAGGGCGATTAATGACGAAGATAGAGGTAAAATTCAGGAAGATCTGAATAAAATCGTTGATTGGTCATTCACATGGCAAATGAGATTTAACGTGGATGAGTGCAAAATTTTGCATATAGGTTCGCGTAACGGTAATTTTGCGTATATTATGTCATGGAAAGATTTAACAAGCGTAGAGCAGGAAAAAGATTTAGGAGTTATAGTCACTGGTGATTTAAAAGTAGCGAAACAAAGTACAGCAGCGGCCAATAAGGCGAACAAAGTGTTAGGTTTTTATAGCTCGAAATTTTGAGTACAAATCGCGCGATATTATAGTTTCTCTTTATAATCATTAGTTAGACCCCATTTGGAGTACGCGGTCCAATTTTGGAATCCGCATATGCGCAAAGATATAGACAAAATCGAGAGTTCAAAGACAAGCAACTAAGATGATTCCGTCTCTTAGGTCAAAGTCGTATGAGGATAGGCTTATGGAGTTAAAATTGACTACTCTCGAGACAAGGAGGTTAAGGGGTGATCTAATCCAGGTTTTCAAAATTATGAATGGGTTTGATAACGTAGATAGAGATAGCTTTTTCGAAATATCTCAATATAATAGGACTAGAAATAACGGGTGTAAGTTGCCAAGTAGAAGGTTCGAGACAGCAGTTGCGAAAAACTTTTTTACGCATAGAATAGTAAATACCTGGAATAGTTTGCCGGTAGAAGTAATTAGTAGCACGTCTATAAACATGTTTAAAAATCGATTAGACGCGCATGTTGATAGAAAGGGTATAGTTTCAGGTAGTAAAATTAAGGCTTTGTGGGGATAGATCCCACAGCTCAACACAAGTGTTGTGGGATATAGGGAGGCAGCGTCTTGGGTTAGGGGATACTCTCTGTCCTTACACACCCGATTTAAAGAGATTCCTCTGCCGAGCGGTGCCCCCATAGTACTGTGAGGTATTGAAAAACTCATGATCTTCACTTGCCCCACAAACACCTTTAAATGGGAGACCCATAATGGGTGCACACACATTTCTACATTACTGTACAGTCTTTACAGCCACACCTACACTTTTCCTCGTAAGTGTATATATTGTAATGTATATGGTTGTAAATTTTGACTTGGTCCGCAATCGATATGGACCGTGACTTGATGGATACCGTAATGAAATTGACTGGATTCTTTGGATCTGATATATTTGCATGTCCGTTATAAATAGATATAGAGTGTAACATTTGTGGATAGTAGTCTATTATGACTTGATCCTCTGGATCCAGAGATTCTATCTTTAGTTTTAAATCGATAATTAATTAGTTTTAAATTGATAATTATTTAGTTTCATAAAAATTGGTCGTTGCCAATTTACCGGCAGTTTTTACATAAATTTCTTATGTTCTTGTGGTTCGGAACCCACGTAAAATTGTAGGTCCCCTCCGCCACCACGGAGGACATACACAATACACGATTACGAACACAGTTAGGTAGACCAGCCATGAGTGGATCCTAGGGTCTTTGTTGGTCTGAAACATTATAACATTATAACATTACCGTGTATATATATATACAGTGGCGGCTCGTGCTCATAATAGTTGGTGGGGCCCGACTAATGCATATACTTAATATCAAAATATTTATGTATCCCATCACTATGTATGGAGGCAAACAATGAATTTACTGCAATTATTATTGTTTTTTCCGCTTTTTAAAGTATGGTAATAGTTCGCAACTGCATTCTGTTCAATTAGTGTAAATCATGTAATTTTTGCACTTTTCTGTGCGTGTACACACATACATTATAAAACAGTACAATAAACTTAGTTGAGAATGAAATAAAATTAAAAACAAACAGAAATTAGTTAATATTTTATCATAAGGTGTATACTCACGTTTATTTATATAAATATTCTCCTCTTCTGTTTTTTCTGTTGGCAAATTTTTCAATTACCTTTTTATTGTAGTCCGGAATTTGCGATATAAACTCTTTGTGTATTGAACAGACAGCCAAAGCATTTAGGCGATCTTGTGTCATCGTGTTTCTTAAAAATGTCTTTATTCGTTTCAATGTACTGAAACAGCGTTCAGAATCGGCAGTAGAAACAGGCGTCACTAAGACAATTTCCAATAATTTTGACACTTCAGAAAAGGTATCTAGCAGTTTGTTTTCATATAAGAAGCGCATTAAAGCGCAAACGCTCGAAATATTAGCAAAGCTTTTGTTTGAGTACACGATTTCTAATTCAGAAGAGTTTTTCTCCCCTTAGCATAGGATAATTAGTTTCAATAACTTTGCAGTATTCAACTGGGAATTGTCTAAGATGATGATTAAATTCTTTGGGATCTATTACAGCAAAGGAGCGAAATATTTCTGATTTCTCAAATCGCTCATTCATCTCGTCAGTAATGCGAGTGCATGCATCTTTTGCAAAACTACAAAGTTTATCAGTTTTTGTCCCAATTATATCCCTTTTTGCCTCTTTTATTGGACGTGATGGGATTTCATTATGATTTTCAAAAGCTTTCGAAATAAAGACTGGAACCTCTTCTCTTAATTGACTCATAGATAATTCAAAGTCTTTTAATGCCTGTGCAGTGGTAACACTGGTCGTTTTTTTTGCTTGCAGGACATTGTATAAAATTTCTACGTGTTTCATTCCAGAATAAAAGAATAAGAGCCAAAAATTAAACTCCTCATCTTCAAGCGACCTTTTGAATCCAATAGACTGGCATATACTTTTATGTTTTATCATCCCAATCCTCATCATTCTGAATTCTTCCAAAACATTCAGTGAGCTCCTCTTTGTTCTCTTTAACACTATTAACCACTCTGGAATGAAAATTCCATCTTGTTTGGGACACATGAGGAATACGTGTTTGACAAATTTCAAGAAGCAGACTACTTCGCTTTGGAGACATATTAAAAAATGTGCTAATTCCATTTAGGATCGAGAAAAACAGTTTCATATTTTTATTTGATGAGCAGACATTTTTAACGGTAATATTTAGCTGGTGTGCGTAACAGTGAATGTAATGTGCATGTGGATCAATTTTCTTCATTTGAACATGTACACCACAATGTAGGCCACGCATTACGGCCGCCCCATCATATGCCTGTGCAACGAGTTTATGTTTGAGATTAAATTTTTGTAGTTCTTCAGTAAGCACATTTGTAAGTCCATTTGCAGTCCTATCTCCAACTTTAGCAAATATTATGAATCTTTCAACAGGTTCGAAGTTTTTTAGATATCGTAGTATAATTACAAATTGTGAATTACAAGCCACGTCTGTTGTTTCATCGGCTTGGACAGAAACAAAACTTATTTCATCTATTTTCTTTTTTATTTCATCAATGTAAACTTCATACATGTATTCCAAAAGATCATTTTGAATTGTTTTAGATGTGGTTTTTGCAACTTTGTTGTTTTCAAGATGGTCACTCAGCGTACTATCTAAGGTAGCTGTATAGCTAACCATGTCTAAAAATACTCCACGATTGCAGGATTGTTCACCTTCATTATGTCCTCGTAATGAGAGCTCATGCGTACCACAGAATTTTAAGCAGTTAATTATTCTTGATAAAACATGCCTATTTTTGTCCACAATTTCATTATGTCTCTGAATGCCATGGCGATATCCCTCATTAATAACAGATAAAATATTTGTGGTTCCAAACATTCTGAACTGGACAGCATTGTTTATATGAGATTTACTAGATTCATGTTTCTGGATTCGTTCAGAAAGATGTTTTAAATCTTTACAACCAGTTTTAGTCCACAAACTTTCTCCTCCATATAATAGACAATAAAAACAAAATAAGGAACTCTTTGCACTACTAACCGTCAGCCATTCTTTCTTACCAAACCAATTGCTTGAAAATGTTTTCAGTTTTTTTTCCATCTCGCTGTGTAATTATTGTCTGTAGGCTGATATACGGCGTCTTTTTATTTCTAATTTTTCCTCCAGTTTTAAGGAGGAAAATGGCTTTTTTAATATCTCGTCTACTCTGTTCATCATATACCGGTAAGGGTAGACAAACTTTGGTTAAATATTAATGATATTATTCGCCACCAAATCGATTAGAACACTATAATTAAGCACTACCATACCATTCACTTCCGGTTTCCTAAACAGACTGAATTCAAATAAAAAGAAAAGCTAATCAGCTGTTCCGTTTTCAATGACATAATCTTTGACTATTCAAAGAAAATGTAATTGGAGTGTAACTAATTAAAATTACGCATTGAAAAAGGTAAATATAAAATGAACTGTAAATGAATAAAAACAGATCTTTACATTGTGGGAATTAATGACCCCCATCTGTTCATTAAATAGATTAATATTTATTCATTGACGAAAAAACCCACCGTAAACAATCTCTAAATCAAACATGACTGCGATAATTTAAACGAAAATTTTCAGCCTTCCGGGCCACTTCACCGTGGCCCCAAGATCAGCATATTAAACCAATCAGGAGAAATCAGGATCCGCGCGGTGCGTCAATTCTCGTAATACTGTGTTATAAAATAGTGTATATAGGGCCAATTTAAATGAGCCCTTTAGATATAAGATTTCATGCTCATGTTGAAGAAAGCGTCTATAACTTAGAAAAAAAATATGTTACATATCTAATTCGAAAACTTAATAATTTATTTCATGTTTGCTTTTGTGTAGAGATTACTGGTGGGGCCCGGCCCCTATGGCCCTTATAGAGGAGCCGCCACTGTATATATATATATATATATATAATATATATATAAGCACACCGGACAAAAAATTAGTCACCCCTAATAGCACCGATAGTAGGAAGTTCAAGGTCACACAGAGGGCGGTGATGTAGCATTGGTAAGTGACAAGTAGCGGTGACGTAGCACACAGGATCAGATATGTTTCGTGAGGTGGTGAAGAACAAAGTGTGTTGGATATAGTCTGCAAAATGGGTCGTGAGGCAGACGTTACTCAGTGGCAAAAAGGAGCCATCGTGTTTGGCAGAGCCCACGGACACAAAATGTCTGAAGTAGCCCAATTTGTTGGTGTGTCAACGCGTACTGTCCAGCGAGTTTACAAAGAGTGGTGTAGTTCGCAATCAACTGACAATCGACGGCGTAACTGTGGCCGGAAAACAATTCTCGACAATAGGGGCCGCCGCCATGTTTCTCGTCTAGTAACTGCAAATCGTTTTCAAACCAGAGAACAATTGCTCCAAGAAACCAATGAGGTTCTCCAGCGACCAATTTCCGAACGGACATTGCGACGAGAACTGCATGCGATGGACATCTGGAGCAGGGTACCACGGAAGAGGCCGCTGTTAACAGCAAGTCACAAATTGGCACGTTATAAATGGGCTCAGAGGCACAAAAACTGGACTGCGGCAGATTGGAAACGTGTAATTTGGTCCGATGAGTCATATATATATAAATATATATATATATATATATATGGGAATGAACTCAGAATGGTCCCCTGAGTTTTTTATGATACACACAGACAGTGCATGGAACAAGGAACTCTTCTGGGCTAGCATCATGAAAAAGAAAAACTATGGTATTTGTCATTTACCATTACTTATTCGGACTATAGTGGATTTAATTATCTCAGAAGAGTTCCTTGTTCCATGCACTGTCTGTGTGTATCATATATATATATATATATATATATATATATATATATGTATATATATATATATAAATATATGTATATAAATATATATATATATATATATAAATATATGTATATAAATATATATATATATATATATATAAATATATGTATATAAATATATATATATATATATATGTATAAATATATATATATAAATATATATATATAAATATAAATATATATATATATATATATATAAATATATATATATATATAAATAATATATATATAAAATATATATATATATATAAATATATAAATATATATATATATATATATATATAAAATATATATATATATATATATATATATATAATATATATATATAAATATATATAAATAAATATATATATATATATATATATATTATATATATATAAAGGGTGTCAGGAAATGATTGCCCCCCCCGCCCCTGTACAGAAGAAACTGAAAGGAATAGAAAAAAAACAGACAAAACCACGCGAAAGAGCGTTTAATTTTGAATAAAAAAACACTTGTTTTAATATCGGGTGTTGCCCCCATTTGCAGCTCTGACGGCCATTAGTCGACGGGGGTATGATCCCAGAAGTGTCTCAAAGAGATCGGTATCATGACTCATTTCTTCAAGGACTTCGTTGATCTTTGCAGTCATAATTTCTGTTGAATACCGATTCTGAATGGGTTGTTCCAGCATTAAGGACTCCACCCGATCCTTCATGATGGATCCGACATGTTCACAGACATTAAGATCGGGAGAATTGCCAGGCCATTCATTATTTCCGAAAAAAATCAATGTTATTGTCCTTAAGCAGTTGTTGAGTCGCAAGTGCTTTCATACAGGGTGCTTTGTCGTGAAGAAAGGTTGCCTGTTCAACATCCAAAACACACTCGGGGTCTTTCAAAAACGGAATTACATGTTGGGCTAAAATTACATTCGAAAATAAGGCCCATCCCAACTGGTTCCTCTTGGTTTGATAACCCAGATGAGCTTCCGAATAGAGAACATAATGAAAACACCCACACATGCTGGATTTTTTACTATTTCTCGATACTTCTGGTCGTCTGGGACTTCATCAGGAGTTGTTGCCCAAACCCGACCATTCTGAAAATTTGGTTTTCTGGAGACATAAACGAAGAATTCATCGCTGACAACCAAGTGAAGGAAATCTCTTCCGTCCATTCCTCAAGATAATCACAAAACCATAGCCGATCTTCAATATTAAGATCACTCTTCCGTGGCTTAGCTATTTCATGCTGTAAGAGTCCAGTTTTATTTATTTAGACCTTTACAAGTTTACGTAGATAATTAACTATATGCCAGGGTCACCAGCGCCCAAGTACTAGATTGGCATCCGGCACTGCGGCGCAAAGTTAATTTTAATAAAAGAAGGGAAGGACTGATTATTAAATCAATATGAATTTTTATATTTTATTGACAACAATTAATGAGTATATGCAAAGGGGATTTTTACCCGTAACAACTTTGATGGACTTATAATGGCGAGATTAAATAATGGCCCGTTTGGCTAATATATAACAGTCTGCAAATTAATACTGATTGTAATAAGGAATATGCAATAATACAAATGATACAAATAATAATTATACTAATAATAAACTAATAATAATAGTAATAATATAGTAATAACAATAGTAATAATAATAGTAACAATAATAATAATAACTAAAAGATAATAATAATAAGGATAATAGCCACAATGAAACCTTGTCTGCAAAGAGATAGACAAGAATACTGTAAGTGATATTTCAGAGAAAAAGAATAATAAAAATGGCAATAATTAATAATTAAAATACATATAGGTTATATAGGCCCCAGTAACCTGTGGATGATAAATTACAGTTAATTCTGGTTATGGGATTGTGTTAAGTTGAATGGGAAGACTAAAGGAAATATGTAGGCTACAAATGATTAGTAGGCCATCTGCTAAGAAAATAACATGAAACATAATAGGCTTATAAAGTAAAATATACTAAGAAAATTTAATAGGCAGGCCTTTGCCTCTTCAACATATTGAGCTGAGGTTAATCTAAAACAAAGACTATGGTAGGCTCAGTTAGGCTAGTTACAATTTGGCTTTAGCCTAGACCTAACTTAGCCTAAGTAATTTATTATTTGAATCTTACATTCCTATTCGTAGTATGAATCTTAGTACTAATTGCAAATGGTATAAGGCGTTAGTATCTGCAGTATGCGGTATTGCATACAGATATGAAATAGTAAAGAATAAATATTATATACAAAAAACATACCACAAAAGGAACTTTGCTGCTGGCGGGGTGCTTCGAATAATAATGGTTTTTTTTTTTTGGCGTCCTTTGTGTTGTCGTTGCACACAAGTTTGTTTTTACTTAACAATTTACCAACCAGCCAAAATAATCCTTAAAAGCCCATTCATGTCTAGTCACACCACACTGAATTCTTAAGAATTAAATTGATCACTGGACATATTTAACTTGTATTATTTATTTATTTAGATTTAAATATTCACTCATGCCATTTGTGGCAGTTTTCACTAATAAAGAATACTCTTGTGGTGCAAGGCACTACAAGTACCCCCCAAAAACATGGTTGTCAGGGGTAAAAAAAAACACTTAAATGTCAAAACGCACTGGCTTACGAATGACTCTTCCAGAACGAGTCGTTGTTTGCTTTTGGATGGCAATATCCTGCAGCACTGGTTCTGAAGGCATGGATGGTGCTACAGGTGCAGTAGGGACATTGGGGGAAGGGGATTCTTGGTGCCTGTGCGATGGAGCCACTGGCTGGTTCAAAGACAGTTGGTTGCGATAATGAAGGAGAATTGGAAGAGGGATGATAGATTGTTGTACCCTCGGATGAGGTGGTGGTACATAGGATTTAGGAAGGGTAGATTGCTGTACCTGTATATGAGATGAAGGTACAGAAGATTGAGGAGGGATAGGTTGCTGTACCTGTATTTGAGGTGGAGGTACAGAAGATTGAGGGAGGATAGGATCTTTTGTTGGAGAAAAATCAAGGTATGCTGGTTTCAAGCGGTCCACAGAAACAGTTTCACGCTTGCCCACCTTGTCAATGATGAAAGTTTTGGGTTTACGGTCTAGCACAAGGAAGGGACCATCATAGGGGCAGTGAAGAGGGTAGCGGTGAGCATCATGTCTCAAGAAAACATGTGTGCAAGTTTGTAAATCAGGGGAAACGAAGGTAGTTTGTGAAGTGGAAGTTCTAGGTGCTGTGGGACGAATTTGCTTCATAACAGAGCGTAATGTCTTAACATACGAAGCAGGATCACATGCGGGGTTAATGGGTGTAGGTGTGAAAAATTCTCCGGGTAACCGGAGTGTGGTACCGTAAACTAATTCTGCTGCAGAGCATGCAAGATCAGTCTTCAGAGCAGTACGAATTCCGAGTAGGATTAGGGGTAGCCTGTCCACCCATGTAGTAGATGGATCAGTGGCTCGCAAGGAACTTTTAAGTTGACGATGGAAGCGTTCTATCACCCCATTGGATTGCGGGTGATAGCTTGTTGTTCTGATGCGCTCAGTCCCAAGAAGGAGCATGAGTTCCTTCCATAAGGCCGATTCAAACTGGGCACCTCTGTCTGTGCAAATGGTTGCAGGTATTCCAAAACGGGAAACCCAACATGAAACAAAGGCGTGAGCTACTGCAGAAGCAGTACAAGAAGTCAAAGGAACAGCTTCTGGCCATCTTGTGAACCTATCAATGACAGTGAGAAGATAGGTATAACCTCGAGAAGAATAGAGGGGGCCGACTATGTCTAGGTGTATGGCCTCAAAACGAGCCTTTGGCAAAGGAAAGGTACCAATTTCTGACTTTGTGTGTCGGTGAACTTTGGCACGCTGACATTGAAGGCAAGATCGAGTCCAATTGCGGATATCTTTGTGCATACTTGGCCATACAAACCTAGCTGCAATTAATTTTTGGGTGGCCTTAATTCCCGGGTGAGAAAGGGAATGGAGTTTAGCAAAAACAGCTCTTCGCAGCCCTTGTGGGACCAACGGTCGAATATGCTCAGTCGAGACGTCACATAAAATTAGTAAGTCTGACTTGGGTTCAACTGGTAAAGAGCGGACTTGCAATGAAGTGGGTGAATTAATAAGAGTTTGGAGGTCTGTATCCGTGGACTGAGCCTTAGCCATCTCTGAAAGGTTGATGTGAGAGTGTCCAGGGTCAGAAATTGCTGAGATGCGAGACAGCGCATCCGGCACAACATTCAAAGAACCTGAAATGTGTCGAATGTCTGAAGTAAATTGAAGAATAAAATCAAGGTATCTTCGCTCATTAGGAGCATGAGAGTCTGATTGAGAATGGAGAGCAAATATTAACGGACGATGATCCGTAAAAATGCTAAAGTCACGTCCTTCCAGGAATGACCTGAAATGACGGATGGAGAGGTATATCGCCAGCAACTCTCGACCGAAAGTGCTGTACCTCATTTGTGAAGGTGAGAGCTTGCGTGAAAAGAATGCGAGAGGTTCCCAAACGCCTGAAACAAGCTGCTGGAGCACTCCTGACACGGCAACGTCAGAGGCATCAGTGGCTAAGTTCAGAGGAGCGTCTGGTTGAGGGTGAACAAGGCATGTAGCTCGTGCTATAGCCTCTTTTGCTTGTGAAAAAGCGTTGGTAGCTTCGGGGTTCCACAGAACTGCAGTGGATCTGCCCCTTTTTGATTGGCGAAGAAGAGAGGTTATGGGTGCAAGAATGTTTGCACACTGAGGAATGAAGCGATGGTAGAAGTTTACCATCCCTAAAAAGCGGCGAAGTTGCTTTTGAGTTTGCGGTTGTGGGAAAGACCTTATGACAGATACTTTATTTTCGAGAGGAGAAATGCCCTTCGAAGTAACTTTGTGTCCTAAGAAGGTGAGTTCATCTACAGCAAAGACACATTTTTCAGGGTTTAGCAATACACCATATTCTGCCAACCGAGAAAAAACTAAGCGTAAATGTTGAATATGTTCTGAGGGAGAAGAACTTGCGATGAGAATGTCATCGACATATGTGAAAGTGAAGGAGAGACCTCTCAACACTTCATCAATGAAGCGTTGAAAAGTTTGGGCGCATTACGCAGTCCGTATGGCATTTTTGTCATTTCAAATAACCCAAAAGGGGTTGTTATAGCAGTTTTATGTACATCATCAGGGTGTACAGGAATTTGATGAAAGGCTCGCACCAAGTCAAGGCGTGAAAATACTGTGGTGCCATGGAGAGCAGAAGTAAAATCGTGTAAGTGAGGAAGGGGATAGCGATCTGGAATCGTGTTGTCATTCAAAGCACGATAATCTCCACATGGACGCCAGTCTCCAGGTGTAGGTTTTGGGACCATGTGTAAAGCAGAGGCATACGGGCTACTTGAAGGCCGTATAATACCGAGTTCAAGCATGTGTTCAAACTCTCGTCTCACAATTGCAAGACGATCTGGAGCTAAGCGACGTGGGCGGGTGAAAACAGGTGAGCCTACCGTATCAATACGGTGGACAACAGAGTGTTTAATAGGGGTATCCTTAGAACAGGGTTGAGTAAGTGAAGAAAATTCATTTAGGAGCTGCTCTATAGCAGGTGAGCACTGTGGCAGAGAACTTGCCAATAATGAAGAGGGGTGCACGGTAGGAGAACCAATTACTGAAAGATATGTGACATTATCAATTAATTGTGCTCTACGAACATCGACTAATAAATCATTAGCAGAAAGAAAATCAGAGCCTAACATTGGAGTATATACATCCGCGACAAGAAATATCCAGCGGAAAACACGTCTAAGTCCAAGAGAAACTGAAATAGAACGATGTCCATAAGTGTGAATAGATGAAGAATTAGCTGCACGTAAAATGAAAGGAGAAGGTCCGTTTGCACGGTCTGCGGCTGTTGCAGGAATAACACTGTATTGAGCTCCAGTGTCAATAAGGAATGCATAGCCTGAAAGTGGATCATGCAAGGTGAATGTTGGACCAGGTGGTGCAGTAGTTTGTGAATCATTAAATTTTTGTGGAAGAAGGTTAGTATTGCTGTGGGAAGGAGTTTGTGTTGTATTTGGAGAATTAGTTGGGGGTATTAAATTAGCTGTGGTTGAATAAGTAGGTTGCGATTCTTTAACTTTACTTGCGTACGTAGGTGTTGGTTTGACAGTGTTAAATGAGGTAGTGGTAGGGTTAGTTGAAGTAAGGATAGGAGGAGAGGCTTGAGAGGCTGTAGCGTCAGACGCCTGTGACACCAGCCTGGTTAGTTTAAAGGAGGGTTAGGAGTCCATGGGCAAGGTGTGAGACAGCGCGTTGCACGATCTTTAAACTTTTCATGATACCAGCAAGGAGGGGTATGAACAGTAGACTGTGGTAAGGAAATAGGTTGAGAATGGGGCTGAGTAGTGGGGATTGAGGATTGAGGATGAGGTAAGGCTAATAGATTTGGATTAGGAGCAACCAACTGACCTGTTTGCGGTGGCTGTGGTTGTAGGAGAACGAGGCGTTGTCCAGGTTCATATTGGGAGGCTCTAATTGGACCAGAGGGTCGTCCTTGTCTTGAAGAACTTCTCTCTCGTTCCCTGTTGTTAGCTAGCTCTATTCGGAGAGCTTTAAATTCTTCTTTAAGTGTTCGTAGAATTTCGTTATTTACTTTAAGACCTTGTGCAGCCGGACTCAGATTGTCGTCCTGCGTGGCACAGATTTGGGGGTGATGGGTGTGGTTATCTACTTGGCCAAGGTGGATTTCAATCATCATCTTATCAGCTGTTTTGGCCATTGTGAGGAGGTCTGTATCATCTGGCATACAACGGAGCATTGGCCGTAGGGCAGTAGGGAGACCATTGAGGAAGCGGCGTCGCATTAAGGGTGAGTTTTTATCGTCTTCATTGGTCTGTCCAGCCAGGTCTTGCAGATGTCTCAGGAAGGCTGTTGGCGTTTGATCCCCAAGAACTTGGTCCTTGAGTAGAGCATTGAGTCGCTCTTCTTCTGATTGGCCGAGTCTCCTGACTAACTCGCTGAGGAGGCTCTCAAAAGCTTGGTCAGACGGAGGCAATAGAGTTACATCCCGCACTACTTTGTATACTTGTGTAGGCAGGAGGTTCTTTGTGACAAGGAACTTGGTTCGTGGGTCCGTAACTCCTTTTATCTCGAAATAATCCCGCAGTTGACTCACAAAGATTCCAGGCTCTTCAGCGGTGAATTGTGGAGTGGTAGGCTGATACATTGTGAGAAAGTCCGTTATAGGTGGTGAATTTGGAGTACCACCATTGGATGACCCTAGGTTGTTATTGGTCATTGTGGCTATTATTTGTTACAAGGTACTAAAAAAAATTTAAAATGTGTCACAAACTGACAAGATTTCAACAAATGTTGTTGAATGTAAATAATGGCTTCAGGTAAGCTTGGTTGAGTATGAGACTCAATTGAGTTATGAATGCCAATAACAAAAAGTTACGTAAAATTTTTTTTTTTTTTTTTTTTTTTTTTATGATGTAGCCCAATATTAGCAGAAAAATAGTCTGCGTATAGGCTATTTACAAATAAGTAAAAAATTTTTTATGATGTAGCCCAATATTAGCAGAAAAATAGTCTGCGTATAGGCTGTTTACAAAATATAAGTAAAAAAATTTTTTTATGATGTAGCCCAATATTAGCAGAAAAATAGTCTGCGTATAGGCTGTTTGCAAAATATAAGTAAATTTGCATAAAAAAACTTTAGAAAATGCTGAATTTATAAAAAGGCAAAATAAAAGGAATATATTTTGCAATAGAATACACTTCCAGTACAGGTGAGTGCTTTGTACTAGTGAATTTAATAAAATTATAGATGCAGACTGAATATATTGACAAAAATTGAGAAAAAACTTTTAGAAATTTTTTTTTGCATAAATTACGGTGTTTGGTCACTCCAGGAGGTTACCAATTGTAAGAGTCCAGTTTTATTTATTTAGACCTTTACAAGTTTACGTAGATAATTAACTATATGCCAGGGTCACCAGCGCCCAAGTACTAGATTGGCATCCGGCACTGCGGCGCAAAGTTAATTTTAATAAAAGAAGGGAAGGACTGATTATTAAATCAATATGAATTTTTATATTTTATTGACAACAATTAATGAGTATATGCAAAGGGGATTTTTACCCGTAACAACTTTGATGGACTTATAATGGTGAGATTAAATAATGGCCCGTTTGGCTAATATATAACAGTCTGCAAATAATACTG
>JAJOZX010000948.1:432500-612500 GCA_023014485.1 Bathynomus jamesi
ATGAAGTGGTGACATTATGTGGCACATCACTTAGAAAAGAAAATCTCTCTGCTATTTCTTTGTATATCTCTCCTCTTCTTCTCATCTCAGTTTCAAGTTTGTCAACAATTGTGTAAAAGGTGGTGATAAGAAATTTATCTCTGGCATTCAGATATACAGGGCTATTTAAAGTGATTCATCCGATTTCAACTGAGAATACTCCCGTACCTATCAACCGTGCATCAACTGGGCATACACCACATGAAAGAGGAAATCTCCGAGTTTTACAAGATCACCACAAGACTGCTCCAAAGTCATGCCATGGCCTAGCCTAGCAACAAACAGTCAGTGTGAAAATGGCATCCGCACAGCAGAAGGCGTTTTGTGTGTTGCAGTTTTCGAGCCCCCTAGGTCGCTGGATCTTACACCGTGCAACTTCTTCCTTTGGGGGTACGTTAAGGATACTGTGTACGTGCCACCATTGCCCACATCTTTGGATGAGCTCCGAACTCGCATTGTTACTGCCGTAGTCAGTGACAACGGACATGCTGGAGTGAGTATGGGAGGAATTCAACTATCGTCTCAACATTGCTCGTGTAACTAGGGGAAGTCACACAGAGCATTTATGAGGTGAGAGACAAAATTTGGACAGTTTTTCTTTTGGTTGATGTATCACAAATCACTTTGTATTTGTAACATTAAAAAATATTCTCATTTGAAATCAGGTGAATCATTTTCAGTAGCCCTGTACTTCTGGTGCATCTCCGTCATTGGGTACCTTCTTTCTGATACGTTTGCGAGTTTGAGCTGCCTTGTAATCAACATCTGGTAGCATTTCCTTTGTAGCTGCTTCATATCTTTCAAATTCATCTCGTGAAGTGCACAGTTGGTCAGCTAATGATCCATACAGATCTGCACATGTTTTTAAGTTCACATCCTTATTCTGTAGAACTTTGCTTACTCTATGAAAATTTTGCAAAATCTCATCCCAAAAATTCAACATAAAAACGAATTCTAGCTCTTGCATCTTATTTGCAATATTATTTGCTTCTCTTCTAGTGTCTCCCTTTTGTGACTGGTCTTCAGCTATACATTCTAACGCTTCTAAAATTTTAAGGAAAGATTTCAAAATTGCTGCTGTTGCCATAGCATGTGCCTCCCACCTGGTACCAGAGAGGGATTTTAAGACACTTTCATTTCCAATACAACCTTTAAGAATTTCCCACCTGCTGGTTGAGGCTAAAAAAAAGGTATAGAGCAACTGCACTGTAGAGAAGAAATTAACCGCCTCTTGACAGCAGTCAACAGCACTTCGGCCTACCAGATTTAGTGAATGGGCTGCACAGGGCACATATATAGCAAACTTGTTTGTTTCTAACATTTTTTGCTGCATCCCCTTATAACGCCCAGACATGTTGGCAGCGTTGTCGTAAGATTGACCCCTACATTTTGAAAAGTTTAGCTTACAAACTTCACGTAAGTACTGCAACACCTGATTTGCCATTTCCTCACCAGTATGGCTTTTCATTTTCAGGAAGGTTAAAAAGCGTTCAATAGGCTGTCCATCTTTTAAGTACCTAAGTACAACACTTAACTGATCGATATGTGATAGATCTGGTGTTGAATCAACTGACAAACTAAAATAACCAGAAGATTTTACTTCGTCAACAATGAGTGCGTGGACCTTTTGAGCCATTAGTTGAATGAGTTCCTCACAGGTGGTTTTGGACAGGTAAAAAAGATTTCCTTTGCCAGAATTTCCATATTTCAAAATGTGACCTACTAAAAATGGATCAAACCGGCTTATGAGCTCAAGCAGCCCTAAAAAATTCCCATTTTGCAATGATCCAAATCTTTCTTCTGTTCCTTGAAAAGACAAGCCACGTTCAGCTAACGTACAAATAACAGCTATGACACGCCTCAAGACATGTTCCCAGTAATCACACTCTTCCTGAATTTGTTTTTCCAACTGTTGTCCCAACCCCGCACCTTGTCTGCGAGTTAAGTATGTTAGCATAGAGTCTCGGTGAGTAGTGCTTTTTTCATGATGATCAATTACAATAGTATTTCGCCAGTCACTGAACCCTTCTCTTATAACAAAATGTGAGACATTTTTAGGAGCAAACAGTTTACAAACATAACAGTAAACTGATCCTGTTGATGGTGAATACAATAACCACTCTCTCTTGTATTTCTCACCATTGGCTTTTGTCCCAACGAAAAGTTTTTGTGAACAGTATCTTGCTGGTTTGCCACTACTGAAATGCCGGTAAGACTTGTCAAATGGCCCATTGTGGTGTTGACAGTCACTGGGTCCACAAGCAATCCAATAAGCCACATCATCAGCAGAGAAATCAAGCCACAACCCTGGATCTTTTGCTATATTTACTTCATCTTCTGCAGACTGATTCATTTCACCACCATCACCATGGTCCACTAAACTTTCATTTTCAGCAATTATTTCAACCCCAGAATGTCTTGTAAAGCAACTTGAATCAACATTTGCAGTAGAGGTATCAAGAGAATTTACAGGCAAAGTGAGATCAGTAGTGAGACATGTGGTAGATGAACCTGCTTGTGACACCTCGGTGATTCCAACGTCATCATATTTTGATTTTGAAGTGATCAAAGTGGTATTTGTGTCCACTTCTGATGACGGAGATTGGTTTTGATTCAGAATCGGTATATCATGTTGACGTTGTGGTCGTGGAACTTGTGTGAAGAAATCAGTCAGCTTTGCAGTCTTGGACTCTAAATCCAAAGTCTTCTCTTGTTTCTCTTTTGATAGTTTTCGCTTTTGTGCACCACTTAACTGAACACGTTTCATCTTGGTTCTTGGGGTCTGTAAAATACAGAAATAAAAAGAATATTTTATTTGTATATTATGTGGCAATCAACACAGTTACACATACCACAATCTTGGCTTTGTTCTTTTATTCTCAGAAAGACAAAATGGGAACCGTACACAACCAAAGTGGCAATTTAAATATAAGTGGCAATTAAATATAACTCAACCGAAATATCAACTCGAAATGTTGAATACAAATCAAATCGAAAGAAGGAACCAAAAGAAGGAACCGAAAGAAGGAACCGAAACCTATAAAATAAAAATACTTAACATTAGAATTAATAATACGCAATCTATAAAAATATCAATATTAACATTTCACTATTAACGAGCCACATTTTATATTTACATTTATTTATTTATTTAAAACAATATTTAATTATATAGGAAATATGAACATTTGCTTAGGGCCTAAATTGTCCTAACTACGTTTGATGTTATATATACATTACAAATTATTCACTCTGGTTATTACAATCTAAATTCTTTTATACTGTTATGACAATAGATAAATAAATTATAAAATAAAGATACGTGTATGATAAAATATTGTTATATATACAAATAAAGTACACTTCATAGACTTACCCTAGAGAAGAAGAGAGAGCAACAGATAAACTTCTTCAACGCTAATTAACTTAGGTCAGTATATCTTATTATTATAATGGCCGTGATAAACATCACTTGATACAACAGCAATATAGAGAGTTTATAGTTTCTTTATTTTAATATTAATTTGTATTACAATTCTATAAACCTAAATCTTTCTGTAAAACAATACCAAATGATTATGTAAAATATATATTTAATATTATATGCACAAATCACACGTTCAGAATAACTTCCTATAGCACACGAAAATATTTAATCTATATGTATTCTTAATATGGCGCTCAAAGATTTGATATAAACAAAATAATAACGCAAAGCGTAAAGTGTGTGATTACAACGAAATATATTTATTCTCTCAAAAGGGTTGTTGTTCACTACAAATTCAAACAATGAAAAAAAATAAATACTATATATGAATATATATAATTCAGTTTTCAACAGCTTATAGGCTATAAGCCGCGATTATAATAGTATAATAAATCCATGGTAAATCCGACAATGGAAAATTTCTGTGGTGCCCCCCTTCCCTTGATGCCCTAAGCACGGGCTTATTTTGCTTAATGGTTAATCGGAAGTACGCAGCTCAGTACCACAAGGGACAGTACTGGCCCCACTCCTGTTCATTATCATGTTAACAGACATAGACAGCAGAGTAAACAGCAACAGTATAGTAACATCCTTTGCAGACGATACAAAGATCAGCAGAAAAATCAGCGATGTACATGACGTGGAGGCCTTGCAAAGGGACACGAACAAAATATACAAATGGTCAAAAGACAACATGTCATTCAACGCCGAGAAATTTCAGCTCTTGAGATATGGTAGAAAAGAAGAACTTAGACTGCATATTATGCTCCAGATAGACAGGACATTCAGAGAAGCATGAAAGCGATTGATCTCGGGATAATAATGACAGATGATGCGAAATTCGAAACACAAAATCAGATAGCGATAAATAAAGCAAAAAGAGTCGCCGGACAGCAGTGGCGGTTCCTCATATGGGCAATATGGGCAGCCGCACAGGGCGGCATTTGTGGAGTGGCGGCATGAGCGCCTGCAAAAAAAATAAAAATAAAAATAAGAATAAATAAATAAAGAAATAAATAAAAATAAAAAATAAAATAAAATAAATAATAAAAGACCTGTTGTGCCAAATTCAGCATGTGAGCAAGCAGATGCAGTCTCCTAGCATGCACGTTGATGTTGCAGTAAATCTCCTAAAAAAAACAGAGAGAGGTCTCCGCAATTACAGGGCAACAGGTTTTGTGGCTGCACAAATGGCAGCCACAGATATCTGTGAACAAATGAATGTGGAGGCTGTGTTAAAACAAAAACGGCTGAGGTCCACAAAGCGGCACTTCTCCTATGAAGCATCTGATGAGCCCTTGATTGATGCTTTGAAGAAGCTGGAGGTGACATTTTTCAATGCAGTGGTTGATGCTGCAACATCAGCCATTCAGGAAAGATTTTCCACGTTGGAAATTGTGGGAGAGAAGTTTGGAGTGCTGACACATTTCCAAAATCTCACATTTGAGGAGCTGACAGAACAATGTGTGAACCTTAGTACTACACTACACTTTAAGGGACAATCTGACTTGGATGGCAGAGAGCTTGCACAGGAGCTGAAGAACTTGCCTGACTTGCCATCAAAGACCATATCCTTGCTTGAACTGCTGACATTTATCCATGAAAGGGAGCTCTCTGAAATATATCCAAATTTGTGGACTGCTCTCAGAATTGGTCTTACTCTTCCAGTCACTGTTGCTGAAGCAGAGAGGAGCTTTTCAAAGCTGAAGCTCATCAAATCCTACCTGAGGTCAACTATGTCACAGGAACGCCTTACCGGTCTGGCCATCATCAGTATAAATCATACAATTGCTGAGCAGATTTCATATGATGATTTAATTCATGACTTTGCATCAAGGAAGGTAAGAAGAGTCAGGCTTTAGATGGCAGTTGTGCTGTGGTGCAATTTATTTTGTTTCTTGTTCAAAGTGTAGCATAATAATTACCCTCTCTTAAGTGTCTTATTCTATTTATGTGATAGAGCATTTGTACAATTTAGAAATTTGATTCTCTAGTTTATTTATGGCAGTTGTGCAATTTAATTTGTATTTTTCCTGTTCATAGTATCATAATTACATTCTCTTAAGTGAGTTATTCTATTTACGTGATGAAGGATTTGTAAAATTCAGAAATTTGAGTCTTTGTTTTGGTTCTGAAGTTCCAACAATTAGTCCAATAAAAAGTTATTTTGTGAAAGAGTTATGTCTGTCCTTTATTTTGGGGGATTCGAATGTGTGTGTGTTGGCGAACAGGGGGGGGGGGCGCTGAAGGTAAGGTTCGCCCAGGGCGTCATGTAAGCTAGGACCGCCACTGACTACACATTCTGCCTTTCCTATTTTCCAGTGTTGTTTGAATGGTAATTGGGTTTAGTTTTAGGTTTATTACCAGTTTTTCGATCATTTTCCATATGTAGATTATGATGTACCTCTCTCTTCTTCTTTCCAGTGAGTACAGATTTAGTTTACGTAGTCTTTCCCAGTATTTGAGTTCTTTGCAGCCATCAATCTTGGCTGTGAAATGCCTTTGCGTTTCTTCTAGTTATTAGTTTTTCCTTTTTATATGGGGACGTCAAAACTGAGCAGTATTCAAGTTTTGGTATAATCAGTGTTTTTAGCAGGGGAATCATTACTGTCCTGTCCCTTCTCTTGAACGTTCTTAGAACCTGTCCGGCAGTGGCGGTCCTAGCTTACATGACGCCCTGGGCGAACCTCACCTTCAGCGCCCCCCCCCCCCTGTTCGCCAACACACACACATTCGAATCCCCCAAAATAAAGGACAGACATAACTCTTTCACAAAATAACTTTTTATTGGACTAATTGTTGGAACTTCAGAACCAAAACAAAGACTCAAATTTCTGAATTTTACAAATCCTTCATCACGTAAATAGAATAACTCACTTAAGAGAATGTAATTATACTATGAACAGGAAAAATACAAATTAAATTGCACAACTGCCATAAATAAACTAGAGAATCAAATTTCTAAATTGTACAAATGCTCTATCACATAAATAGAATAAGACACTTAAGAGAGGGTAATTATTATGCTACACTTTGAACAAGAAACAAAATAAATTGCACCACAGCACAACTGCCATCTAAAGCCTGACTCTTCTTACTTTCCTTGATGCAAAGTCATGAATTAAATCATCATATGAAATCTGCTCAGCAATTGTATGATTTATACTGATGATGGCCAGACCGGTAAGGCGTTCCTGTGACATAGTTGACCTCAGGTAGGATTTGATGAGCTTCAGCTTTGAAAAGCTCCTCTCTGCTTCAGCAACAGTGACTGGAAGAGTAAGACCAATTCTGAGAGCAGTCCACAAATTTGGATATATTTCAGAGCTCCCTTTCATGGATAAATGTCAGCAGTTCAAGCAAGGATATGGTCTTTGATGGCAAGTCAGGCAAGTTCTTCAGCTCCTGTGCAAGCTCTCTGCCATCCAAGTCAGATTGTCCCTTAAAGTGTAGTGTAGTACTAAGGTTCACACATTGTTCTGTCAGCTCCTCAAATGTGAGATTTTGGAAATGTGTCAGCACTCCAAACTTCTCTCCCACAATTTCCAACGTGGAAAATCTTTCCTGAATGGCTGATGTTGCAGCATCAACCACTGCATTGAAAAATGTCACCTCCAGCTTCTTCAAAGCATCAATCAAGGGCTCATCAGATGCTTCATAATATACATTTCACTATTTAACCAAACCCAGAAAAATAACATTACATATGTTAAAGTATGGGCCTTTATTCCCAATAATATTAATCTGGAAGCATTTTGCATTGTTTAGGTCTTTTATGGGAAGGTTTATGGAAAATGCAATAGATGGTTTTTATTAATAAAAATATATTTATTGATCTTTTATTATTTATTTTATTTTATTTTTTATTTTTATTTATTTCTTTATTCTTATTTTTATTTTTATTTTTTTTGCAGGCGCTCATGCCGCCCCTCCACAAATGCCGCCAGGGGCGGCTGCCCATATTGCCCATATGAGGAACCGCCACTGTGTGTAGTGTTCCCAAATTAAAGGCACGACAAGGGACCTCCTCAAATCGTTAATAGACTGAGAATTATCTGTATTATTTATTAAAAATGAAACTTATTAATAATAGCCACCCCTTGACTAAACCAACGATGATAGGTATAATTTTATTAAATGAACTCATAAAAATCAAGAAAAATTAGGCCTGGATCCGAATCGGATTGAAATCGAAAAAGAAATAATCCGAATCGGAAAAAAATTCGAATCGATAAAAACCGAAAAATTTGAATCCGAATTCGAATCTATATTTCTAATTGCGTGAAAATCGGATTCGAATTTGAATCGAAAAAGATTTCGATTTCCCATAAATATATATATTATTATATATATATATATATATATATATATATATATATATATATATATATATATATATATATATATATATATATATATATACAGGGCTATTCAAATTGATTCATCCGATTTCAACTGAGAATACTTCCGTACCTATCAACCGTGCATCAACTGGGCATACACCACATGAAAGAGGAAATCTCCGAGTTTTATAAGATCACCGCGAGAGGGCTCCAAAGTCACGCCGTGGCCTAGCCTAGCAACAAACAGTCAGTGTGAAAATGGCGTCCGCACAGCAGAAGGCGTTTTGTGTGTTGCAGTTTTCGAGCTGTAAATCGGTAGTCACAGTGCAGCGTGAGTTTCGTCGACGTTACAGAACAGATCCACCGGGTGCTCAGAGCATCCGTCGGTGGTATCGGCAGTTCGAGGAAACATCTTTGGATGAGCTCCGAACTCGGATTGTTACTGCCGTAGAGTCATTGACAAAGGACATGCTGGAGCGAGTATGTCGACGTTGCTCGTGTAACTAGGGGAAGTCACATAAAGCATTTATGAGGTGAGAGACAAAATTTGGACAGTTTTTCTTTTGGTTGATGTATCACAAATCACTCTGTATTTGTAACATTAAAAAATATTCTCATTTGGAATCAGGTGAATCAATTTGAATAGCCCTGTATATATATATATATATAATATATATATATATAATATATATATATATGAAAATTATTTCACGAAAGTAACACGTGAAAAATATTTATAATGAATAAAACCACGAAGGAAAGGAAACACAAAAAGGTGCTCAAGCGCTTTCGTCTAATGACATCCTCAGGAACACTGAAGTACATAAAAGGTTAAGGCCTATATATAGGTTACAGAAAGAAAAAAAATAAATAAATAACATACATACACACATACATACATATATATATATATACATACATATCTACACAATACATATATATATATATATATATATATATATATATATATATATATATATATATATATGCAATAAACGGAGAAATAAAAATAAAAAATAAAAATTAAAAATTAGAGGATTAACAAAGAGGCACACAGATTTGTAAGGAAAAATATCGATTTTTAGCACAAGATCAAATGAATTATAAAAATACAAATTTATACTGGAAATCTGCCCGGGTTTTAACACTTTGCCTTTAGAGTCAAGTTTCGATATATATAAAAATAAAATGAAGATTAAAAGTTAATAAAGTAGCCTACAAGTTTACCAAAGATTTAACGTCCTACACTTTTTATCTAAATTTGTTTTGAAGGAATTCAAAACAACAGGATCGAGTTGAAAAAGACCTTTGCTTATGTTGAAGTTATTTGAAAGTTGGATAATGGCATCCCTTGGTTGCGGTACGTCGACGATATTTTGTGTATCTGGCCCATGAATCGTGACCTGGATAACTTCCTCCTTCAGTTAAATGATCAAGTCCCCTCCATTAAGTTTACTTTAGAAGTGGAACAAGACAATTCAATCCCATTTTTGGATGTGCGTGTACATAGGGAAAGCCCAGGTTTTAAGTTTAGTATCTATCGGAAAACAACAAACAATTTGTCCTACGTACACTTTTACTCGGGACATGACACCCCCACTAAGAAGGCCATTTTTTCATCAATGTTTCTCCGCGCCCTTAGGATCGCCAGTCCGGAATACATCGATGCCGAATTGGAAAAAATCAACGGTATTGGAAGTGATCTGTGTTACCCATCTGCGTTTATGGAATCTTGTCTCAACAAGGCAAAACGAACTTTTTATCGTGTCAATAATAACACTCGTACTTTGTCAAAAAATATTTTAGTACTTCCATTTTTCCCGGGCTTTTTAGGCATTGCTAATGTACTTAAACTTTTGGATATTAATGTAGTATTTTCATATAACAATATTGTGAAAAATATCATAGTAAAAAATAGCCCTACCAATAATTCAGGCATTATCTATAAAATTGGGTGTAAACAATGTGATTCCTTTTACATAGGTCAGACGGGAAAGGATTTGCACACACGTATAAAACAGCATCAATATTCCGTTAGAACAGGACAGTTGTCCAGTGCTCTTTTGTCCATTTGTCAGAGTTATCCCACTGTATTGATTGGAATAATGCTTCAGTTTTATTTCATTCTAGCAACATTGTTAATAGAAATATTCTTGAGTCTGCCATTATCCAACTTTCAAATAACTTCAACATAAGCAAAGGTCTTTTTCAACTCGATCCTGTTGTTTTGAATTCCTTCAAAACAAATTTAGATAAAAAGGGTAGGACGCTAAATCTTTGGTAAACTTGTAGGCTACTTTATTAACTTTTAATCTTCATTTTATTTTTATATATATCGAAACTTGCCTCTAAAAGGCAAAGTGTTAAAACCCGGGCAGATTTCCAGTATAAATTTATTTTTATAATTCATTTGATCTTGTGCTAAAAATCGATATTTTTCCTTACAGATCTGCGTGCCTCTTTGTTAATCCTCTAATTTTTAATTTTTAATTTTTATTTTTACTTCTCCGTTTATTGCATATATATAATATATATAATATAATATTAATATATATATTATATATATGTGTGTGTGTGTGTGTAGATATGTGTATTTTTTTTTTTTAAGTTCAGGAAGAACCGATTCGCCTCTATTTAAAAGGGCATATCTCAGCGGAAAAACAAAGAAAAAGGGAGAGGAAAGACAGAGGAAAAAGAAAGGGTGGAGGGGACAGTCGAAGTGGAAAAAGACCAAGGATGACAAGGACTGCAGGGTCGAGCCCCATCATCCTTGGGTGCTAGGGCCGGGAGGGCGCACGTGAAACCTCCAGGAACAAGCACGTACAAACGAGCACAAAGAGCACTCAAGAGCACGAGCTTAGAACCCCCTTGCGGGGATATGTGTTATATATATATATATGTTTGTGTGTGTTATTTTTTTTTTTTTTTCTTTCTGTAACCTATATATAGGCCGTAATCTTTTATGTACTTCAGTGTTCCTGAGGATGCCATTAGACGAAAGCGCTTGAGCACCTTTTTGTGTTTCCTTTCCTTCGTGGTTTTATTCATCATATATATATATATATATATATATATAATAAATATATATATATATATATAATAAATATATATATAAATATATATAATATATATACAGGGTGTCCGAGAATTATCTGTACAATTTTTGGCTGTTATTAAAAGTCAACCATGAAGTGTTGAAATTCCAGTGTTGTCCCATTTTACAGAGAATCTCATTAAGTTTTTTCTGATACCGAGTTTTGACAAGTTTTTTAGAAATTCCAGTGTGTCCGAACATTATCTGTACAATTTCATCTTTTAATAAAATTCTTGATAACACACGTAAAATTCTTAAACAAGATTATTTAGAATCTGTATTTTCAAAAGTTTCTTTTATTAAAGTAACGTTGTTACAAACATTCGATATGTGCACCATTAGTGATTCGCAAAACATCCAATCGATACTCCAAATGTTGCCATGTACGCTGCAGCAATTTAGGCCGGGCTGAAACTCAAGATAGAATTAATCAGAGTCATTAACAGTTGGCTTTTGATATAAAAATAAGATTCCTGAAAAAAATAATTGGTGGCCACCAACGTGTGTCCGGCCACCCCCATTTTTGTAAAAACATCTAATGCCGCACTCGCAAAATCACGAAAATGGCAATATCTCTTCTTCTGAACATGCTAGAGAGATGGTTTGCATACCAAACGATGCAGAATTTGATTTAGAACAAATTATTAAGTGTGGTATATTTTCATAAAACCTTTAGTTTTTTAGTTATTTTAGAAAAACTAATTTTTGGGGCCCATAGACCCCCTTTCGACGGACCTTAGTGACAAAAGAAATTCTAAAATAAGCATGATTTGGCTTTTGATTACTAACATTGCCCTAAAAGGATGTTGACATGGACATAGTGATCACATGATATGACTTTCCCTTGTTATCTTGCATCCATTATGCTTGATTAAAGAATAGAGGGTGGGGCTGCTTCTTGAACTTTTTTTAAACGTAATAAATTGAAAACTTGTTTTTTTTTCAGGTGCCTTTGTTATAAGTTTCCAACTGCAATTTGTCATTGAATTCAACATTTGCAATATAAAGTATGACTTCTACAAGGAAAACAGTTGCTAAAGTACTTGGTGATGTACGTTTTATGCCAGCAGAACAGTTTCCTTTAGGGAAATTGCCTACGTTGAAGCAAGTTATTGAAAGGTGTTTGTGTTTCGGAGACTATAAAACAGATGCTGTACTGAGAGCTACTTCTGAGGAATTGCATAAATTGTGGGTCATATATAATGTTTATCCAATATCAGTAAATGCCATACAGAGCCGACTGAAAACCCAAATAAAGGAATTCAACCGCCTTCTGAAGTATGACAAAAAGAAAAGGGGACCTAAATATCATCAAGATCTGGATGATTTTCTGAAAACTGTAAACGTTTTATTTGACATATATCAACATGATCACAAACTGTTGGCAGATACAGAGAAAAAGCACTTACTAAAAATGACTGAATCTGATTACCAGTTTTATGAGGTAGGTCTGTTGATTGAATTTCAAGTTGTAAATTATTAATTAATATTAATTAATTATCAATTATTAATATTATCAATTATTAATAATTTGCTACAATTTTTAAAGTGCATTTAATAAGTTAGTAATATCAATAATACACTATTAATGATGTTAATGATAAGTAATATTTTAGTATTTTCTCATTTTTGTAAGAATTTCAATTTACATATAGAGACCCATAGATAAAAGATACATTATAGTGTAATGAAATATAATCAGTTGGAATGCTGGCTGATGAAGATGAAGAGGTGAGGAGGTGTGCTGTCAATAAAGTTCTGTGTCTAAGGGGAGTTATAGAGGATTTTGATGATGAATCTGGTAGTAGCAATGATTTTGTAGGTGGAATAATTGAAAGTGATGATGAGAATGAAGAGGATCATGAAGGTGGTACTGATGAATATCCTGCTATAGATGAGAATGTTAGGGTCTTTAGAAAGCCAATCATCAATTTCAAAGCTTCTGCATACCACAAGCTGTCTGCTATGTCCCAATGGGAAACTGTTCCACCTGTATTAAAAGAATTCAGTAATGATGAACTGCGTGATATCATTAATACCGCATTGAAACTGGATCACGAGTGCCACAGTCAGAATGTTGAAAGGCACATCAAGCTTGTCACTGAAGCATCCTTGGCTGTTGTAGGTCATGAGCGTAGAGATGGTCTTATTAGAAACAAAATTAGATCACGTAAATTAATGAAAGATTTTGTGTCTAAAAAATATTTTAAGTTCTAGATTATTATTTATCATGCTAAAATATGACAAAATGACAATTTGTTAATTGTATAATTTAATGTTTGGCGTTTTGGAATGTCAAAAGGCATTTTCAATGAATTTAAAATGGCTGATTTTGATTGATTTTGATTGCTGATTGAAAACCACTAATACATGTCAATTTGCAGCTTGAGAATGTTTTATTGTGTTGACATTCAGTTGAAAGGGGGTCTATGGGCCCAAAAAATTAGTTTTTCTAAAATAACTCAAAAACTAAAGGTTTTATGAAAAAATACCACTCTTAATAATTTGTTCTAAATCAAATTCTGCATCTTTTGGTATGCAAAGTGACGGTATTATTGCAAACCATCTCTCTAGCATTTTCAGAAGAGATATTGCCATTTTCCTGATTTTGCTAGTGCGGCATTAGATGTTTTTACAAAAACGGGGGTGGCCGGACACACGTTGGTGGCCACCAATTATTTTTTTCAGGAATCTTATTTTTATATCAAAAGCCAACTGTTAGTCACTCTGATAAATTAAAATCAAACAAAAATTATAGTTTCAGCAATTCGCTCAATAGTAGCTGTGATTCTTGTTTTTAAATCATCAATGTCTGTCACCCGCGTACATTTCTAAAAAACTTGTCAAAACGTGGTATCAGAAAAAACTTAATGAGATTCTCTGTAAAATGGGACAACACTGGAATTTCTACACTTCATGGTTGACTTTTAATAACAGCCAAAAATTGTACAGATAATTCTCAGACACCCGGTATAATAAATATATACACGGTGAACCAAAAGTAGGTGGACAGTAGGTTGAATACGGTTTGTGTTATATTATATTATAACTATGGTGTTCATTATAACTATGGTGTTTTTGTTATATTATATTAAATATTATAACTAAATTTATTTAAATTTTATTTTGTATTATAGTATACAAAAAAATTAAATATGTATTCTCAAAATAAACGTTATCATTTACTGTCCACCTACATTTGGTTCACCCTATATAAATATATATATTTTTTTTGTTAACTGCAAACAACACACACTATAAAGAACGACGCTTGTGTAGAAGAACGTTCCGCACAAGATGAGGTTTGAACGAACAAATGAAAAATGAGGTTACCACCCGGGAATCGAACCCGGGATCTTCCGATTGCCGGTCAGATATGCTATCCACTACACCATGGGCCTCGATTAATCAATGTCGTAATTCTCCTACATACGAGCAGAAACCAATGCCCTGAGGGGGCACCTTCGCATGCCGTACCTATATATACATTTTAACTGCAAACACACAGTATAATTAATATATATATATATATATATATATATATATATATATATACACACACACAGGGTGTCCCATAAGTCTGGCATCACAGGAGAAATTCATTTTTTTCTATTTCTACAAACCATAATTCATATTTTTCTATTTCTACAGGCCATAATGTCAGAGCAAGGAAGAACGAATCCAGATAATTTTACTCATAGGAAATCGGAGTCAGAGGGGCCGCTGCTGAATTTAACAGAGTGCATCCAGACCACGAGCCAATAACACAGAGTTGTGTTAGCAGACTTGTTGCAAAGTTTAAGGAAACAGGATCCATAGAAGATAAACCACGCAGTGGACCTTCAAGGTGGTCCACTGACGATGATACAGCGACTGCTATCCTGGCTCATTTTAAAAGAAGTCCCAATAAGTCTCTTCGGCGATTGTCCACCGAGACAGGAGTGTCGAAAAGTAGCATCCATCGCATTCTTCAGGCTCACAAATGGCATTCATATAAACTTCAGATCCTACAGAAATTAAGCGATGATCATCCTGACCGGCGGATGGAATTTTGTGAATGGGCTACGGAACAATATGCTCGGGATGCCAATTTCCCGTCTACCATTCTGTTCAGTGACGAGGCTGTTTATGGAAATGGTGAGGTAAATCGACAGAACACCCGCTACTGGTCTCAAAACAACCATCACTGGTATATCTCTTCAAAGGAACAAGGTGCATCTCAGGTGATGGTATGGTGTGGCATTTGGAAGGATCGCATTATAGGCCCCCTCTTTTTCGATGAACATGTCACTGGAGGCACCTACCTACGTATGCTCAAGGAAGAAGCATTTCCCAGTGTCTCGAACGAAGAAGGAAATTTCCCAACATGGTTCCAGCAAGACGGCGCTCCTGCACATCACAGCACCCAAGTAAGGGAATACTGTACCTATACCAACAATTCCCTGGTCATTGGATAGGACAGAGAGGGCCTGTGGAATGGCCAGCTAGAAGCCCGGATCTCACGCCACTAGATTTTTATCTCTGGGGCCACTTGAAAGCGCTGGTATACGCAGAGAAAATTAGGTGTTGAACATTTGCGGCAGCGCATTATTGGGGAATGTAACACCATTACTCCTGACATCATTCACCGTGTGCTTGCTTACTGGGTATCACGTCTGAATTTGTGTATTGAAAAAATGGTGGACATACTGAGCACGTTCTGTAAATAAAAGCTTTTGTTTTGCCTTTTTTTATTCTTCCTATGATGCCGGACTTATGGGACACCCTGTATATATAGGTACGGCATGCGAAGGTGTCCCCTCAGGGCATTGGTTTCTGCTCGTATGTAGGAGAATTACGACATTTGATTAATCGAGGCCCATGGTGTAGTGGATAGCATATCTGACCGGCAATCGGAAGATCCCGGGTGGTAACCTCATTTTTCATTTGTTCGTTCTTCTTCCTCATCTTGTGCGGAACGTTCTTCCTTACTCAGACATCATGGGCACTTGCGTGAACGCAAAAACATGAATTGCTTATTTTACCCTATGGCTCCAGACTTATGGGATACCCTGTGTGTGTGTGTGTATATATAAATATATATATATATATATAACTGGACAATGACTCGCAAGCATCCTCATCCTACAGATAAGCACTTCATAAAAACCTACTTTTGAGGAATGAACTGGTCAATGCAATCGTTTTTCAACCTTTAAAAAATTATATATATATATATATATATATATATTATATATATATACATATACATACAGTATGTATGTATATTCAAATAGGCAGTAAATGAATAATTTTCTGAGTGCAGGACAGTATGGCAATATACTCGTAGTTTAATCCACTGCAGATATAGAAAGGGTAGACTCGCTTTAAATATAATAATGTTTAGGGCTGTTTTAACTTGTTCGTAACGGTAAATATCATGGGAGGGGGGATCTACAACTTTACGCACAGGGCAGTCACCCATCCAACCCAACATCGCTTAACCTTGGTTAACCTTGATTTTGCTTCCAGCCAAGTTCATTTTGACTGTCGAGCTTGTTGCTCTACCTTGGACCTACAGCTTACCGTGGAATCTCAACCTTGACCCACCACGGGTGGTAAAAAATCACAAGGCCTTGCCCGGATTCGTTCTCACGACCTCTCGATCAGCAGCCCAGCGTCTTAACCACTAAGATACCCAGGGTACCTATTTATCTACAACCTATTTTTTTGGAGGGATGAACAGCTGGGTAAGCTGCGCGCCACCTACTTTTGCCGAGAATCGAACCCGGGGCCAGTGGATGCCTAGTCAGCGATGTTAACTACTACACCACGGAAGGTGATGCGGCGTAACCATAACGTAGTCCAGCTAAATGTCATGTTATACACAAGTCCTTATACTGTACTAAGCTTTTCCCTATTAACAGTTTCAAGTATTCTTCATTCTGAATGTATCTGTCAATTCAGAGTAATTTCAGCACGACAAAAAGAATCCAAAAGTTTGTTATTAATTACATAGTTCTTGTTAATCACTCAATTTAATCAAAGGTTGTACAGTGTTTTGGGTCTAGGTGCCGTTACTGGTGTTATCGACCGTCTTCCCTTATAACAAGATAGTGAACTCGCGTGTTGTGAAAAAATGCCAACTGGACCACCAAATATATATAAGCCGAGATGCCGATATACCCTAACCAAATTATGTAAAAAGGAAAAAAAATACTTAAAAAATAGAAAATTTTAATCGAACAATCCGAATCCCATGTCCTCGTCAGATTCTTCTTCAGATTCTTCCTTCTTTTCTTCTTTCTTTTCTTCTTTTTCCTTGGGAGCTGCTTCCACTGGCGCAGCAGCAATACCAGCAACGCCAGTGGATGGCATAGACGCTAATAATTTATGTCCTGAAAAAACGTCTATGTATTAGTGCTCAAATTATAAGCAATGAATGGGTACACAATACTGTAATGCAGTGGTTCCTAACCCCTGGGTCGCCAACCCATTTTGATTAGATCATTAAATTGTTATTTATCCTTTACCCTAATCATTTTATCATTATTTATTTTATTATGTTATGAGAACTATTTGAAGGCATGGGTCTCCGAGCTAGCCCCGCGAACAGAATTTGGGTCGCAGCCTAAAAGAGTTAAGAACCACTGCTGTAATGGAAGTAAACTAAAAAAAGTGGTTATGATCTTGTTTAAATGAGTTTCCCACGTGTTATGGGCCATGACAAGAAATTATACTGTAGATGTATCTTCACATTTATAGTTACTTATGAGGAAAGGCTAATCTGAAGGTAGCTCGTTCGAACTTTGTGACTTTCAGTGACGAATACAACGTGTGTGGAACTGATAATGTGACTAGTCAATTGCTCGTATAATCATCAAGAGGAGAGGATTAATTTAAATCAAAAGTTCAATACGTAAATGACCCACGAAAATATTCGTTCTTCTTGTAATTTTCACAGTAAAATGTTGCAACACAAATATAAAGAAATTTCAAAATTACAAATTTTCACAATTATTTGGTTGAAATATGGGTGCACCATATAGGCATACATTGTACTTTCAGCTTTAATGAGCTCACTTAAAAGTGGAGAGAGAATTTAAAAACAAACGCACCTTCCTCTTAAATTTCAGGCTGCAGTTAAGCTAAATTAAAAGCCAGTTTTAAATTCTAAAAGAACAGTTAAGGTTGATAATTATAATTACGAGTCATTCCATGTCAAATCAGACACAAGGGCAAAAAAATGTCAACCATCTCCGATTTTGTTTATACTTAGTACACTTAAGGACCCTTATGAGAAATGTAGATACCCAAAATTTCACACCTCTGTGACCTCAGGGTGCCGAGATATGAGGTCACGAAAGTTGACCTTACGACCAGATTTTTTCGAAATTTAATATATCTAAATTGTCATATCTCGGCTTCTACTGGACCGATTTACTTCATTTTGGTGTCATCTTAAAGCTTGAAAGGAGTAGAATATTTTCTCTATCTTGAAATATATACCATAAATGATTCACAAAAAAATTATAGAAGTTGGAAATATCTGAACTTGAGTAAAGAAAAAATATATAGTCTCTGATTCTTTTTTTTAATTTTTTGTCCCAAGATACCTCTATCCAAGCACAATATTGTGTAAAAATTTCATTAATCTCTGGCAAATACTTTAGAAAATATAGCACTTTCAGTGTGACGAATTTTAAAAAAAAATATAAAAAAATGACAGAAAATGAAAAATCGTTGCTACAACACACAAGAATTTTGTGAAAAATCGTAGTATCAGGTAATAATAACTAATTTAATAACACTTATTGAACATATCATGTATAATTATTACAAAATCATATAAAAATAATATATCTTGATGTTGACAAAATAACCTTGTACTAGAATATTTGAAAAATCCAATGAAATAAAAGGCTGAATTTTAATTAGTTTTTAACAAAAAAATAATATATCTACAAGCCCTTCTAAATTCTAATTTACACATATACTTTCAGATCCATGATTTCCTAACAAATATGCAATCAAACTACTATCAGGATAAGAAAATATCATTGGAAAACGATGAAGTTTTGGCTGTATGCGACTTCTCAGAAAATTATTCAGCTATTCCAGCGTTCCACTGGAACAACCAAATGACTTCTATTCATCCGTTCATTCTATATTTCAAGGCCCAAGGAAATCTAAAGAACTTAAATTTTGTAATTATTTCAGAATGTAATGACCACAATGTTGTCGCGGTTCATCATTTTCAACGCCACCTGTGTAAATTTATAGAAGAAAAAATTCTATTCAAATTTTTTTTAATATTTTTCGGATGGATGTGCTGCCCAATACAAAAATTGTAAAAATTACCTTAACCTCTGTTACCATAAAGAGGATTTTAATTTGGAGGCGGATTGGAATTTTTTCATTACAAGTCATGGAAAAAGACCATGCGATGGATTAGGGAGCAATATTAAAAGATTTTAAATTTTAAATTTTTAACAATTGAAGACCATCAAAGAGAAGAATAATTTTTAAAAGACCGAAATTCAAAAGCCAAAACCGTTTCCGGAACTCTAAAATTGCACCATGTGAAACCTGTTTCACTTTTATCAATTACTGTTAAAAGATATTCGACATCTGATGAGTCAACAATCGTAAAAGTAACCGAGGAAGAGAAAATGATAGAAGGAAATGATATAAGAAAATGATATAAATGGTCTTGTTGCTATAGATTATGATGACCACTGGTGGTTATTATATGTTTTGGAAAAATCAACAGAATCCAGAGGTGAATGTGTCATTCTTACACCCTCATGGTCCCAATCCTTCGTTTTTCTATCCCCAACATCCAGATATTTTGACAATAAGATTTTCAAGCATCATCAGAAAAGTCGATGTAATGACGAGAAACGGGTGTGTACACAATTCAGTAAAAGAAGACGTACCAAGTCTTTAAATCTCAAAGAATTACTTCAAAGAAAGAACCTAAAATACCTATTTAAATTTAGAATTTTCAAATTAACAACCATCTAGCCCATGCTATATACCAATAATTTAATGTAATCACTAGCAATTCGCTTTCATAATTTCTCTATTTAATTTCAGATTTATTCAATAATTTTTCTTTATGTAACAAACTTTAATTATTTTTACAGATTAACAACAACTAAATGGGATCACAAAATTTTACAAGAAGGCAAGATGTCTCTCTTCAACTGGGCTGATGAAAATAATATTAAATTCAATTCAAATAAATTCAAACATGTTATTCTTCTAGAATAAGTGCTAAAATTACTAGAAAGTACCACACTCAAAACAAATTAATTAGTTTTTATATATGTTTGGAAAATTTTAGAAAAAATCCCCCCTACATAGACAAAAATAGGTAGACCTACACCTATAGGTGCCAAATTTAAAGCTCCAAATTAGTTATTTTATTTGTCATAATGCTGTATATACTTTCAAAAAAAAAGTTACTCCACATCATTTTTCATAGGAATAGCAACGATTTTTTCATTTTCTCTCATTTTTCTATATTTGTCACACTGAAAGTGCTATATTTTCTCAAGTATTTGCCAGAGAACAATGAAATTTTTACACAATGTTGTGCTTGGATAGACGTACCTTGGGACAAGAAATTAGAAAAAAAAATTGGAGACGATATTTGTTTTTTATTCAAGTTCAAATATTTCCAACTTCTAAACTTTTTTACGAATCATTTATGGGATATATTTCAAGATAGACAAAAGATTCTACTCGTTTCAAGCTTTAAAATGACACAAAAATAAAGTAAATCGGTCCAGTAGAAGCCGAGATATGACAATTTAGATATATTAAATTTTTAAAAAATCTGGTCAAAAGGTCAACTTTCGTGACCTCACATCTCGGCACCCTGAGGTCACAGAGGTGTGAAATTTTGGGTATCTACATTTCTCATACGGGTCCTTAAGTGTACTAAGTATAAACAAAATCGGAGACGGTTGACATTTTTGGTGTTTTGACATGGAATGAATGACCCTTACTCATTATGAAATCTTATTCATCCACATTTTTCCTTTCCTGGAGTGAAAAAATCAAGTGCTCCAGGATCAAAATTGAGGGGGTCTAGATAGTTGTCTTTTGTCCAGGATTAAACTTTAAAACCGACTGCTTCCGCCCAATTTATACAAATAGTGCGCGCGACCAAAATTTGAACCCAGTGACCTATCTCGGGTTCTGGACATGAGAGAAAGACAATTTAAAAACTGTTTAGGCTGTATTTTTTACCTCTGAAGCAGATTAAAACATTTGCAGATGCCTGCAGGCTCAATAATGCATAAAAAAATCCATATTTATATTATTTTTGGTAAAAAATTGCAATTTTTTTTATTTTTTATATTTTTTTTTTAGACAATCTATGGTAAATATGTACAATTTTCTACTGAAAATATTACAAATCAACTAAAGATTAATGTAAAGTATCACTCATTAAACAAAGCAATAAAAAATAATCTAAACAGCTTCAGAATATTATATTTTTGTATTGGACACTTTCATAAGTTTTCTTGATTTTATCTTTTGTCAAATAATGCCATCACGACGTTCAAATCCTACCACAGTAGTAGTTGTTGTTGTTGTTGTTTAGCCGATCAGCCCACCCTGATCGAGCAAGCCGGCGGCACGCAGGTAACCGATCGCCCTCTCCGGAGTGGACCAGAGGTTCAGCGCACTAGTGATGATGTGTTGTGTTGGGTGTTGTGTTTTGTTTTCGTCGTTGTGCTAGAGCGGTAGAGTCTGTCATAATGTGTTCAATTGTTTGTGGTGTGTCCTGGCACAGGTGGCAGGTGTCATCCATGGAGTTGTCTAGTCTGTGTTTATATGTCTGTAAGTTGGGGTGATGTCCACATCGGAATCGTGCTAAGTTAACTCGATCCGATCTGCTCAGGTTGATCTCTGACCTGTTAATGGGTGGCGGCTTCGCACCTAGGACCGCATTCGGACCGAGTCGTATCAGTGCTTTGTGGGTTAGGTGTGTGTGTGTGTGTGTTTTCTGTACTGTGTGATGTTTGTGGGGCGTGGTATGGAATGAAGTATTTGGTTATAATGTCTCTCTGGTGTTACCTTAATGGTGCGAGGTGTTGGTGCATGATTGTACATGTAGTGGCAAGGGTGTTGTGGGTTAGTTGTCGCTGCTGCCATGAATTGTGTTCCCCTCATGTCTAAATGTTCCCTAACTTTCAGTAGTTTTGTTTCTGTGTGCAGGTGTTCTATTGGTGTTGTTTGAGTGCATCCTGTAATGATACGAAGTGCGTTGTTTTGTATTGTCTGTAAGGTGTGTGTGTGTGTGTGTGTGTGTGTGTGTGTGTGTGTGTGAGATAATGGGTGCCCAACATGGGCTAGCATTGTCCATAACTGAGCGAATATATTGTTTGTATATGAGTGGTGATGTTTCCTGCTGGTGTCCAGTTTGTGCCTGTTAGTACCCTAAGCGTGTTAAGTCCTGACGTACATTTGTTTTTAATGTCCTGAATGTGGTTTGCAAAAGATAATGTGTTGTATGTGACCCCAAGTATTTTGGTCCTGTGAGTGTGTGGAATGTTGATGTTTAGTGTAAGCTGTGGAATTACCTGTTCTTGTGTGTTGCTTGTAAGCAAGGCGATGGTTGATTTTGTGGGCGCTGCTTTGAGTCTACCGCAGAGCTTTCCAAACTGTGTGTCGCCAAATTTAGTCAATTATTTTCAATTTTTTTTGTATTTTGAAAATTTTGATTTTTGTATCAACAAAATCGGCTACAAGATAAACCACCTACTGAAAAATTACCTGATATTTGATAACAAAAATTAATTAGTGTGTCGCCAACGTGAAAAGTTTGGAAAGCTCTCGTCTACTGTATTGTGTGTGAGCCAGTCTTGTATACTTTATATATGTTTGTAGGTTATTTGTAGCGGTGTCGATATTGTTGTGGGTGGATGTTAGAGTAATGTCATCTGCATATGATAAGGTAAGCTTGTTATCTATGGGTGTTGGAATGTCATGCATGTATAAGTTGAAGTGTGTTGGTGAGAGAACAGAGCCTTGAGGGACCCCGTTCGGAAAAAGCTTGTTTTTGGATGACTTGCCATTAAATGTGACATGTGAGTATCTTCCTGAAAGATAGTTGCTCAGCCACCTTTTGGCGTTATTGTGCAGGTTTGTGTTGAGTATTTTGTTTATGAGAGGGAAGCGTGGGATAGCATCAAATGCTTTACTAATGTCTATTGTTGCTAATAGTGTACGTTGAGCTGGTCGTCTGGAGTTGATGCCATCCATGATGTGCTGCGTGAGGTTAGTGAGTAATGTCGTGGTTGAGTGGTGAGGTCTGAATCCATGTTGAGTAGGCGATAGTGATGTGTGTGGATTGGTGATTTGTAAGATGTCTTTCTGTTACTTTGAAAGGTGTGCATAGTAAAGTAATGGGTCTATAGGAAGCTGGTTCTGTTGGATTTTTGTTTGGTTTGAGTAGTAATAATTTTACCTTGTTTCCATATGTCAGGAATAATACAGTGTTGGTATGAATATGTGCTGATATTTGTGAGAGCTAGTATTCCTTGTGGCCCCAAGTGTTTAAGGTGTATGCTAGATTTGCCTGGTCCAGTAGCCTTCGAATTCTTAATGTTTTTGGTGATCTTGGTGGTCTGGTCTGTATTGAAGGGTGTAATGGTTGTGTCGAGTCTAGGTTTTCTTGTGTCTGGCTGTTTGTCTGTCTGCATGTTTCTGGTTGTTGTCTCTGTTTAAGTGACTTATCTTTGCGTAGTGATTAACTAGAATGTTAGCTTGTTGTGTGTATGTTGGGATATTATTTTGGCTGCGACAGATAGCCGCGTGTGAGGTGTGAATGCCGCTGTTAGAGTGGGTAATGCCGTTTATAGTCTTGTATAGCCTGGATGCATCTGTGGAGTGGTTTAAAGTTATGAATTCCCTGAATGTTTGTTTATTTTTCTTTGAGTTTGTTGTTTATTTCTGTGTTGAGCTGTTGTATCTGCTGTTTTATGGCTTCTGTGTGTGGGGTTTGTGTGTTATATTTGAGGTTGTTACGTTGCCTTATGAGGTGGGCTATTTCTCTAGTGTAATTTGGGTTGTATTTCCTAATGTTGCCCTCTGTTACAAGTTTAATGTGCCTCTCTACAGCCTGATTATGACAAGGCTGGTTGAGTTTCAGTGCTTCCTTTCTTATGTTTACGAGTTCTTCATTGGTTAGAGACGCTATGATAGGGGGTTCATGAATGTCAGGTGAATTTAAGTTTATCATTTTGAGATACCCTCGACCTTCGTTATCGATTTTAGGCACCATGAATCTCCTGACACTACCATCTCTCATAACACTCAAGTCAGGCTGTAACTCTGGTACTTCAATATCCTCATCTGAATCAATTATCAGGTCACCACCTTCGAAGTCATTGTCTATCACTGTTTCAACTGATTCATTCCCTTTAACCAAAAGTACCTTGTTAACTGCGATGTTGCGGATTTGTAGGTCTGAATCAGCAAGCATAGCAATTAATACATTCTCAGGGTGAGCATAGTACGCATTTCGGTAGAGGGTTTTTAGTGCTACCTCCCTGGCTTCCTTGAGGAAATTTCAGGATCCTTTGGAGCATATCATAAAATTTCTTAGCACCATCTGTACAACGATACTCCTTGATCTGGAACCAACTTGGAAAATAAACCAAGATATAAAACTCTGCAAGTGTGACCAGAACTTTGGAAGGCTTCCTTTGGGATGTATAAAATCTGAGGATTCTACATGCCAGAGTCAACCACCTTGAATGACAGATCGGTCCAACTTTAAGGAGCTCAAGATCAGGATCACACACAGCTTCTGTAAGCATAATACTGATCAGTGCTGAGGTCCTCCAGTACTTCGTTAGGAATAACTGGAAATTTTCAATTCCTAATTGGCTTGAATGAAATCACATCCCACTGAGATACACTTCCACCAAGTTCAACCCCTATCTTTCCTGAAAATGAGTCTGGGCTCTTTGTTGTTCCATCCAGAGTAACAAAGACGTGACGAAGGGGGAGCTCATTACAGTGTAGTAGGGAAATGCTCCACTGCAAAGGTCTACCAAGCAGTTCTTCCAGGCATCTGATAGCTCCACCATTTGAACTGGTCATTGTATTAGTCCCATCAGATCCTATCATGTCAAGTTTGGTTTGTAATTCAGTGTTCTTTGAGGGCCTTGTATACTAAGCCGGGTCGAATTTCTGGGGGCAGATTGGGCACTATGTGGGGCTTATGAATTGGGGTCCTGACCAACATACTCCGAAAGAAAGTTTATGCTCCCTCCTATTTTTGGCTCTGCCCCAAAAATGAAAATAGTCTCAAATGAAAATGGAGACCATTTAGAGCATCTTCTCATAGAGATGACCCCCCCCCCCTAAAACTGCATAATATATATCGTGTGCAATTTTCAGGCAATTACCTCAAAATATTTGCTATATCAGAAAATTGATTACACAAACATCGTTTGTGTAATCAATTTACTGAGCTGTGTGTTGAATTTCAAATTCAATACCAATAAATTTCATGTTCTAATTATCATATATTTTTACAGGAATTATAAGAATTTATGCTCTTTAGATTTACTTATAATCCATGCCTGATTCTATAAAAGCTGGATTTTTAATTTTTTAAAAAGGTTGAAAAAATGTCAACCAGAAACAAATCTTCGAATGCAGCTTTTGGTTTTGCCACTGAATTCCGCCGATCAATGATTCCTACAAAGACAGACGTTGTCAGACACTATTTCTTCATTCAAAAGAGAAAAAAAATCGAGTCAAGGGGACCAGCAACTGCGAACGATTGCTACAATATAGTTACCAAAGATCTTCAAGATATTTGGGCCATGTTCTCTTTCCGTGTCATTCAAGAAAGATCTATTTCTTCTGCAGTGGAAAGATTAATCAGACCAGCTCTTTCCTTGAACAAGGTTCCTCTACGTCAAAGGAATGAAAATTTTGCTAAAACACTTGCTTCATATGATGAAATGTTTGACATTTGTACTTGCAAATGTTATGATAAAGGAATAGAAAGGCCGTTTTGTCGATGCGAGGTAAAAATCCCAATGGTATAGTGGGAGTCATTTGTAGGCCAAAAGCAAGGAATAATCAATTATGGCCATTTGATCGTGAAGCTGCCGCTGTCCAGAGACGATCCCTCTCAAGAGCAAGAGAAGAACAAGAGGGGCCACAAAGGTCACAAGTGGAAATGGCAGAGGCTATGGAAGTTGTACCATCTTCTTCAGTAGATGACTTTAGCGAAGATATAGAAGTGTGACAATGAGCTAGAATTCGTGCCCGATGTGGAATTGATTGAAAATTATCAAAATAGGTATTCATACAATGAATTACCATTGGTGGCAGACCATTACCATGTGAGTTCGAGAGCTACAGCAGCTATTGTTAATGCTGCATTGAAAGATATGGGAATAATCGATCAATCTAACATGCTTGATAGGGAGAAAATAGAGAGAATTCGTGTAGGCAAGAAAAATATTGCTAGATCTAGATGTGAAAATGTGAATATTGAATGTATAGGGTTTGATGGAAGAAAGGATGATACGTTAACCAAGCATGGAAAAGAGAAAAGAACATTATGTGCTGATCAAAGACCCTGGAGGTATCTATGTAGACCATCTCTGCTCTGACGCAGGAAATGCTCGGTGTATAGCTGATGAAATTATAACGTTCTTAATTGATTCAGCGAGCATCGACACACTCAATGCTCTGCTATGCGACGGTACTGCTGTCAATACTGGTAGAATTGCTGGTACCATAAAATTAATTTACATTTTTTTTGCAGAGATCAGTTCAATGGCTCGTCTCTCTTTTACACATGAATGAACTCCCCTTCAGACACATATCTGAAACGATAGACGGAAAAACATCAGGTTCAATTGGAGCCAAATTGAAATGTGATTTAACCATTTTAGACTTAGTGGCATTTTCACCAGTTCAGGGCAACGTCCAAGATATACCACCAAATGTCGTGAAAGAGTTGTGCCTAGCAGTGCAATCTGGATGAGTATCTGAAAGTCTAGCCCGCAGGTCTCCAGGTGCCATTCATCATGCTCGCTGGATTACCCGAGCAAACCGGATTCTTCGTTTATATGTATCGACTTTGCATCCCGAACAAAATCTGAAAGAACTGGTAACCATCGTCATGAAATCATATGCTCCTGGATAGTTTCATATCAAATCCCATCCTAAAGCTACTGACTGAGCACGGAATTTTTTTCATTTGTCTTGATGCGAGGATTGGAAGAAAAACTGCATTATTATGGAACTGGTGTTCCGTAATAATGCCTATTTTGCCAATCCCGAAGCTATCCTACTGTCAATGCTTACTGATAGCAGACATGTCAGAGAAGATGCTCTTCAGAAGATACTTCTCAGTCGGACACGTTTCAGTGGCACACGAAATTTTGAGCTTCCTAAATCTCTAAATTTCGATTCCAAAGACTACTCCGAGATGATTGACTGGAGAAAGGAAGCTATCAATCCTCCACCTTTGATGAGGAATTTCAGCAATGAAGAGCTACTGCATACAAGAACAGAACCCTTGAAAATTGCTGCCTTTCATGCCACAGTCAAAGCGTGGAAAGTACAGTGAACTTAGTGACGAAAGCATCAGAACAAAGGATTGGCTACGGCAATCGGCACAAATTTATCCTCAATCAACTGGAATCAAGAAAAAGACTGCCACAGTTTGAATGGAAAAGCCAATAGGGCCAAGGCACATCCACAAGTAATTAGTGAATTGTGAAGGTAATTTTTAAATTGAATTTTGTTTTTACTTCAAAGCTGTTTTGTGTAATAAATGGTACAATAGACTAATTGTCTTCTTTTCAAACAAATATACTAGGCCTATATGAGGTTTATGAATTGGTCTCCTAGGCAATCAGTACTCCAAACTAAAGTTTATGCCACCCTTTTTTATATACTGATAACACTTTTTGGGGATGCAGCAATTTTTCAAGGATTTGAAATTTCTTGGATAATTGCCTGAAAATTGCACGAGAGGTATATTATGCAATTTTAAGGGGGGTCATCTCTATAAAAAAATGCTCTAAATGATCTCCATTTTGATTTATGATACTATTTTTAATTTGGGGTCAGAGCCAAAAATAAGAGGGAGTATGCTAGTGGTACGGAGGGGAGCATAAACTTTCTTTTGGAGTATGTTGGTCAGGATATCATTTCATAAACCCCACATAGTGCCCATCTAAAAAAAAATCATTTTGACTAGATTTCGACCCGGCCTATTGTATACCTCTGTTGCAATAGTTGACCCTTTGCCATTACTTGGCTGTTTTCTGGTCCTCATAGAAAGCATAGTCTTCTTGTCATTTTGAGTTGATACAAATGTTCCAAATCTCTTCTCCTGTGATGACTCAAACTGGAGATGTCAAAACTTCGAAGTTTTTTGGATGAAGAAAGAAAAAGCACTCCGGAACCTGTCACCACGTTTCTTTTTTGGATATCTATCAAACCTATAAAATTACCAAAACTTTAATGTTGTGAATGAAAATTTCAATTATAAACCCTAAGTTAAGTTCTAGTCAAAACAGAATTTATTACTGATCATTCTTATGATTTGCAAATCACTGAATCACATGATTATGTTAATAAAATTACTGTCACAAACAAATAAATGTAACTACAAAATTTACAAAAGTATGACATTTTAAATCTTTTTACAAGGGACTGAAAATTTGAGTCTTGCCACAAAAATTCTTTGACAAGATCCTGAATCTTGCTGGTGACACTGGGGTGTGAAATTGGATAGACATTGCACCAAATCCAGCGTTCAATCAGACTTTGTGCAACTGTATCAGCTGCTTGTCTGGTTGTTCAGTTCTCTTCTGCCATTACACGTTGGACGACATCTTTACCAAAAGAAAGCTTTCCATTGGGGAATGACCGTGCTTGAAAATCTGTGACCTCCATCAAGAATTTTAACTGTCACTGCGCCATAACATCCTACTATGCAGTATTTTTTGGCAATAAGGTTATCAAAATACATGTCTTTATCAATTCTATAAATTCAACCTGAAAAGAAAAATATTTAAGGGCTGAAAAATTGCATTTTTTGAGCAAAAATGACAAAATATGGATTTTTTTAATGCATTATTGAGCCTGTAGCCCTCTGCAAATGTTTTAATCTACTTCAGAGGTAAAAAATACATCCTAAACAGTTTTTAAATTGTCTTTCTATCATGTCCAGAACCCGAGATAGGTCACTGGGTTCAAATTTTGGTCATGTGCACAACATAAAGATCCAGAGTTCTCAAAATGCCTGGACTGCATTTGAAACACTTGGTCATAGACAGGGGAGGAAGATGGAAGATTGTTCCAGAGTTCACTGGTTGAGTAGATGAAAGGTACTAAGAATACTAATTAACCCTTGGGTTAGTGTTGGACAGAAAAAGGATGAGAATGTGTTAAAAGACTAGTACTATAAGGATGAAGAGGAGAGAAATAAACCCAGAATGTTGGGCCTATCTCCAAGCCAATCTGGGATATGAGTAGGGTGCTGTACAATCTGCTCTGGGTAATTCAACATAGAAAAGTTGTAAGCTAGTTCACCAGGGATGTTAATGAAATGGGAGAAAAGCCAAAGGTGGTCGTGAACAAACATTGAAATCTCCTAAAATGGAGATTTCAGCAGAGGGAGAGTGGGATAGAATGTATTTCTTGTTGGAAGTGAGGTAGTCAAAGAATTTTGGATTGTCAGTAGAATTAGGAGAAAGGTAGACAGCACAGATGTATTTAGTTTGAGATTGTCATGGAAGCCATAGCCAGAGGGTATAGAATTTGGAGGATTCAGGTTTGGGAATATGAGAACAAGTTAGGTCATTGCATACATATACACAACATCCACATTTGGAGTGAAATTGAGTACAGGCAATGACCACTTTATGAACATCTGTGATTATGAATGCCTAATTTATACCAATGACCACTTTACAAACTTTGCTTTATGAAAATCCGCAATTACGAATTACCTAAATTTACACCAACTATTCAACACAAAGTTACAAACATGTCTGAATGATGTGCCCACAGAGTCGCTGGCTTCCCATTCTCAAGAGCTCAGCAACAAAGAACTTGTGGAACTGCAAGAACAACAAATGACAGCAGAGACCACCCCAGTGCCAGAGGGTCTTGCAAGAGGCTCTCTCTTCACAAAGAGTTTAACTGTGGCCCTTAAACTCTTTAAGCAAGGACTAGTGATCCTGGAGAGAGAAGATCCCAACTTTGAAAGGAGCAGCAAAGTTGCTCCTGGAGTCCACAATAATATTGCATGCTATAAGGAGATTTTGAGAGAGGAGAAACAAGGCCAGACAAACTTCTTTAGACTCCTTCAGGAAGCCCACAAGTGAACCTCCCACTCAAGCAAAGAGTACTTCCCCCGAAGTCAATCTAAGTCTTCTTCAAATTAAAGTCTTGAAGTAGCTTTCATATCTTTTATTTAAGAAAAAATTGATTTAATATTAATTATTTTTAATATCTGCATGCCTATTCCTCCTTTAAAATGCAAAAACTTGTCTATTTTTTGTGAATTTTTAGGTTTTGGGAGCAGAGTCAGAAATGAATTAACCTGTACAGGAATACCTTGAAATTTGTCATCAATCTTTTACTCCCTATAGTTTTGCAATCCATCATCCACATTCGCAGATTCGTCATTTTTTGGGAAAAAAAGAAAAAAAAAAACCCACGATTGAAATTGATGAAATTCAACTGTTTACCAACTTAATATATTATATTTTGCCGAAAAATTAGTAGAATTTGATTAATTAATCAGTAAAATAACATAATACAGTAAAATGTTTTCTCATTGAAACATGTTATAATCTACTTCAAATTTTGTCATTTTGTATTTCATTGTGTTATTCCAGAATGAATTAATGACGAATTTTGAGGTATTCCTGTAATTACATTAATTTCTATAGAAAAATAGTGTTCACTTTATGAATGGTTTCGAAGGAACCAATTGATTTGTAATTGTGGACAATGCCTGTATAGAGAAAGAGGGTACAAAAAAGGGGTTGCTGTCAGTCATCCCAGACACCCACGTTTCAGTGAGGAAGAGAAGATGAGGTTTAGTGGTGGTGGTGTTCAATAGATTGAAAATGTGAGAAAAGGCCACAAATGTTGCAGAAGTTCATGAAAAGTGAATCAGGCAGAGGCCCAGAACATCTCAAATGGGTGGTAACTGATCCAGCCCACTGCCTGAGTCTGCATTCTCAGTATCAGCAGTGGGGAACCAGAAGTGGGGACATTTATGGTCCCCTCCCCAGGCCCCAGGGAACTCCAAGACTTGAAGTTAATGCCATTCTTTTTAAATTTTGAAAGATTATGTAGTGTGAAGAATAGGGAGAGAAGCATGTGTTATGAGTTATGGTATGATACGTCATGGGAGTGCAATCTATTACACACCTCAGCCTTGTACCCTATTTCATACAAATTACCCAAATTATTGGAATATTTTGACACAAACCCACACATTTGTAAAACAAAGCAGCTTACTGTACAATTTTTAAATTAGTCAGAGGAAGTTTAAAGTATCAGTAACATCTATTCAATGGATTCAAATATTAATATCGAGTTGAGTATTTTGTACTTCTGTATAACCACAGCCAAACTAACTTAACTTTGGTTATGAAGCAAATGTACTGTGCATTAACCTATGAGGCTACAGCACCAGATCAGTTATAAAAATTAACTTTAGATCATGTCTAATCAGTTTCCTTTATCAGTTCCAGTATTTACAGTAATAATTGTAAAATTAACTGGTCAGTCACTGCCCATATTTGAGATACACCTACCACACAGTCCAGTATGTCCCCACTATGAAAACTGATGGTACTTGGGCAAAAAGTGTTTAACTGTAGCTGAATTTCACGTGTGAAACAGTAACATTATTGTAATAATAATACCATACCTTAACTACTGATGTTATAGAAATAAAACTGGCCAAACCTGAGAGGGAATTCAATATTGTTAAGCCAGTAGATATAATAGTGGTAGATTTTTTTAATGAATTTTAAAACTTATACGAGTTACCCCTTTACAGGTCTGTACTAAATTTTAATAGTAGTTTCCTCTTTCAGAGTAGCTGTAGCAAATGAAACAGAAAAAGACTACCTTCTGTAATTAGGGAAGCGGGTGACTTGCCAGCAAACTTTTTAATAACTATTTTGAGTTGTTTATCATCAGCTTCAACTCCAACACTTCCTAAAATGTTTTGAATTTTTGACTCCGTGGGTACTGCTGAGTCATCGGAGATTGTGGCCAAAAGGTATGCTGCTATGTGACGCATTCTGCAAACCAGAAGAATTCAAAGATAATTAAAGATCAAGCTTAGATATAGAAATTTCAAAAACTATATAAAGAACTAGGATTCAACATGGGACCTATCCTAGCAAGCCACAGATTGGAAAGTTATTAGCTAAAAACTTTTAAAGCCTCGTCAAACTTTAGTGTCATTAAGCTCTATTTTGAATTGAATTGAACTGAATAACGTTTATTAATACTAAAATAAACACATTGGTTTTACAATGACAAATACAGCAATCCTTCACTTAGCACTTTTAATTGGTTCAGTGAAATCGGAGAACTAACCAAAACAGCACTAAATAAAATCAATATTCCCATAGGAATCAATGTAAATAACTAATTCATTCCTCAGAAAAATAAATGTAAAAGATTTTAATTTGATCCCTAATTACTAAATGACAAACAGAAACAGATAGTTAATAGTGACAACTTTATTACAAAGACATATTTAGTGTAAACACAAACTAAAATGGCTTATAAAATTGGGAGTTACACAGCTTCAGGGACATCAAATCTGTCAAATGAAGAATAGCTCTCTGGACTTCCTGGTGGAGGAATGGACTCAACACTTATACTGGTTTTTCTTTAAAAAAAAAAGATTCAAGCATACTTACAGGTTTTTCTGTGGCAGAGGTGGAAGGTTAACAGCGCTTTTATTATACAGTATGTTATTAATGTTTGATATGGGTTTAACTTAAATTTAAGTGTGGTTACAATGTGTTTTTGTTATATTTATTAGGTGAGCACATATTTATTTTATTATTTTAACAAAAACTCATGCAAATAGCATGCTATGAGTAAACAATGGGCATAAAGTATTAACCATGCACTGTGAACCACACTATAGTAGTGAGGGACTGCTGTAACTGTGAAGCTGGACTATTTATTTTATTTTATTTAATTTGGCCCTTAAGCTTTAGGCTTTACTGGGCTCTTATTAAAAATAAGTTATTATTAATAAATAAATCATGAATAAGTATTACACTCCTACCCCGATTTACGAATGCTCACTGTACAAATTTTTGAAGTAATGAACAGAGAGGTTTTGTTCAAAGGCTTGATTTATGAACAAAAAATTTGAAGTTACGAACAAAATTGTTCGTTAAATTCAGAATTTTTTTGTAGTATCAGCAGATGTCCAAAGGTGACTGCAATATTTTTGGTAGTAGCAAATATTACTAAAAAATAGAATTAAACCATATAAAATGTTTTAAATGTATTTAAGACCTTCATTACTGAAACATATTCACTACAGTAAAGACAAAATATTTTGTCTTTACTGTTGTGAATGGTCTGTAATTAATGGTTGGAAGCAACATTAATCATTACAGTACAATAATGCTATACACTCATTATTCTACAGTATACTTAATCCTGAGGAGAAAATGCACAGAATTGTTATTCATCACTATCATCATTTTCAGTCATACTTCCATGACCTTCACCACCACCATACCCTGCATCCCATTTTCTCTGTAACATTCCATTTTACTTAACTGCATTTATTATTGTAGATCTAAAAATATTGTTTACAGCAAACCCTGTGGGCAAAAATGTTTTTGTAGCATTTTAAGACATTCTGAGGAAGTGATTTTTGTTCATAGGAACTTCAACTTTTATAATGCGAGTCAATGGGAAAATAGGGTTTGATTTATGAACAGGTTTTCAGGAATGTAACTCGTTCGTAAATCAGGGGAGGACTGTATTAATAATTAAGGTATGTATTAATCTTAAATTATCATTATAACAAATGCAAGGTCATTATTGAAGGTATTAGCAACATTTACCACAAAAAAACCTTTGTCATATGGAATTTCAGTTATTTCATGGTTGGACATTTTATTAACTCAAAACTCAAAAGCAATTTTGGCTGGCTTAAGAATGTTTATATATGTATGATTAATTTGTGCAAATTTAATTCTTTGCCCATAAACTGGAAATAAAATACAACTGAAGCCTTCCAAGATTCAATTCATTTTGATTCCAAATCAATCATCATCAATTTTGAGCTGACACACACACACACGAAATAAATAAATAAATTATAGTGCGCGTTTGTGCTAGGGTGTGACTGTTGCCCTCCAAAAATCAAAAAATGGTCCAACAATGCTGTTCCAAGTTTTAGTGTTGTGTATTTATCTAGGAAACACCCCTGTAAATTTTCTTGGAGATCGGTGCATGTTTGAGCTAGCACCGTCGTACCAGCAAGTATTGCTATTTCAGCTTATGAACTTCATAAATAAGTGTGAAAATAGCACATTTTATCAGATTTTCATTTCCGGGTCTGGAACGCTGACCCACAAATTTTCCACGTACTATTTTATTGCATTTAATTTTAATGATGCTCTTTTCTTTTCCCTTGACAGTGATTTGATGTTGTGAATAGAGAATTTAATCATGGACACACGGCAAGATGATGAGTAAGTCAGAATGTTATTGGGCACCGTACCCCGAGAAGAAGAAAAGGAAATAAAGGGCTGCAAACTGCCAACTAAGAGGCAGGTCTTACTATGTCTGTTAGCAAACCTTCGGGATATGCATTGGGACCAGGCTTTAGCTGCCACCATTGACAATGTGCTTTTGCATTACCAGAAGGCGAATGTCCCAACCATTACAGGCAGGAACAATATTGGCCGAGTGATTAAAACTTACTATGACAAAGATTACATGATGCTTATGAAAAAGAATGAGGATAGAAGACGGGCTGATGATCCTGGAATTATGAAGTTTAAATCAGAATTGAGCCTGACGATAAAATTTTATAAGAACAGTGTTGAAAGACATGGCGGCTGCGAAAAAGGGGAAAACTCAGGCTGAACAAGATGCCATCGATACTGACATACTCTTTATGAAAAGCATGCTAAGTGACAGAGTAGCTACCTACTCTGGGGTAAACAAAGTACTCACAGAAAAGGTTCAGAAGCGACAGAAAAAGCAGATGCGAGAAGAGAAGCGACAAGAGAGAGAGCAATGTGATCATGCTGAGAATGTACAGGCTGATATTGAGTACAGGCTGATATTGATTCACCTATTAGCACTGATGAGGACGATGACATTGATGAGGCCAGCACTGCTGAACCAAAGAGAAAACATCGGAGAACAGTGAAAGAGGGTGTTTCAATTTTTGTGCCCCATGATATTCTGAAGTCGGCAGAACTTGTTTCATGCAGTGTTCGAAACAACATATCGCCGACCCAGCTGAGTGCAATTGTGTACTCCCTTGTATCTGCATGTGGTGGAGATACATCAAAGCTGAGTCTAAATGTAAGGATGGCCCACCGATACCGAGCTTCCATCGTGTCAGAAATAAGTTTAAAAATCATGGATGAATGGCAACCATCAGACAAAGTACTGGTGCACTGGGATGGTAAACTTATGGACACGCTGGATTCCAAAGGCACTGATGACCGCCTGCCCATTCTTGTGTCTGGTGTCAATGGCACAAAGCTTCTTGGAGTCCCACCTCTTCCGCATTTGACTCAAAAAGCTGGCCTGGTTCAAGGAGACTTGATATCAACAGCAACCAAACAACTTCTGGTCGATTGGGAGTGTGAACAGAATGTCGTTGGTATGGTTTTCGACACTTCATCCAATACAGGTAAACCTATTTCAAACATCAGCGTGAATTTATCACAACATTAATACCAAAATACAGTGAATGATTTAACAGAAATCTGCAAAAAGCACGTGCCTGAAATGGTGGCCTTAAACTACAATTACATTTTTTTTTCAGGACAAAAAACAGCTGCTTGCGTCTCCCTCCAAAAGGAATTAGAGCGTGCCGTATTCTGGTGCGCCTGTCGCAGGCATGTGGGCGAAGTCATCCTAGGTGTTTGCTGGGATTGCTTGAAAGTGGAGGGCTCTTCAAGTCCAAACATAATGGTTTTCCAGAGGCGAGTCATAAGCTTTACAAAATAACAAGGAATATTATCTAATGAACAAATTTAGTGGAATTTCTTTTATTAGACTTATAAGATAGGTATACTAACACCAAGCAAATGATCGATTATATCAATCTTAATACCCCTAAAACAATATCATAGATTAGTACGAAATACAATAATCCCAATAATTGCATTTCTAGGTTCAAGAACCATTTCTCTCAACTGGCGTACAATGAAAAAAAGAAATACTACTACCCCGTAATGCCTGGAGTGTTTGAGGAGCGCCAGCAGGAGATGACTGACTTCTTCCGTGAATCTCTAGCCCAACCATTTACACATGGCGACTACAAGGAGCTGGTAGAGCTTTGTCTGCTGCTTGTAACTAAAGGATACGAGCCAGTGAACTTCACAATGGTCTACCCCGGCGCACTTCACAAAGCAAGGTGGATGGCTAAACTGCTCTATACCCTCAAGATTGTTCTTTTGTCAGGCCAGATCAAAGAGCAGTTTCCCAAAGCCGAGGTTGTGACAAAGTCAAATCAGCAAGTTAGAATGGTTTGCTGTGTTCACAGTCGCTGTTTATGTCCCATGGTGGATTGTTTGCCCCGTTCCAGCAAGTGCGCCACTGAATGACTTGAATTTGGTCGAAACGTTGGCTGAATTTGCCCCATATGACGCCACAATAGTTGACAAAGCACGTGTGGCACTCGGTAGACACACTTGGTACCTAACTGAGGAGTTGGCCCCACTGGCTTTGTTCTCGTCCCAAGTACAAGAAAGGACAAAAGAGGAGATGAGGAAGGCCCTTCTTTGCCATGAAGGCACTGAAGTTACTAAGAGAGTGGGGCTCAATCATGGGGGCTATGGAAAGCCATATCTTCCCCCCGTCCCAGAAAGTGGCACTGCCCTGGTGGATCTAATTGGGCCTGACTCAAGCCAGTTCTTCACCATTTTAAGCATGCCCTATCAGTTTCTTCACAGTCCAGCCAGTGAATGGGCGGATCATGATGACTACCTGAACATGAAACGGGTTGTGGACAAGCTTCAGGTCGTCAATGAGGCTGCAGAGCGTGGTGTAAAACTTTGCCATGACTTTCTTAATATTGCCAGGGATGAGGAGCGCTTTCAAGAAGTCCTTCAAGTAGTTGAAAATGACAGACTCACATTCCTAATCAGCGCAAACGATCATCTTTTGCTGTTCCGAACAGAAAAAATCATGGTTTTCTTGTCTAGAGAAATAATACTTGTGAATATATGATAAAACCCCTTAATGTACCATGAGAGAATAAGAATGATTAACTTTTTTGTGTTAGTGATAACAGCTTTTAATTAAGATAGGCAAATGATTTGTGTTAATATCCCTTATGATGGTTGTGTAATCTCATATATAGGCACGTATGCCGTATAAGCAAAATCGCTATTTTTCAAATTGCTGGTGCTCACTCGAATATGCATGAATCTTCAAAAAAATTGCATGTGGGTATTTTTTATGTCAATATGCAACACCAAAATTTTGAACAGCATTGTAGGATAAAGTTGGGGCAACTGTCACACCCTAGTGTGTGCGTGTGCGTGTCCTCCCCCTTCAAGAAATGCCGTGTCTGCCCCTGATACCATACAAAGAAATCAATATTATACATGTGAGATAAGAAATGAACAAACAATAATAATGTACATTTACTAGATTTTTGTTAATTGGAATTTCACCTTTGTTTTAAATGAATTTACATTCACATTTTTTATATCAGCATTTAAACCATTCCAGTTTCAATCCAATGAAAATGGGTAGTTTTTGAGACGAAGACAATCTAAATTGAGGTATAACATGCTTTGATCTATTTCTGGTCTGATACTTTACTTGTTGTACAGCACCATATACAAAAATCACACTTAAAAACTACAAATGGCCTTCATGCAGAGGAGACATCCATTCATGCCAAGGTATCATATTCCATATCAAATCTATATGGACACATTTAAAACACCATTTTGATATCTTGATGTTCTCTGCTTTTCTTTCAAAATAAAAATGTTACTTGGGAAAAAATTTATACAACCTTAAAAACAAAAAGCATGTTAGTAGGGGTCTGTTTCACTGATGCCTCAGTGACTGAAGTCACATGAAGCAGCCACCAAGGATGTAACCACCATAAACACCAATGAAAACAGCAAGTGCAAAGTGGATGAAAGCGAGTGACAAAACAACTATAAATTGTAGTGATGCACCAATGGCAAATTTTAGCCAAAGCCGAAGCTGATGCCTAGCAAATTGGCTGAAGCTGAAGCCAATTATTTAATAAACAAAAACTTAAAATTTTTGAAAAGATTTCTTATGTTGGTATCAAATTATTAATTTTTTATATATCCCTCTCTAGCCAGCTTACCATCTGTGGATCAAGTAAAGATAAGCACCCCCAGCCTTCTTTAATTAGCCTTATAAGGCTAACTAACGAAAATATCATGACCTAACCTAACCAATCATCAAGGGCATACAGTTGACTTAATGATTGGTTAGGTTAGGTCATGATATTTTCGTTAGTTAGCCTTATAAGGCTAATTAAAGAAGGCTGGGGGTGCTTATCTTTACTTGATCCCCATCTGCAGTACCTAGTGTACATTAGATTAATAAATTAGTTATTATAATAGAGTAATAACATCATAATAGCTGAAACCTGATTTTGAGTGAATTTTTCGTTTTAACTGGAATTTTGTTTCAAAACTTTGAATAAAAAATAGAGGAACAGGGAACACCTAATAGGCCTACTGAAGTTCTGATTAATTCAGTTATTTGCCCATTTTACTCAAAGAAAATCGTTTTTACATAAAACCTTCATTACAACTAATTCATGACATCTTTGTTTCGTTTTCTCATTTTTCCTCTTTTCATAGAGAAAGGTGAAAATAATAATTTTATGTATGGTGCAATAATACAGTAGGTACCCCCTAGCTATTTTTCAACAAAGGTCATGAATATATAAACAAATCTAACAAGTGTGTTTATTATACAATATTTTTAACTATTTTTTTATAATAGCCTCCTCATCACCCCTTATAGCCATCCAATCCTCCCACATTAAATTATTTACTTTTAAAAATCAAACAAATATAATCAGCCACATCATCAGCAAATTTGGCTGAAGCTGGTGCCGATGGCAAAAAGTTGGCTGATATAGCCAATGCCAATTAATCGGTGCATCACTAATAAATTGTGAACCTAAGATATCTGCGTAAAAACTTTCAGAGCTTAACAGTAATCTGCAACAACCAAAGTTAGTCAAAACATTTAGAAAAGCCCTAAACAAGTATGATTTGGTGTGACAGTCTTATCAATAAAATGATAAAACAGGATGATTTTGTGGTCAATGCCAATCATTACGCACTTAAATGATTTGAGGGTAGTGAACAGGGTGCCCATTTACCCAGGAATGCAGTAACCTGGTTCCTGTACAAACCACCATGATCACATACAATTTCAGGCAAAGCATGATCTTAACTTCTCAAAATCTTAATTTTTGCATATAAAGACAAATGCAATTTTTAAACAATGTATAGTCAATGGAAGACAACTGTACAACTATGACTCAGAAAAAGTATTTTCTTAGATCAAGTATACAAGGCTGTTTTCTAATTTTCTTATTATGTCCACGAGTTATCCCATCCATCTCTTGTAAGAAAAAGTTACATACCATACATCTAACTTGTCCAAACCTGAAAACATTTTAAACATCTGCATCATATTTCCCCTCATACAATGTCTCTCAAAACTAAACATACCTAGTTCCTTTAATCTATTCCTGTATTTCAATCTTCTTAGGTTAGGGATAAGCTTGGTTGCCCTACATTGCAGACAGTCTTCAAGCATATCAATATGTCTAAGGTGAGGGGACCAAGCTTGAATGCAGTATTCTAAGTGAGGCTTAACATAAGAATTATATAATTTACAGATGACTTCTTTACTCTTGTAATCAACATTTCCCTTTATAATACCTAACATTTTATTTGCTTTATTTCTAGCTTCTAAGCACTTCTTAGAAAATTTGAGATCACTACAAACTATACCATAATGCTAAGCTCCCTTTCCTGTCTAACATCCTCCAACCAGTTCACTTGCATCTCGTAACTAAAGTTTTCATTATTTCTACTAAAATGCATGACTGCATTTTTAAGAGTTTCTATCAATTCCTTGGGCCTCTTTAACTGCACTGTACTATTAGGGCAGGTCGTACTCAGGTGACAACATGAATCTGAAGGAAATCCTACCATCAGGGGTGTCTAAATTATGTGTTTTTACATGGGGAATTCAAATATGAGCTGCTTTTTTGGATAGGATAACTCTAACCTACATCATTTTGTATTTCTAAATTGCCAATTTTACCTTTTTCAACCCCTTTATAATATATTAAAAGATATAAGGTAAATCATTTATATTGACAAGGCCAAATCAACTTTACATATATTTATTAATAGGTGAACTGCATGTATATCACTGGATATAATTACAAAGATCATTCTCCTGACATCTTGAACTTTGCCAGGTTGCACAAATCCTGCTTTGACTCAGACTTGGACATCAGCTTCCTGCTGGTCTCCTGAGCCCTGATCCCTCCATCCCTCTTTTCCTGTGAGAAGTACTTAGCAGAAGCCTCAGTCACCATTTTAACAACCCTCTCAACGCTTTGTGTGTGGCAAGGCCAGTTGCACACCTCCATGGGGGTGTTGATGAAGTTTTTCACCTCTGAGGTGCTTAGAGAGCAGGTGAGAGGTGGCTCTGACACCTTCTGACCAGCTGATCAAGTCACCGATGCTGGAAGCATCACAATTGATGTCAGGTGTCCTTCTGCTCCTAACAGAGGAGTCCCCCAGCTGAGTGTCCGGGTCCCCCTCTCCCATGATGGCCAGGATTCTCTCCACCCCTTCAATCCTCAGAGCAGAGTAGTGTTTGGAGGATGACTTCACTGTGGGCATACCAAGCAGATCTTCTCACAGTTGGCATCACAATATCCAGCACCTCCTTTCTCTGGGACTTGAGGCAGTCCAGCTGAAAGAGGATGTGCCTAGGCCCTTCGATCCAGGAGTGCTTGACCTTCACGTTGAACCAACATGGGTAATACAGTGGACATGATGGTCACTTTTTCATTGATAACAGGTGGCTTGAAAAGAGCATTAGCTTTGCTCCACTGACAAATCAGACGAGGGTAGATGTCACTCACCAGCTTGTCCACTGGGTAGTTCCTCCTGCATGACTCCAGATTTGAAAAAATTTACTGGAGCACAGCTTTGAATTTACTTTTTTTCCCCTTACACCACTAGATAGGTTAATGATAGTAAACTCTTGAATTGATGACATACCAATTACAAATTGTTTTAGCTAAACATAATAATACAATTATGGAAAAAATAGGTCCTGCTCCAACCAGAGTAGCCTAAACACAACCTAGGCTATGTTGAAGATGGAAGACCTAGGCCAAAGATGAACCAGCCTAACTATTTGTCCATAAACAGGACTTCCATACTCTTTTGTTAAACAATTACAGCTGAAATGTCAGCTTATTTAACCTAAATTTAATAACCGAAGGGAAATTTATGAACTTCTTACCTTGAAACTTATGAATTTTATCTCTTGACACCACTAAAACATTTTTATTCCGGCTTTTTCCGTCGCTGTTCTTATGCTTAATCCACTTATGCTTCTTCAGCTTCTCGCCCTCTTATTCTGCTTATTCCGATCTTTTTCTTCTTCTTCTTAAAACCGTGTTGCTATTTCTAGCCATGGGATCTTTTTTCTTTTCATCCCATATTTGTTTCTTCGTTGGTGTCTTTTTAATTTTTCTCAGCAAGAGTTCATGTTCTCCTTCTGAGTTATTTTTTATTATTATTATTTTTTTAATGTCAATATGGCTTATCCAAGATTAGGTGGGTCTTCCATTTCGGTACTCCCAAATTTTCCATACATTGGGGCCAGCCAGAAAGGAAAAATTGCATGTGAAACCCAATTTTTTCTTTAATATTTGTTAACCCATCTTAGATTACCTATATTTTATGTTTTATTTGTTATTCCATTTTTGTTTTTCCTCACTTTTTAATATAAAAAGTGTAGCATTTTATAAAGTCCTCACCCTTTTCAAAATGAAAGGGTGTTGCATTTTAGTTTATTTTCCATAGGAAATATTACAATACTCCAGCCCTTATCTTTTGTTGTAACATCTGCCTAGCTCGTAGAGCAGTTGAACGTTGTGGTCTACTATTTGTGGTATAGGTTATTGTAGTAGTAGGACTAGTTACATCATTTATTGAACAGGTTAGGTTTGGTATAGTTTGGGTCAAATTTTGATCATCATCAGAATCTATTATAGATTCATCATCTTGATCATTTTTGTTAACAGTAGTTGGTCCTACTTCTAGGGGGTATAAGAGTGATACATCTCTTATAGTTTCACCTGAAGCAGTTTTAAGTTTTACAACCCTGGTTAATCCATCTTCCCCAGTTTTTAGTTCTAAAACTCTACCTAATGGCCAACACTGTCTTGGTGTATTTTGTCTAATTAGAACTACATCTCCTACCCTAATTTTATTAACCCAGTCTTTGTTTTGTATATATTTATGTCTTTCTCTCAACCCAACAAGGTATTCATCACTCCATTGCTTTTTAAATTTTGTTTTTATATTTGTGTGATAATCTATTTTGCAAATCATGATTATTATCACTCCAAGGTGGATCATCCAAGGAGATATTGTAATCAGGTAGAAGGTTAATGACTTCTCCCTTAATCAAATGATTTGGGGTGAGAGGCTCTACATCATTAATATTATCCCCTACATAAGTAAGAGGTCTGTTATTGACAACATTCTCAATTTCACTAATGAGAGTGAGAAGTTCAAAGAATTCAATTTGTTTTTTACCTATTGATTTCTTTAGGCAATTCTTTATTGTTTGGATATTCCTTTCCCAGATTGCTCCATACCATGGTGAGCAACAGGGATGTATTTCCATTTTATTTTGTATTTTGTATATGTTATGGTATGTGAATTTTGTAATATGTCATTTATTTGGTTTTCACCAGCCTTGAAATAGGTTGCATTATCTGTCCAAACAATTTTGGGTACAGAATGCTTAGCACAAAATCTTCTAAAGCTATAGACAAATGATTCTGCGGAGAGATCACTCACTACGTCTAAGCTGACTGCTCTAGAAGATGAACATGTGTAAAGTATGATGTACATTTTTTGTTCTGTTGTTCCCAGACCAACAGTCAAACTTCCTGTATAGTCTATGCCAACTGTTTCAAAAGGCCTATTAAAGGTGACTCTCTCTGTTGGCAAATCAGGAGGATTGGTCTTCCTGAAAGATCTGGAATGAATCCTTTTGCAGGTGACACAGTTATTCAAAACTGTCTTTACAGTCATTCTGCCTTTGGGTATCCAATACAACTTTCTAATGGCATTTAATGTTTGTGGAACGCCCATGTGATAAAGTTCATTGTGTTTCTCTCTAATAATTAGGGTTGTAATGTGATGGAACCTAGGAAGAAGAAGGGGTTGTTTACTGTTATATGTGATTTGTGATTTGTTTAATCTACCCTTACATCTTAATAAGCCATCTTTGTCAATGTAAAGATTCAAGTTTATTACCACAGAGGGTACTTTGTTCATTTGTTTACCAATTGTTAAAAAATCTATTTCATTTTTGTATTCTGTTTGTTGTATGTGGTTAATCCAATATTTGGTAGCTAGACTTGTATACATTTCATTATCATTATTTCTTTGTTTATTTATTTTCTTTAAACAGTTGTGAATGAATCTGAGACAGTAAGATGTTACCCTTACAAGTTTGCCAAAGTCAGAATAACTGTTATAATCTAATAGTGGCTCAACTTTATTTGTGGTTATCATGTTAAGTTTTACATTAATTTGTTCTGCTGGCCACATTGTTTCATCCTGAATGAATTCAGGTCCATGAAACCAATTTTTGTTGGATTTTAGTAATTTACAGGATAATCCTCTTGTGAGAAAGTCTGCAGGATTTTGTTTTGTTGGAATGTATCTGAAGGTTATGTCCAAATTTTGTCTAGCTTCTTTAATGTCTCTTAATCTGTTACGGACAAAGATGTTTTTTGAGTTTAGCTCATCAGAGTTGATCCATGCCAAGCAGATTTGACTGTCAAGCCAAATATATGTAGTTGTGATGTTTACATCATAATAGACTTCATGGAGAAATACTGTTATTTTTACAGCTAGATAACCCGCAAGTAGTTCAAGCTGAGGAATAGTTTTCTTTTGTTTTAAGGGTGTTACTTTCCCCTTGGCATAGATCAAATGGCTGCCATCCTCACCTACAAGGTAAGCGCAACAGCCATACACCTTTTCACTGGCATCACCAAATACATGCAAGGTTTGAGGTGTATCTCTGTGTCCACAAACTCTGGGAATATTTATGTTTTGTAATTTATTGAGATCTTTAGCTAACCTTTTCCAGCTATCTTGTTGTTTATTGGTTATAGGATCATCCCAGTCTACTTTCTGTTTCCAAAATTCTTGTAAAAGAACCCTGGATCTGATAGTAGAAGGAAGGAGTAAACCCATAGGATCAAATATTTTTGAACTTTCGGATAAGATCTTTCTTTTTGTGTTAGCTGTTGTATCTAAGGTGTAGCCTTTTGTGCAGAGTGAGTCATGAACTTTAGAATCTGAGTTCAAATCCCAGATCATGCCTAATGTTTTCACCCTGTTTGTTGGTTCTGTTAATCCTTTGTCTTCTGATTTTATTTTTTGATTTAGTCTCTCATTATTTGTGATCCACTCTCTTAATTCAAAATTACCTTCTTTCATTATTTTATCTGCTTTTATGTAAACTTCATTTAATTCTGACTCTGTTTTGGTTGATCCTACAAGGTTATCTACATAGAAGTGATCTTTCAAGAACTGAACAGTTAAATCATTTTCATCATACAAATTTAAGTGATGTTTGATGGTTAAAGCCAGTAAACTAGGACTTGCATTTGCTCCAAACAAAACCACATTAAATTTAAATGTTTTAAACCCTTTATTTAAGTCATATGGATCATTAAACCACAAGAATCTTAGTTGATCTTTGTCATAGTTATTTTTCAGATGAATTCTCAAAAAAGCTTTGCTTATATCACTTTGAACTGCATAGTCATCTAATCTAAATCTTAGAAGGATTTTTACAAGGTCTGAAATAAGATTAGGCCCCTCTATGAGACAGTCATTCAAGCTATGCTTATTGCCATCTTTAAGACTACAGTTATACACAACTCTAAGTTTTGTTGTGGGTGCATCCTTTCTATAGACTCCTGTGTGAGTAAGATAATGGCAGTTGTCTTTTTTAAAGGGGTGATCTTTAACTTCTTCAATGAAGCCTTTTTCTAACTGGTCCTTGAAAACATCATCATACATTTTAATTCTCTTGTCATTTTTTAATCTTTCATCAAATTATAGAGATGACCTTTAGCTACCTTTAGATTATCATTTAATTTTGGACTATTGATCTTCCAAGGTAGTTCAATTGAATAATGGCCATTTTCATACATGATGGTGTTTTCAAAATTTTCAGCCATTAATTGATTTTCATCTGTATGATCACCATCTTGCACCCCCACTGACTCTAATAGCCAGAGCTGTTGTACACCTTTATCTAATTCTTCAGTTGTTAATGATTTATTTAATATTTCAGTATTTATGTCATTATTTGAGTTGTGTAAGACCTTGTCATAATAGGGCAAGTTTGTTAGTCATATATTTTTATTTTTCATTGTTATTTTATATTTATCTATGTGTCCCCAGTGAGTATCTAGAGCAATCCCATCTCCTATTCTGACTATGCCCTTCTGAATTAAGTGAATATAATCAGCTCCAATTAACATTTGAACATTATCTATTATATCATCATTTAAATTTCTATCTGCAATTTTATATTGCTTTTTAAGTTGTTGTATTACTTCTTTTAAATTTGGTATTTTAAATTTTTGTTGACCAACTTGTTCAATGACTACTACTTCTATGTTTGTTGTTTTATTCTCTGTGGGTATATCCAGATCTAAATTGACTGTATTATATTTTTCTTTCTGTTCATTTTCTTTGACAAATGATGTTATACACAATTCTTGTTCATTTTTATGAGTTTGTAGGCCTAATTGATTAACTAATGATTGATCTACAAATGTTTGTTGGGAACAAGAATCTATTAGACATCTTATAGGAGTTGTCCCACCTTCTTTATTTTTTAAATCCAAGGTTATTGTAGGTAGGAGTACACTAGAATTTTTATTGACATTATTTATTGATATATGTCCATTAAATGTTTTTTCATTTTTCTTTAGGTTTTGTTTATTTGAATTTTTAAATGAATCACAAAGACAAGAGACATGATTTAAACTTCCACAATTAACACATTTGAATCTTATTTTTGTTTTGCAGTCTTTGTTAGTATGTCCTGCACCTGTGCATTTAGTACAAAGGTTTAACTGAGAACACCTATTTATCCGGGATTCTAAGTCTACATATTTAGTACATCGTGTGCTATAGTGATCATCAGCCGAACAAAATTTACACTTACGTACAAATTCTGTCGTAACATTAAAATTTCGTAGTGTAGGAGTTAGACCTATCACTTTTTGTTCTGATTTGTCTTTTTGTTGTGGTTGTGGTTTTGTTTGTATTTTCTTTGTTTGTGAATCAATCTTTGAATTTGTACATTGACAAAACATTTGGAAATTCATTCCTTATTTCATCAAGGGTAGGGTATGTATTTCCCGTTATTCTTTGGAAAATATCCCTAATTTGGGTAGGTAAACAATCAAATATTATGGCTTGGATAAACCATGCTGATTTCTCTAGATCTATATCATTATTTTGTAGATGACCTAACATGCATTCAATTTCACAATAGAAATTGTACAGATCCTGATGGTTATCCTTGGCTGGTTTTATATTTTTTAATTTTATTGCTAAATCATTTACTATTTCTTTTTTATTTAGGAAATTTCTTTCTAGTAATTTGAGAGCTATTTTATATGAACTGCCAATTGCCGGTAAGGCATCAACCAGTTTTAGGGCTGGGCCCTTTAAATAATTAAGGAGATAACTGAATTTGTCAACATCAGATATATAATCTTTGTTGCCAATTAAACTATCAAATTTTTCTAGAAAAGACTGAAATTTTGTTCGATCACCCTCAAATATTGGTACTTGTAATGTTGGTAACTTGGCTTTTAGTTGTTTATTGTCATCATTAGAAATGGATACATTTCTGAAGGCCTCAATCAAACTTTGATTTGTAGCCTCTAAATTATTTGGTAGATTATCTAAAGCAGCATATAATTCATTTATGTGAGAATCTATTTCAAAAATATTCTGTTCTTGTTCACACAAAAGTGCTGTATATGTCTCTTCACCAACATTTAACGCATCAGTTTCTGTAACAATTTCCTCATCTATAATTATTATTTCCTGTTTAATTCTATTTAAACCACCCAAAATAGTATCATAATCCCTTTTATTTGGATTTTCTTTGCTATTAAAGGTAGTTAAAAGCCTGGTAATGACTCCCTTCCTTGCTGATCTCTTCCTTTTTAATGATTTAATCTTTGCCTCAATTGCTTCACATTCAGCCATATTTTGTTTATTTTATTTTTCCAAAATTAAGTCCCCAAAATCCTAAAACCCTTTCAACTCTATAAATAAGCTTTATTTTGGTTAAATAGGCTAGGCTTCTGATTACCCTTATTCTAGAATTTTACCACATTTATGACCAAATGATAAGTTTTGAAGCATTTGAATTATTTCTTATTTTTATTTTTAGTTAGGGCTTCGTAATTTATTATTATTTATATGTAGTAAGTATTTGAAAAAGCCAAACATGGAATAAATTCTGTTCAGATGTCAAAATGTTTGATAAGGCGTAATTTTATTATTTTTTTTTTTAATTTATTTTATTTTATTTTATTCAAGGTTAAGGTTTTCACAGCAAATAACCCTTCCCCACACGGGCCACCATTATAGATATGGAAAAAATAGGTCCTGCTCCAACCAGAGTAGCCTAAACACAACCTAGGCTATGTTGAAGATGGAAGACCTAGGCCAAAGATGAACCAGCCTAACTATTTGTCCATAAACAGGACTTCCATACTCTTTTGTTAAACAATTACAGCTGAAATGTCAGCTTATTTAACCTAAATTTAATAACCGAAGGGAAATTTATGAACTTCTTACCTTGAAACTGTTATGAATTTTATCTCTTGACACCACTAAAACATTTTTATTCCGGCTTTTTCCATCGCTGTTCTTATGCTTAATCCGCTTATGCTTATTCAGCTTCTCGCCCTCTTATTCTGCTTATCCGATCTTTTTCTTCTTCTTCTTAAAACCGTGTTGCTATTTCTAGCCATGGGATCTTTTTCTTTTCATCCCATATTTGTTTCTTCGTTGGTGTCTTTTTAATTTTTCTCAGCAAGAGTTCATGTTCTCCTTCTGAGTTATTTTTTATTATTATTATTTATTTTAATGTCAATATGGCTTATCCAAGATTAGGTGGGTCTTCCATTTCGGTACTCCCAAATTTTCCATAACAATAATGTACAGTTTATAACTCACCTAAACATTTTATCATCAGAAGCATCATCAATATCTTCTTGATTATCATCATCATCATCCTCAACAGCTATATCTACATCAGGCATATTAGTGTCACTATTTGCAATGTTTTCCATTATATCACTTGGTACTGAAAATGAATCATCAGCATGCCCTAGATCCTTCTTTTCCACCAATTTGAATGTAGATTTGATCAAATCATTGTTCAGGATTTCTTGTATTGATTTATACTTGCTTAAATGGGCTATGGAAATGTCAAATTTGTTGCTTTTTGCTTTATTAGATTTGGATGCAACACTTGAACTTGAAGGCATATTTTGACTTCTCTTTATTAACCACAACAGCTTGGTGAGTTTCTTTTGTTAGGCGCAAAATTGCATTCAATGTCTTCTGGATTTGGGAATTTTCAAATTCCTCTAAAGCAGTTTTGTTAGTCTGATGCGCAGATTCCTCACTTACCTTTTGTTTCTTAGGTGGAGGAGAAGCACTTTCTTCAGTCTGTGAAACATCTAGTGAAAAAGTTTCATTTCTAGATTAGCAGTTGATGAAGTTGGTTCATTTTTCTGAGGTCTAGCACTAGCACATTTTGTGAACAAACTAAATGACTGCTTTGCCATATCTCTTTGCTGCACTTCATCCTGGTATTTCTTTACTGCAATATCTAAGCTGTGGGCCCAAACTCTGGGACCTCTTGTATTGTAACAAATATTTTTTTTGGAATTAAAATGTTCCTCCCAGTTTTGCTTCTTTGAATATTTGTTCTTGCATTGACCACAAAAGTAACCCCTTTTAACACCCTCACTTTTCTCTCCAACTTCATCAATATTAGGATCCATTATTGATTATTGACTACCTGAAAAAATACAAAATAAGTAAAAGTTAGTAAATATAGTATGGTAAAAGTGAGTAAAAGTAAGTAAATATAGTGCAATGAAAGTAAGTAAAAGTAAGTGCTTTAAACTTAGTAAAAGTAAGGAAGAGTAAGTAAAAGTAAGTTTAAACTTAACTAAACTTTTCAATTCTAGTCATGGTGGATTACTTAAAACCGCACAAGTAATTATCTGGCCAATTTATCAAACCTGGCTGAGATCAATGGAACATAGTCCAATCCTGATAATTTTATATTAAAAAAATATACATTTTAATAAAATTTTAATTATCAAAACATTGAAGCTTAACAAAAAAAAAAAAAATTGTTAAATATAGAATTACCAACTAAACTTAAAATAACTAAATTTGTAATTTAAAAAAATTGGTTTGTACAAGAACATATACGCAAAAAAATTGCATAACGTCTAGCGGATGAACAAAACCCAAACCCAAATTTACTTTTTCTCATGGTCAAATTTACTGGAGCAATGCTCCCAAGATCCCAGGAATCTGGAGTCATGTACATGACTCCAGATTTGAAAAAATTTACTGGAGCACAGCTCTGAATTTACTTTTTTTCCCCTTACACCACTAGATAGGTTAATGATAGTAAACTCTTGAATTGACGACATACCAATTACAAATTGTTTTAGCTAAACATAATAATATAATAATGTACAGTTTATAACTCACCTTAAGTTTATTTATTCATTGCAGCAGCAACAGTGGACGATGTTAGACCTTGCATGTAGGCATTTGTTGTGAATTTACCACCATGTATGCTTGGCCACTGATCAATGGCTTTCTGTGTGATCATTACAGCAGATCTAATGCCTGGAGCTGGACCCTCCTTCACAATTCTGCACAGCTTAGTCAAATGAGATGGCTTAATGGATCCTTTGTGTTCAACAATGTAACCAAGAATGGAGAATGTCCCTTCAGCTGGTGCTTCACTCCAGGCAGTTGATCCATCTTTATCAAAATGCTTTAATCTCTCTGATTCCTTTCCACAACTGTTCTATATATTCTGTCAGCCAATTTATCACCGAGTCTTTTGTAAAACTACTTTCAGATCTGGTTCTGGATGGTCTAGCAACTTCAGCAACCTGGTAGTAATCAGAACGTTTCTTGATGTATTTGTAAACTTCATTTAGGATGTAATCCTCAGTTGTTAGTTCCTTTTGCTGCCCTGTGGTATCGTGCTTAAATTCAGAAACTACATCATTTACATTTCCTCCATTAGCTAATTTGGAAATTGTTTCCATCACTCTTAACATAACAGTTTTCCCTCCTCCTTTATAAAATATATTTTCTACAAATTCTGCACTAACTGGTTTTTTGAGCTACTTGCAACATAATCTTTGTTACATAGGAAATCAATACATAGAACTTGGCACTAATTTCTTTCTCTTGTGGATGATAAAAAAAAAAACAATTTTCCACAAATCTGTCAAATTGATCAAATTCGTAATTAACCATGCGAGTATCAGATTTGAGTTTGGTCTCTTAAAACCAATGATATTGTCAAGAACCATATTGGTATAGTCAAGGCCTGATCTCAGATTTGAAGAGTGATTCTGAATAAAGTCTAAAAGCTCACTTAGTTTACAAATTTTCTTCAATGCATCAACGTGGGCTCTGTTCACAAGATGCATTAAGTCCCATCGAAATTTGAAATTTTCTCCAAACAACTTTTTCATTTCGTTTTTAAATGGCTCATTGTCCTTACAAAAAGCCCCATCTCCAACCATTCCAGATACCTTGGATTTAATTGCTTCTTCAGATAGTTTCAAGTGATTAGGAGACTTCAACACATCAAAAATTTCATTGGCCAAATAAACTCCTGATTTGCTGCGTACTAAATTTATCCCAGCAAGTTTTACAGTCTTATCTTCTTCACTCATAACTGATATAACTAGCATGCTTAATCCCAAAATTGTTCCAATGTCAGCTGTTATTGTTACTGAAGTTTGTTCTAAGAACCACTTTACAGTTTGTTCTTTAAGATGATTATCTAATAGCTCACAAATTGTCTCGCACGCATATGTGCTATGATTCAAATTTCCAACCTCACAACCTGACCTATGTAATACAGCTAGAAGTACTGGATATAGAGCCCATGCAGTGTTTGTTTTCATTATGTAGTATAAGATGTTGCCACATAAGTCTTCTATGCGTTTAGTAGTGTTCCGAGAAGATGTTTTCATCACTTCATAAACAGCAGCTCTTTGATGATGTTGAAGTTTAATTAAATGTCTCTTCAGGTGGGTTTTCAGATTTCTAAATCCCCTCTCTTGATTTTCTCCTTGTTTGCATATATAGGTTAAATCTTTAACATTGAAGTAACCTTTTTGTTAGAATGTTTCTGAAGCACATGCTTTGGGGTCTGTGCAAGCTATGCAATATAATGTAAACATTTTATCATCAGAAGCATCATCAATATCTTCTTGATTATCATCATCATCCTCAACAGCTATATCTACATCAGGCATATTAGTGTCACTATTTGCAATGTTTTCCATTATATGACTTGGCATGACTCCAGATTCCTGGGATCTTGGGAGCATTGCTCCAGTAAATTTGACCATGAGAAAAATTAAATTTGGGTTTGGGTTTTGTTCATCCGCTAGACGTTATGCAATTTTTTTGCGTATACGTTCTTGTACAAACCAATTTTTTTAAATTACAAATTTTATTATTTTAAGTTTAGTTGGTAATTCCATATTTAACAATTATTTTTATTTTTTGTTAAGCTTCAATGTTTTGATAATTAAAATTTTATTAAAACGTATATTTTTTTAATATAAAATTATCAGGATTGGACTATGTTCCATTGATCTCGGCCAAGTTTGATAAATTGGCCAGATAATTACTTGTTCGGTTTTAAGTAATCCACCATGACTCTAGAATTGAAAAGTTTAGTTAAGTTTAAACTTACTTTTACTTACTTTAACTTACCTACTTTTACTTACTCTTCCTTACTTTTACTAAGTTTAAAGCACTTACTTTTACTTACTTTCATTGTACTATATTTACTTACTTTTACTCACTTATACCATACTATATTTACTAACTTTTACTTATTTTGTATTTTTTCAGGTAGTCAATAATCAATAATGGATCCTAATATTGATGAAGTTGGAGAGAAAAGTGAGGGTGTTAAAAGGGGTTACTTTTGTGGTCAATGCAAGAACAAATATTCAAAGAAGCAAAACTGGGAGGAACATTTTAATTCCAAAAAAAATATTTGTTACAATACAAGAGGTCCCAGAGTTTGGGCCACAGCTTAGATATTGCAGTAAAGAAATACCAGGATGAAGTGCAGCAAAGAGATACGGCAAAGCAGTCATTTAGTTTGTTCACAAAATGTGCTAGTGCTAGACCTCAGAAAAATGAACCAACTTCATCAACTGCTAATCTAGAAAATGAACTTTTTCACTAGATGTTTCACAGACTGAAGAAAGTGCTTCTCCTCCACCTAAGAAACAAAAGGTAAGTGAGGAATCTGCGCATCAGACTAACAAAACTGCTTTAGAGGAATTTGAAAATTCCCAAATCCAGAAGACATTGAATGCAATTTTGCGCCTAACAAAAGAAACTCACCAAGCTGTTGTGGTTAATAAAGAAAAGAGTCAAAATATGCCTTCAAGTTCAAGTGTTGCATCCAAATCTAATAAAGCAAAAAGCAACAAATTTGACATTTCCATAGCCCATTTAAGCAAGTGTAAATCAATACAAGAAATCCTGAACAATGATTTGATCAAATCTACATTCAAATTGGTGGAAAAGAAGGATCTAGGGCATGCTGATGATTCATTTTCAGTACCAAGTGATATAATGGAAAACATTGCAAATAGTGACACTAATATGCCTGATGTAGATATAGCTGTTGAGGATGAAGATGATGATAATCAAGAAGATATTGATGATGCTTCTGATGATAAAATGTTTACATTATATTGCATAGCTTGCACAGACCCCAAAGCATGTGCTTCAGACAAACATTCTAACATAAAAGGTTACTTCAATGTTAAAGATTTAACCTATATATGCAAACAAGGAGAAAATCAAGAGAGATGGTTTAGAAATCTGAAAACCCACCTGAAGAGACATTTAATTAAACTTCATCATCATCAAAGAGCTGCTGTTTATGAAGTGATGAAAACATCATCTCGGAACACTACTAAATGCATAGAAGACTTATGTGGCAACATCTTATACTACATAATGAAAACAAACACTGCATGGACTCTATATCCAGTACTTCTAGCTGTATTACATAGGTCAGGTTGTGAGGTTGGAAATTTGAATCATAGCACACATGCGTGCGAGACAATTTGTGAGCTATTAGATAATCAACTTAAAGAACAAACTGTAAAGTGGTTCTTAGAACAAACTTCAGTAACAATAACAGCTGACATTGGAACAATTTTGGGATTAAGCATGCTAGTTGTATTAGTTATGAGTGAAGAAGATAAGACTAAAACTTGCTGGCATAAATTTAGTACGCAGCAAATCAGGAGTTTATTTGGCCAATGAAATTTTTGATGTGTTGAAGTCTCCTATCACTTGAAACTATCTGAAGAAGCAATTAAATACAAGGTATCTGGAATGGTTGGAGATGGGGCTTTTTGTAAGGACAATGAGCCATTTAAAAACGAAATGAAAAAGTTGTTTGGAGAAAATTTCAAATTTCGATGGGACTTAATGCATCTTGTGAACAGAGCCCACATTGATGCATTGAAGAAAATTTGTAAACTAAGAGCTTTTAGACTTTATTCAGAATCACTCTTCAAATCTGAGATCAGGCCTTGACTATACCAATATGGTTCTTGACAATATCATTGGTTTTAAGAGACCAAAACTCAAATCTGATACTCGCATGGTTAATTACGAATTTGATCAATTTGACAGATTTGTGGAAAATTGTGTTTTTTTTTATCATCCACAAGAGAAAGAAATTAGTACCAAGTTCTATGTATTGATTTCCTATGTAACAAAGATTATGTTGTAAGTAGCTCAAAAAACCACAGTTAGTGCAGAATTTGTAGAAAATATATTTTATAAAGAAGGAGGGAAAACTGTTATGTTAAGAGTGATAGAAACAATTTCCAAATTAGCTAATGGAGGAAATGCAAATGATGTAGTTTCTGAATTTAAGCACGATACCACAGGGCAGCAAAAGGAACTAACAGCTGAGGATTACATCCTAAATGAAGTTTACAAATACATCAAGAAACGTTCTGATTACTACCAGGTTGCTGAAGTTGCTAGACCATCCAGAACCAGATCTGAAAGTAGTTTTACAAAAGACTCAGTGATAAATTGGCTGACAGAATATATAGAACAGCTGTGGAAAGGAATCACAGAGATATTAAAGCATTTTGATAAAGATGGATCAACTGCCTGGAGTGAAGCACCAGCTGAAGGGACATTCTCCATTCTTGGTTACATTGTTGAACACAAAGGATCCATTAAGCCATCTCATTTGACTAAACTGTGCAGAATTGTGAAGGAGGGTCCAGCTCCAGGCACTAGATCTGCTGTAATGATCACACAAAGCCATTGATCAGTGGCCAAGCATACATGGTGGTAAATTCATAACAAATGCCTACATGCAAGGTCTAACATCGTCCACTGTTGCTGCTGCAATGAATAAATAAACTTAAGGTGAGTTATAAACTATACATTATTGTATTATTATGTTTAGCTAAAACAATTTGTAATTGGTATGTCGTCAATTCAAGAGTTTACTATCATTAACCTATCTAGTGGTGTAAGGGGAAAAAAAGTAAATTCAGAGCTGTGCTCCAGTAAATTTTTTCAAATCTGGAGTCATGTCACTTGGTATTGAAAATGAATCATCAGCATGCCCTAGATCCTTCTTTTCCACCAATTTGAATGTAGATTTGATCAAATCATTATTCAGGATTTCTTGTATTGATTTACACTTGCTTAAATGGGCTATGGAAATGTCAAATTTATTGCTTTTTGCTTTATTAGATTTGGATGCAACACTTGAACTTGAAGGCATATTTTGACTCTTCTCTTTATTAACCACAACAGCTTGGTGAGTTTCTTTTGTTAGGCGCAAAATTGCATTCAATGTCTTCTGGATTTGGGAATTTTCAAATTCCTCTAAAGCAGTTTTGTTAGTCTGATGCTCAGATTCCTCACTTACCTTTTGTTTCTTAGGTGGAGGAGAAGCACTTTCTTCAGTCTGTGAAACATCTAGTGAAAAAGTTTCATTTTCTAGATTAGCAGTTGATGAAGTTGGTTCATTTTTCTGAGGTCTAGCACTAGCACATTTTGTGAACAAACTAAATGACTGCTTTGCCATATCTCTTTGCTGCACTTCATCCTGGTATTTCTTTACTGCAATATCTAAGCTGTGGGCCCAAACTCTGGGACCTCTTATATTGTAACAAATATTTTTTTTGGAATTAAAATGTTCCTCCCAGTTTTGCTTCTTTGAATATTTGTTCTTGCATTGACCACAAAAGTAACCCCTTTTAACACCCTCACTTTTCTCTCCAACTTCATCAATATTAGGATCCATTATTGATTATTGACTACCTGAAAAAATACAAAATAAGTAAAAGTGAGTAAATATAGTATAATGAAAGTAAGTAAAAGTAAGTGCTTTAAACTTAGTAAAAGTAAGGAAGAGTAAGTAAAAGTAGGTAAGTTAAAGTAAGTTTAAACTTAACTAAACTTTTCAATTCTAGAGTCATGGTGGATTACTTAAAACCACACAAGTAATTATTTGGCCAATTTATCAAACCTGGCCGAGATCAATGGAACATAGTCCAATCCTGATAATTTTATATTAAAAAAATATACGTTTTAATAAAATTTTAATTATCAAAACATTGAAGCTTAACAAAAAATAAAAATAATTGTTAAATATGGAATTACCAACTAAACTTAAAATAACTAAATTTGTAATTTAAAAAAATTGGTTTGTACAAGAACGTATACGCAAAAAAATTGCATAACGTCTAGCGGATGAACAAAACCCAAACCCAAATTTACTTTTTCTCATGGTCAAATTTACTGGAGCAATGCTCCCAAGATCTCAGGAATCTGGAGTCATGCACATTGAATACAAATTACCCAATATTATAAGGTAACTATACATTTCATATGTGAGACCCCTCCTTGAATACTGCATTCAATTTAATAGTCCCTATTTGATACAAGATACTGAAAAACTGGAAAAAGTACAGAAATGAGTGACAAGAATGATCCTATCTCTAGACTCTTAAGACAATTGACATATAAGGAAAGACTGGCGTGTCTAAGCATGTTCTCATTAAAAAGGAGGAGGTTAAGGGGTGATATGATAGAGGTGTATAAAATGATAAAAGGGTTGGATAAGATAGATTTTGAGTCTCTCTTCATTAAAGATCACAATAACCAGACTAGAGGTCATAGTATGAAATTATTTAAGCCAAATGTAGAACAAATTTAAGAAAACATAGTTTTACAAACAGAGTAATTAAGTTTTGGAACAGTCTGACAGAAGTGGTGACTTCAGATACACTTGATTCTTTCAAAAGAAGGTTGGATAGTTTGATGTCTGCAAGGGACATCTGGTGATAGTGTTTAAGCCCATTTTTATTGCATGAATGGTACTAGTTTATTTCATATATATTATGTGCATTTGAGCGATAGATCCCACAGCTCAACACAGGTGTTGTGGGATATAGGGAGGCAGCATCTTGGGTTAGGGGATACTCTCTGTCCTTACACACCCTATTTAAAGAGATTCCTCTGCCGAGCGGTGCCCCCCATAGTATTGTGAGGTATTGAAAAACTCATGATCTTCACTTGCCCCACAAACACCTTTAAATGGGAGACCCAAAATGGGTACACACACATTTCTACATTACTATACAGTCTTTACAGCCACACCTACACTTTTCTTCCTAAGTATATATATTGTAATGTATATGGACAGTGGTGTAGTGCTAAATAAAGAAGTGAGAGAATGCATTTTGAAAGTGTTACTCAGATGCGAGGGGGACAATGGCAAGCGCAGTGAGCCCATACAGCTGGGGGTCCGGGGGCACTGTAAGCCCCCCGGGAAATCTTTTGAAATCTGACCAATTTCAGGGATATTTTGGTCATATGCACTGGATATTAGGATATATTCCAAGGTTGAAGATGCAGTATTTCCAGTGTCATTATATATACAACATCCAGTATGATCAATAAAAATAGCTAATAACTGGAATGATTAACTAAAAAAAAGTTGTTAACTGGTATGCCGTGGTGACTGTTTCACCAGATCTTTATAGGCTAGCATTGCCTCAGTCGAAGCTAAAAGAAATGAAGCAGTTAATGATTCTTTCTCATATTTCTTCTAGGGGTGGGAATTAAAATTTCATGACGTTAGAGATTTGTAAGTTCGGATTTATTTGAAATAGTGAGGGAACGCTGTTCCATCTACCAAAAAAAGTAAGGGAACGCCGTTCCCACAGCACTACACCACTGTATATGGATATAAATTGTGACTTGGTCCGCAATTGATATGGACCGTGACTTATTTTTGATTGGCACGGTACTGGTATTGATGGGTACCATAATTAAATTGACTGGATTCTTTGGATCTGATATATTTGCATGTCAGTTATAAATAGATATAGTGTGTAACATATTTGTGGATAGTAGCCTATTATGACTTTGATCATCTGGATCCAGAGATTCTATCTTTAGTTTTAAATTGATACTTAATTAGTTTTATAAAAATTGGTTATTGCCAATGTACAGGCAGTTTTTACATAGTGGAGCCACCTCGATGGGCCGAAGTGGCCCCTAGTGTGCCCACTATAAAAATTTCTTATGTTCTTATCATAGGGCCAACTAACTTAGGCCCACTAGACTGAGCTTGCAGCTTTGCGGATCTCAATTTTAGGGGCCCCCCAATCTATTCCATTAAAAAGAAAATAACAATAAAAAAAAAAAATGTAAAATTTATTTCAATTACTGCACATATTTGCAGTTTTCTTAAACCTTGCCCTGAGAATGTCCCTAACCTCAGCTAAACATTGTGGCTAGGTTAAGGAGCCTGGAAAGCTAATGCCAACGGTGAAAGAAACTAGCGGGCCTATCTGTACCGTAAGAATCTTTGGAAGCAGGTTGGGCAAGATTTGTGTGGAAGGAACAAGAAGTTTGAAATCTAGATGTAAGCCAACTGCTATCTAAACTTAGTCTGTAAAATTATGTGATAACACTAACTCCAACTTAACCTTACCTGAACTAGAATTTTGTCGGTTCAATTCTCCAAACTTAACACGTTCACCTCATGGAGTGCTCTCTAGTCTCTACCGAAAATTGCTCAACGTGCCAAAATACAGGGTTGCTAGACATGTATGATGAAAAATAGCATGATTACCTCTGAAAAGTAGCGTCAGTTGGAAAAGGTAGCCCAATATATCGTGCAATAATATACAGGGCGTTCATAAAAGATCTGAACCATTTGATTCGTTAATATTTTTCATACTAAATAAGATATAAAGCATGAAGCATGTGTAAGCGATAGAGCAACTAATAAAGTTGTGTTTTGTACAAGACCAAGGTTGTCAGCAGGGGTCAGTACTTGGACCTCTACTTTTTATTATTTATATTAATGACTTGGAAAGGGGTCTAAATAGTAAAACCTCAATATTTGCAGATGATACAAAATTGGGACAAAATGTAAGATCTTTAACAGGTGCCATGAAAATGCAAAAGGACATTGATAAAGTAATTGCTTGGGCAGATAGATGGGAGATGAAATTTAATGTGGAGAAGTGTAAATTACAGTTATGCATGTTCGTCATGAAAATCCAGAATTTGAATATAACATGGATGGAAGTTGGATAAAAAAAAAAGAGGAGATAGATTTGGGTGTCATTGTGAATCATGATCTTAAACCTACAGCTCATTGTATTGAAATTAGAAATAAGGTTAATGCTAGATTGAACCTAATGCAGAAACAAATAGAATATAAATCGCCAGAAATTATAAGTAGGCTCTACACTTCATACGCGAGGCCTCTTCTTGAGTATTGCATTCAGTTCAGTAGTCATTATTTAGAGCAAGACAAAGACAGACTAGAAAAAGTACAAAAGGGAGCCACAAGGATGATACCATGCCTTAGACACCTTAGTTACAAAGATAGATTGGAGCACCTAAACATGTTTTCCCTAAAGCGAAGAAGGTTATGAGGTGATATGATAGAAGTATATAAAATAATAAATGAGTTAGATAATATAGACTTCCACTCTCTTTTTACAAAGGATCACAATGATAGGACAAGAGGCCATAGCCTTAAGCTTTTTCAGCAAAGATGTAAATCACAGTTAGTACAACATAGTTTTTCAAATAGAATAGTAAAATTCTGGAATAGCTTAGATGAAGAAGTCGTGAGTTCCCATACTTTGGAGACTTTTAAGAAAAAACTAGATAAATTAATGACTGAAAGAGGTATTTGGTAATGACGTTTTGCTGGAACTGGTAATGGTGTGGAGAAGAGGTTTGTGAACCCTTCCCACATATATATATATATATTATATATATATATTATTATTTTTTATTTGGGTAAATCTCATCACCCACACAGAATGATGGGATGTAGGGAGGCAGCATCTTGGGTTAGGGGATACTCTCTGTCTTTATACCCCCCATTTAAAGAGATTTCTCTGCTGAGCGGTGCCCTCCATAGCACTGTGATGTATGAAAGACTCATTGTGTTCACTTGCCTCATAGACACCTTTAAATGGGAGACCCTGAATGGGTGTATATTCAAATACTCTATACAGTCTTTACAGTCCCACATACTCTTTTTATCTTAATTGTAGAGCTTGTATTATATTATTCAGGATATAGCTATATAGATCCATATAAAACTTCTTGTGATGAGATAACTATATGTTGTCTACAATTAGTACAGTAGTGGTATTGATGAATGATCCACAAGATCCAAAGTTTTGAAGTTAATGTACAGCTAGTAGATGTGTGACAATCTGCAATTTGCAGAGATCAATTGGATCTTAATTTTGCATGTAACTGTATTTATGGTTTGTTTATATTAACAGTGGAACTACCCAGATGGGCCGAAGGGCCCCTAGTGTGCTCACTATAAAATTTTTGCCATGTTTACCATGTTCCATGAACTACGAATCAGGATCAGGGATGCAGTAGCGGTGGTCGATGCTAGCATGCTTGAACGCACATGGCAAGAAATTGAAAATCGATTGAATGTCGTACGGGCGACCAATGGCGCACATGTTGAAGTTTATTAAACATGTATGTAAAACATTTAGCTGTGCGGAGTGACATGGACTATATAGGGCTATGGGTTGATTGCCTGTTACCTCTCATCCGTTGGAAATTTCCAGCAGATTACAGTGGAGAGTTAACGACAAAACCCTACGTTTTTTCGTTAGAGAGTTATGTATATGTAGGTCTTCAAAGGACCTCTTTATGTTTATTTGCCTTCGGTATTTGCGCTGCCTAATGGTAAACAAAGAAATTACCTTGCCTTATTATTTCGTTGAGCCTCGCTTCTGTCGTAGGACGCGACGATGTTTTTCGATGCAGGGCCGCGGTACGATGGAGTTACACAACGAGTTGATTTGATGTAATTAATATAGGCAGTCACTATATTTAAATACCTGAAGGAATAGGCCTATCCTTTTGTGTTATTAGTTTTATATTATGAGGTATTCACTCAGAACTTATTGGAAGATAAAGTACATCTTCTTTGCTTAAAGCATCGCTGTAACATAAGCAAGCTCAGGGTGCCGCAAAATACAAATCGTTCGCTTAAGAATCTGCTGATTTTACAAAGTTCGTTGCAGGGAGGTGTGAAAAAACTATGGGGGATTATGGGTTGATTGCCTGTTACCCTCATCCGTTGGAAATTTCCATCAGATTTCAGTGGAGAATTAACGACAAAAACCCTACGTTTTTTCGTTAGAGAGTTATGTATATGTAGGTCTTCAAAGGACCTCTTTATGTTTATTTACCTTCGGTATTTGCGCTGCTTAATGGTAAAGACAGGAATTGCCTTACATTATTATTTCGTTGGGCCTCGCTTCTGTTTCGATGCAGGGTGCGACGATCTTTTCCGATGTAGGGCCGTGGTACGATGGAGTTACACAATGAGTTGATTTGATGTAACTAATATAGGCAGTCACTATTTAAATATCTGAAGGAATAGGCCTATCCTTTTTATAGTTATTAGGTTTTATATTATGAGGATTTCACTCAGAACTTATAGGAAGATAATTTGATAAAGTACATCTTCTTTGCTTAAAGCATCGCTGTAACATAAGCAAGCTCCGAGCGAGCCGCTATAATATAATCTTCGTCTTTTAGTATTTGCCGAATTTGCAAAGTTCGTTGACTCTTCTCTCGATGTAATTTTCATGAGTTGGAAGTGGAAAATTTTGAACACGAAATAATAAATTTTTCTTGTGGTTGGTTGGGCCCAATGCCTCCATATTGGGTTCTATGTATGTATGGCAATTATTTTCATTCCCAATAGGCTATTGTTAGAAAATCTAGAAGAGGAAGAACCATTGTTGTCCCAAGGCGATATGATGACTAAGCTGATTGATGCAGCATTGCTTGTATATATTAAGTTAAGATGTATATATATCCATCTCATAATTGTAAGGTTAGTGAAAAATTCACTTAATTTAGAGCTAGCATTTTTGGGCTCTTGTGGCATCATTGTTTGGGCACTCTTGTGGCATCATTTTTGGGGCGCTGCGCGTCTTTTCTACTCGTTTGTGGAATGCCGTACTTACAGGGTGTGGTCTTATAGAGAGCTCTCTTGCAATTCAGTTTGGTTGTTTAGATACAAGATTGTTGCATCGTGCAATAGTGTAGGTTGTGTTGTTGTTGCAAGGTTTAGAAAGAAGACCATAAATAGTGCCCCTTTTGTTTTTATCTTAAATTCATGCAACTGAGGCCTAAGGTAGGCCCACATCAAGTCAGCAACCCTAAGGTAGGACCTAATAGGACCTCAAGTCCGTAAGTTTTTAATTTTAGCTTAACTTGGGCTGTAGGTTGAACTGGCCCTTCAGAACTTGGCCGTTCACGGCTCAGCTGGGATTTTGAACCAAATAAATAAATAAATAACAGCTATGTCGCCAATCCTGAGGCAATTTTGTAGATATTTAATTCAATAAATTAATAATTTGTATTTAATAATGAAATAAAGGTATCTCATACGATACCATGTTGTAAGCGTGTATAGTTTTTCCATAGGAGGAATTCTGAACAGTAAGGAGATTCAGCAAGCCAGGCAATACTGGGTGGTATATGTACAGAAGGAAAAACTTGGTGAAGAGAGAAAATTGCTCACCAGCAGTCCATTACAGGTTCTACTAACACATCCTGCTCTCAAGGGTTTGGATGTGTTTTTGGATCAGGATTTATTGAGAGTAGGAGGTAGACTACAGTTTTCTGGGCTTCCAGAGGAGAAAAACATCCAATTTTGCTACCTTCTGGGGAGTACTTTGTGGAACTTTTGATCCTGGATATGCATCATAAGTTGTTACATGCTGGAGTTAGAAAAGTGATAATAGAGATCAGACAACAGTTTTGGATTCCCAAAATTAGACACGTAGTAAAAAAGGCCTTGCATAAACGTGTGGTTTGCAAGCGTTGCAGTGCAAAGCCTTATCGTGAAAAGGTGGCTCCACTTCCAAGAGAACGGTGTGTCTATACTACCCTGTTTGATGTAGTGGGAGTAGACTTTGCAGGCCCAGTCTATGTGTATGAGCAAAGGGAGTCTAACAAAGGTTATATATGTCTTTTCACATGTGCTACCACCAGTGGCGGATTTAAGGTGCGCGGGGCCCTAGGCCGGTTGGAGTGCGGGGCCCCAAACTACGCAAAGCTAGCTTAATTAACTGAAATGAAGATTTACACCCCCATCCCCCAGTGGTGACCTTACGGGGCCCTCAAATCAATGGGCGAGCGAAGCGTTAAAATAAATTTACTTTTTAAACAATTATGGAAAACTGATGAGTGGGTAGTTGGGAGGTAACGAAAATGGTTCACTGAGTAGGTAGGTAGTTAATCTAACAATCATTAAATTCCTTTTATGTCAATAACTGGGTGGATGAAACCAATTGGTTGCTCACCAGAGTTATTCTCCACACTAGTATTTATATACTGTGTGGGAGGAGCGTGCTCGGTAGTGGAGATACATTACCGCTCAACCAACCGAGGAAAAAACCAAGACAACGCTGGTACGAGAAGCCCCGCGAAGAGGAGAACAAAGGGGGAACGAAAACGAAGAACGGGGCGAGAGGACGTACCAGCAAAGTGCGCTCTCGAAAACATAACCGGAGAAGGGAGAGACTGTAATAACTAAAAGTAAGTGACTAATTGAGTTTTTACACCAAACAGTTAATTACATTAAATTAAGCTGGGTCAGACAAGTTAGGCCTACATTGTGGCCTAAGACCCAGCATCAACTCGTAGCTTAACAAAGGTGAAGGTAGATTGCCCTAACCTAATTCTTGTGAGGAATCCTACTGTGGACCTCAATTTATCTACCCGCTCTGGACCATTTCCGGAATCTCTAGGCTGACCCCTCTAGGCTAGACTTGATCTACTCTATAGTTAGACTGGAGATATAAGGGGTGGGTTAATTGTGGACCAATTCATACAGAGCATTTTTCGCATTGGTGGTCCGTGTGTGGGGAATTTACAAACATCAACTCGTAGCTTAACAAAGGTGAAGGTAGATTGCCCTAACCTAATTCTTGTGAGGAATCCTACTGTGGACCTCAATTTATCTACCCGCTCTGGACCATTTCCGGAATCTCTAGGCTGACCCCTCTAGGCTAGACTTGATCTACTCTATAGTTAGACTGGAGATATAAGGGGTGGGTTAATTGTGGACCAATTCATACAGAGCATTTTTCGCACAATATTCAATTTATTGATAATTAATTAGCCAAATGACCATTTCATAGTTGAACATTACACATTTGTTTTTTTGAAGCTTAACAATAAAAAATAACTATAATAATACACCATTAACAAAAAATAACTATAATAATACACCATTAACTAAAGAGAATACCACTTGACTGACATGCAAATGATGCAATGAGTGGGTTTTGTTTATTGCAGGCAATTTGTACGGTACACTTAACTATTTCTCAGTCAAAAAAGATTTTTTTCTAGCCTTCTTACTTGCAAACTGTTTGATGACATCAGTAAAATCAAGCACCCTTAATTTCTCATGCTCAATGCTCAACAGGGTGAGTGAAGACAAACGGTCCTGCCCCATGGTGTTTCTTAGATAATTCTTGACTAGTTTCATCTTGGAGAATGATCGCTCCCCAGTGCAGTTTGTGACAAACATGCAGAGATAGAGTCGTAATACAATTTCAACATTAGCAAGAGTTTCTACCATGTCATGTCTGTGAATTATCTCATACATTTCTAGTTCAGGACTTTTTGCAGCCTTTGCACCACCTGATGAAGGAGCACTTTCAGGTGAATCTCTTGGAATGGATTTCATAAGGTGTGCAAACTGCAAAAGCTCCGACTCCAATCCAGCCTCCAAGTCCTTAGGATATGAAGACACAAGCTTTTCAGCAGATGCTTTAAGCTCAGTGTTCGTTTGTTTGAGATTTCTGATAAAAACCCAAATTTCTCTCGAAGGTCGCTGTAAGCAGCAATGCGTTGTTATAGGGCAGCACAGAGCTTGTCAATGATGGGCAAGAATGCAGTCACTCTAAACTTGTCTTCCCTGTCAGCATAACATCCTCCGCGGAGTCTAGTTCATCGTGGTGACGCTTGCGCTTCCTAATACGCTGCGTGTCGGCGTAGTATGCATCATTACTCGTCACATCACAGGGATCACACTTAGCCATAGCTTTTGCTTCAAAGTCATCGAAACTGGGATCTCAGGTCTTTAGCAAATTGTAAAAGAGACTCTAGCAGTGTGACAGCTGTGTTGAGGGAGAGCCCAGATTTTTGCAGCTGGATACTGCTACTCTGAAACCTTTCCAATACTGTATCCCAAACTTCAAGAAGAATCACTGTTTCAAGTTTTTTCAAACCTTTGAGAAGACCACTTGCTTCAGCTCTTGTTTCAGCTGGCTGATTCTGATCTGAGAATAACTTCCAGAACAATGATGTTTTCTTTGTGTGCTCTACTGAGAGCAGCTACAGCATCTGCTCGTGCTGACCAACGAGTGTCTGAAAGTATTTTATCAACTTTCAACTTCTTATCTTTATTAGTCTCTAGTACCTCACGGTGTCTCCTCCAACGATAAGTAGATGCAACAAGAAAGGAGTACATATTTTGTACCAGAGCAAACAATGACACTGCAGCAGGACAGCTTTCTGCAGCACACTTAGCCACCAAGTTTAAGGAATGAGCCATACATGGTATGTACTCAGCTTCACTACACTCATTCTTGATTATCTGTTGGGTCCCCAGATATTTACTAGACATGTTGCTGGCATTGTCATAGGACTGTCCTCGGCAGTCGATAACTGGAATGTTCTTCTCTTTAAGAAAATCAAGAACAGTTGTAGCAATATCTCTGCCAGTGTGGCTTAGCATGGGAATAAACTGCAAAAACCTTTCAACTGGACCTGTAGTAGGCAGTACATAGCGGATTGTAAAAGTAAGTTGATCCATGTGTGAAATATCAGGTGTGGAGTCAACAGAAATTGAGAAGTACTTTGCTGTTTTTACTTCATCTGTTATTGAGGACATAACCTTTTCTGCCATTATTCCAATGACTTCCTCAGAAATGACATGGGACAAGTAGGAAGTATGACCACTACCTTTGTTTGCGTGTTTCTTGATATGTGCTGCCAAGAAACTGTCGTATGTGCTCAGCAGCTCTAGAATCCCAAGATAGTTTCCATTGTGTACTGATCCAATTACTTCATCTTTACCTTAAATATGTATAAAATGTATTTATTATGAAATCTAAGCTAAACTGACCTAACCTAGCCTAAGTACGTTTCATATAAAAAAATTAATTCCATTAATTTAACATTTTTCAACTTATTTATGTTATTATAAAGTTGACTAAAACTCCCCCATCCCCATTTATTGACTGGCGACTTTTTCGAGATACGACTTTTACCATTACTTACCACTAAACACACTCACATGTGCACTCCACAGCGGCCTGAATAGAACTAAACTCCCGCCAGCAAAGAGAGTGATACCATAATTATCACTAATCATTAATCAATTGTATTATTTATAGTGGAATCCAACATTATAATTATATGTGAGGGCGCGGGGCCCTCACAGGCGCGGGGCCGTAGGCCATGGCCTACTCGGCCCCCCCCTAAATCCGCCACTGGCTACCACCAGAGCAATCCATTTGGAGTTGGTAAGCAACTTAAGTAGTGATGTATTTCTTTTGGCTTTTAAAAGGTTTGTGAACAGAAGGGGTTTCCCAAATAAAATCATATCGGATAATGCAAAAACCTTCAAAAGTGCTGCAAAGGAACTCCAAGAAGTTTGGTCCTTGCTAAAAGAGGAGGGATTCCAATCCTACTTTTCACACCATGGGGTACAGTGGGAGTTTATTGTTGAAAGAGCACCATGGTGGGAAGGATTATGGGAAAGGCTAGTGAGAAGTGTAAAGTGTCCATTAAAGAAGCTTTTGGCTAATGCTCATTTGAGCAAAGAAGAATTCTGCACTGTTTTGTGTGAAATAGAAGAAATGGTGAACAGCAGGCCTATCACCATTGTTTATAACAGCATGCAGGATGCAGAACCATTGACACCAAATCATTTTCTCTGTGGTAAACGATTAACATCAAGCCTCAGTTTGCCAGAAGACTAACAGCCTATCCAGAGCACTCAAGAAGAGTTAACCAGAAGGTTCAAGTACCTTGAAGAGCTACAAGATCAGTATGAAAGTGGTGTCAGAACTCAATTATTACCCATCAGGCAATGTAAAGAGCTCCAATGCAAATTGTATCAAGGTGGGAGAAGTGGGAATGATTGGGGATGAAAGACCAAGGCAATGCTGGAAGCTTGGCATAATTGAAGAGTTGTTTGTTGGCAAAGACAATTTAATTAGGTCTGCACTGGTAAAGACTTCAGGAGGAAAATTAAAGAGACCTATACAAAAACTCTATGCTTTAGAAATCAGCAAAAACATAGATAGTCAAGATGAAGCATTTGGGTTACAGCCTTATGGAGAAGGCTTAGCTAAACTTGCAGAAGGTAATGACAACACTGCCTATTCAGTGGGGAGTGTTAGAAAATTTAGAAGAGGAAGAGCCACTGTCAGGGGCGTACCTAAAGTATTTGGCATCCGGGGCGGATCCTTCCTTTGGCACCCCCCATAAATAATTTTAAAATTTAAACACATAGAAAAATATATTATGTTTGCAAGTAGATTTTTAAACAGTACAGTACTGTCATAAGCAAATTGGAAATAAGAAAAATGCAGGACATTATAAATTCAGTGAACAGGTAACACTGCATTTTATTTTATACAAAAAACACAGGAAATCCAGTCTCAACGCTCAGCCTATTCTTCAAAGGTAAATAGAGAGGATTCACAGTCTCCGCTTTCGAGCCTTAATTTCTGCAAATTGGTCAATGACTTCATCAAAATTCACCTTCTTTGCATATTCATGTTCAATTGAAAGTAAAGCCAGATTTGTAGATCTTGTCTGACTCATGGTCGAGCGAAAGAAATTATTTATCAATTTCAATTGGGAAAAACTTCTTTCACATGAAGCAATAGACACACAGACAGTCAAAAAGAATCTCAAACACAATGACAAGCTTGGCAAAGATTCACAAACATCCCATTTCACAATAAACTCCAGAAACTGCAATGCTGTCCATTTCTTTGCCTCTTCAATGCTGATTTTGGCAGCTTCCAAATGCCTCCGAAGTCGTTCAATTTCCACACTGATATCTTCATCAGAGAATTCATCGAAAATCTGAATAAAATTTGGAATACACTTCCGAAGTTCTTCTTCTGTTGCAACAACCAAAGTGTTTGGCTGAATAACAGCGAAGATTGACAGAATTTGATCCATTGCCTTAGAACGAATCTCCCATTCTTGATGAAAGCGATCAAGACATTCAAACATAGCCCTTTTTACTTCCTCTGGTAATGTGAGACCAGCATCCTTTGCCATCTCTCCTGGCATCCTTTTTCGGAGCTTTACTCTCCCTCTTCTCTCCATAGAAATGTCCATTTCCTCACACTTTGTATTTGCATAATGAATGGCTCTCTCCACAATTTCATTGCGCTGATCTTCAAGAAACAGTTTTAGAGCTTGGAGCTTCACAATGCACTTTTCAAGGGTGATTCTAACTGTTTGCAAATACTTTTGTGTGAGATTAATTTCTTCCAGGACTTCACACCAGAAAGAAAGGTAACTCAAAAAAGAGAAATCACATACAGCAGACAGCAAAATCTGAGATGATCCTCTTGTGTCCACATTTTCTTTGGGATCGCACAGTACTTCAAAGGTTGAGGTCAGCTTTTCAAAATTTGCCTTCACTGGTTTCACAGCGTCATAATGAGCACTCCATCTTGTCTGGGAAAGTCTTTTGACTGTCATGCCTACATTCTCCATCAGCACTTCCCATCGATGAGTTGAGACTGAAAAACTGAAAAGAAGGAATAGACTCTCTCCAAGGTTCCAAAAAAAGTTACACATGAAGAAACGCTTCCAAATGAGTGCACTCCGCAAAGGTTCAGAGAATGATTTGCACAAAGCACAAACAAAGCCTTGGGATTAATCTCTCTGATCTTTGACTGAACACCACCATGAATCCCAGCCATAGTTGCAGCGTTGTCATATCCTTGACCACGGCAAAGGTTTATGTCCAGTCCATCTCTCTCCAGATGTCTCAGGATATCATCCCCTGTGAGCTCAGCAGCAGTCTTTCCAGCAATAGGGAATGTGATAGCGTGGGGTAGACACCCCAGTTAGGTTACTTAGGTTCTAGCAAACAATCAAAAGCACTTACCGGTGCGTTGAATTAGATATTCCTTTGGGAGCCTACCATTAGATTCCTGTGTCCCACAAACAGCCTACCTAACTCTCTCTTACATTACCAATTTAGAAGCTATAGACATTACCCCTAACTATACTTAAGTACGGACAACTTCCTACCCCATTTGTCACCTTAGAAACACCACCTAATTACACTCAGCACCAACGATTAGGTCAGATAGGAAAAACATCTCTAGGCTAGCCCAAAACAATACGAACAGCCGCGTTGGTTCGTGTATTACTTGCTGTTACCATTCAGCTTAGATTTAGTGATATTTCCCCTTTAGTGACTTTTAGACTATATACATATATATATACACACACGTCACCTCACTCCTCCCCTACAAGTTTAGTCTGTCAGGGGGATGAGGGACCCTAGACGACCTGCGGAGCGGGGTTGATGTAGTAGGATTAGGTGCAACCTGTATAGGCGAACGAGTTGAACCATTTTCCGGAGGATCAGTTCTCTCTTCCGGAAGACACTGGTCCTTCTGCAATTCACGTTCCAATATCTGGTCCTGATGGCGTTTAATAGAACGACCATCTTCTAGTTGGCACTTGAAGGAAACAGGGCCCGTTCTCTCCTGCACAGTTGCAGGAACCCATTTTGGTCCAGCCCCATAGTTGCGAATCATAACTGGATCATTAGGTTGCGCTTCTATAACTCTCCCTCTTTTAGTGTCGTGGTACAACTTCCGTTTTTCCTGATGGCGTAAAACTCGGTTGTTGTAACGTTTCGTTTGGACGTAACAAATCGAAAACTGAACGAATTCCCCGGCCAATCATAAGTTTAGAGGGAGACACCCCCGTCGTGGTGTGAGGTGTTATTCGATATTTAAACAAAATTTATCCAACACCACTTGCATTTCCTCCCCACGAGAATGACGCAAGGCCGACTTGAAAGTACGGACCATGTTTTCCGCGAGACCGTTAGTAGACGGGTGGAAAACACTAGACCGGACATGTCTAATGCCATTTAGGTGGACGAAGGAACGAAATTCCTCACTGGTAAAACAAGTACCATTGTCGGAAACTAGGACTACGGGTAAACCCCATCGAGCGAAAACCGAACGGAGTAAGCGAATAGTAACACCCGAAGTCGTGGAAGTGGTTGGAAAAATTTCCACCCACTTAGAGTAGGCGTCCACAATGACTAGGAAATAAGTATTATTTATAGGACCTGCATAGTCAACATGGATCCTATGCCACGGTATGGTAGGCCATTCCCAAGGATGAAGTGGACTTTTCCTTGGGAGATCTCTGTTCTCTAGGCAGCTTTGACAGGAACGAACCAATAATTCGAGTTCTCCATCTAAACCAGGCTACCAGAAATAAGCTCTCGCCAGCTCTTTCATTTTTGTTGCGCCCATGTGTTCAGCGTGAAGTTCCTTCACTAAATTCGACCTGCCTTCATTTGGAATAATCACTCTGTGGCCCCATAAGAGACAGCCGTTTTGAATAGAGAGGCCAGACTGACGTTGATAAAAAGGCTGTAATTCACTCTCAACCTTAGTAGGCCAACCAACTGAGCAGAAATGGATGACCCTAGACAGAATAGGGTCTGATTTTGTCCACTGCTCTATTTGTACCGCAGATACTGGAGTGGATTCCAAAAACTCCACCAAGTGAACCCATTCTGTAGGTATAGGTACACAATCATTTGGATTTTCTAAGCGCAACCTACTTAGCGCATCAGCCGTACCTAGAAGTTTATCTGACCGATGTACTAAGTCAAATTTATAGGCTTGTAGAATCAGTGCCCATCGTTGAATCCTACCTGAGGCCATAACTGGAATATTTTTATTAGGTGAAAATAAACCTAAAAGAGGCTTATGGTCAGTAATTAGTTTAAATTCATGACCCCATAGATAGAAATGAAATTTTTTTACTGCAAATACTAAGGCTAATGCTTCACGTTCCACTTGTGCATATCGTCTTTCAGTCTCAGTTAGTGTTCTAGAAGCAAAACAGATAGGCCTATCTACACCATCAATGTAGTGAGATAACACTGCCCCAATTCCATAAGAACTGCTGTCTGCTGAAACTACGAGAGGAAGTTTAGGATCATAATGCACTAGGAGAGTGGACTTTAGTAGTGCGTCCTTGGAAGCCTCAAATGCTTCCTTTTGAGTTTTCTCCCATCTCCACTGTTCCCCAGATCGTAATAGCTTATTTAGGGGTTCAAGGAAAGTCGATGCATTAGGCAAAAATTTCCTATAGCTTGTAACTGTGTGATGTTTTGTGGAGGTGGTGCATTTTCTATTGCTTCTAGTTTATCCACCGTTGGATGAATGCCTGAGGCATCTATGCGGAACCCTAAATATGAAACCTCGTTAGTGACCCATGAACACTTTTCTCTCTTTAGCTTAAGTCCGGCATCCCGGAGTCTTTTTAGAACCGTGGTTAATCTAGTTAGGTGTTCTTTTTTAGACGAACCTGAAATGAGGACATCATCTAGAAAGCAAAGTACCCCTGGAATGTGACCTAGAACTTGGTCCATTGTCCTCTGAAAAATACCCGGAGCCGATGCTATTCCATAGCATAGCCTATTGTACTTATATAGGCCTCGGTGCGTATTTATGATAGTTAATTCTTTAGAGTTTTCATCTAAACTTAGTTGAGCATAGGCTTGGGACATATCGAGTTTTGTGAAATATTTACCCCCAGCAAGAGAGCTAAATAATTCATCAGGCTTGGGTATAGGATAGCAATCTAGAAGGACGGCTCTATTTGCTGTTAAACGGTAATCCCCACATAACCGCACGGACTTGTCAGGTTTTAGTACAGGAACTACTGGGGCAGCCCACTTAGCGTGTGTGACTGGTTCAATAATTTTATCTTTTAGCAGCCTGTCATTTTCTAAATCTACCTTCTCCCGCAGTGCATGCGCAATTGAACGAGCCTTACAAAATTTCGGAGTTACATTAGGATCTACTTCTATGCAGACCTGATGGCCTTTTAGGTTGCCTACTTCAGGCCCCAAAACAGAAGAAAACTCCATTAACAATGAGTCTATGTCAGACGGATATGAGAGTGTATGCACATCTGCCTGACTCTTTGGCAAGATTTTGTCAATTGGCATTTTCAAAGCGTCAATCCAATCACGGCCTAGTAGAGTAGGCCCTTGCTCATCCACCACTAAAAGGGTTAAGGGATGAGACAAAGTTTTCTGGTTGAGTGTAACTGTGACGGATGCTTCTCCACAAATAGGTATTTGTATGTCCCCATATTTCTTCAAAATCGTTTTAGATGCATGTAGTTTAGGTGTGTTTTTGAAAATTTTATCAAAAACTGTTTTGGACATGACAGTTCGGGCAGCACCTGTATCTAGTTCTAGTGGAACTGTAATTCCATTTAGGCCTACCTCTACAATATATGGGCCTGTATTTTTCCCACTTTGCTGCTCATAAAATAGGTACTCCACTCCAATGTTCGAAGTATTTCCCTTTGAGGATTTACACTAGAAATGTTAAAATTAGAATTTTCACCCTTCGTTTTCTTTGAAAAACACACTTTAGCTATGTGGCCTATTTTACTACAGTTTCGGCAAACTGCTTCTTTAAAAGGGCAGTCCTTCTTCCAATGGTGTTTTCCACACCCCGTACATGGCTTGGAAGGCTTAGTAGAATTAGTAGGCTTAGTCGTATTCGCCTTATACCTTTTATTTGCCTGTCTAGTAGGCTCATTAGGTCTGCCAGGCCTAGAAGATTTAAAGCTATTTACGTGTTGGGCTTTACTACTGTGATTTCCAAAAGCTCTAACATCTTTAGCAGCTGCTTCTCTAGCCGTAGCTATTTCTACAGCCTGACTAAAAGTTAGGTCCTGTATGGCTAATAGGGCTCTCTGGGTAGACTCCTCTTTGAGACCCATTACAAACCTATCTCTTAGCATTTCATCTAATTTGTCCCCAAATTTACACGTACGGCTATGGCTTTTTATTCCTGCAACAAACTCTGCAATGCTTTCATTTCCCGTCTGATGCCTTGAATAAAATTTGAAACGTTCATAGATGAGAACTACTCGGGGTTTGTAGTGATCGGTTAGGGCCTGTACCAATTCATTATAGGTGCAGGTTTCCGGTGCTTTAGGAGAAACTAGGTCCATAACTAAACCAAACGTTTTAGGGCCTATTATAGTTAAAAAGGTAGGTACTTTCTTAGCATCAGGAATGGAATTTGCCTCGAAAAACAACCTCACCCTAGTGGCATAAGCTTCGAAGTCCTCCCCAGAGTCTTCGTAGGGGCTTATATGGCCAATCACCGACATGCTAGCAAAACCGAATTAGGCCAAATCACGTGAAGTAGGTTAGATTAGGTTTAAATTTGATCGTTACTCCCCAGTTAGGGCTGAATAGTGAATTGTATTAGAGTTAGGACTGAGTAGGAATTAGTTTTAGAGTTAGGGCTGAGTAGGAATTAGTTTTAGAGTTAGGGCTGAGTAGGAATTAGTTTTAGAGTTAGGGCTGAGTAGGAATTAGTTTTAGAGTTAGGCCGGCGGGACCTACGCTATAGTACGGTAGCTTACCCACACAAACAAACCAAATCGGACGACCCACTAGGCTACATCCAATTTTCCAAACAACCACTTGAACCCAATAAGCTAAATTAAACCAATGAGCCAAATTTAACCCAATGAACAAAATTTAATCAAATGAGCCAAATTCAATCCAATGAGCTAAATTAAATCCAATGAGCTTAATCGAATCCCATGAGCTTAATTGAATCCCAGCCTCGTCGCCAAATGTGATAGCGTGGGGTAGACACCCAGTTAGGTTACTTAGGTTCTAGCAAACAATCAAAAGCACTTACCGGTGCGTTGAATTAGATATTCCTTTGGGAGCCTACCATTAGATTCCTGTGTCCCACAAACAGCCTACCTAACTCTCTCTTACATTACCAATTTAGAAGCTATAGACATTACCCCTAACTATACTTAAGTACGGACAACTTCCTACCCCATTTGTCACCTTAGAAACACCACCTAATTACACTCAGCACCAACGATTAGGTCAGATAGGAAAAACATCTCTAGGCTAGCCCAAAACAATACGAACAGCCGCGTTGGTTCGTGTATTACTTGCTGTTACCATTCAGCTTAGATTTAGTGATATTTCCCCTTTAGTGACTTTTAGACTATATACATATATATATACACACACGTCACCTCACTCCTCCCCTACAAGTTTAGTCTGTCAGGGGGATGAGGGACCCTAGACGACCTGCGGAGCGGGGTTGATGTAGTAGGATTAGGTGCAACCTGTATAGGCGGGCGAGTTGAACCATTTTCCGGAGGATCAGTTCTCTCTTCCGGAAGACACTGGTCCTTCTGCAATTCACGTTCCAATATCTGGTCCTGATGGCGTTTAATAGAACGACCATCTTCTAGTTGGCACTTGAAGGAAACAGGGCCCGTTCTCTCCTGCACAGTTGCAGGAACCCATTTTGGTCCAGCCCCATAGTTGCGAGTCATAACTGGATCATTAGGTTGCGCTTCTATAACTCTCCCTCTTTTAGTGTCGTGGTACAACTTCCGTTTTTCCTGATGGCGTAAAACTCGGTTGTTGTAACGTTTCGTTTGGACGTAACAAATCGAAAACTGAACGAATTCCCCGGCCAATCATAAGTTTAGAGGGAGACACCCCCGTCGTGGTGTGAGGTGTTATTCGATATTTAAACAAAAATTTATCCAACACCACTTGCATTTCCTCCCCACGAGAATGACGCAAGGCCGACTTGAAAGTACGGACCATGTTTTCCGCGAGACCGTTAGTAGACGGGTGGAAAACACTAGACCGGACATGTCTAATGCCATTTAGGTGGACGAAGGAACGAAATTCCTCACTGGTAAAACAAGTACCATTGTCGGAAACTAGGACTACGGGTAAACCCCATCGAGCGAAAAACCGAACGGAGTAAGCGAATAGTAACACCCGAAGTCGTGGAAGTGGTTGGAAAAATTTCCACCCACTTAGAGTAGGCGTCCACAATGACTAGGAAATAAGTATTATTTATAGGACCTGCATAGTCAACATGGATCCTATGCCACGGTATGGTAGGCCATTCCCAAGGATGAAGTGGACTTTTCCTTGGGAGATCTCTGTTCTCTAGGCAGCTTTGACAGGACGAACCAATAATTCGAGTTCTCCATCTAAACCAGGCTACCAGAAATAAGCTCTCGCCAGCTCTTTCATTTTTGTTGCGCCCATGTGTTCAGCGTGAAGTTCCTTCACTAAATTCGACCTGCCTTCATTTGGAATAATCACTCTGTGGCCCCATAAGAGACAGCCATTTTGAATAGAGAGGCCAGACTGACGTTGATAAAAAGGCTGTAATTCACTCTCAACCTTAGTAGGCCAACCAACTGAGCAGAAATGGATGACCCTAGACAGAATAGGGTCTGATTTTGTCCACTGCTCTATTTGTTACCGCAGATACTGGAGTGGATTCCAAAAACTCCACCAAGTGAACCCATTCTGTAGGTATAGGTACACAATCATTTGGATTTTCTAAGCGCAACCTACTTAGCGCATCAGCCGTACCTAGAAGTTTATCTGACCGATGTACTAAGTCAAATTTATAGGCTTGTAGAATCAGTGCCCATCGTGAATCCTACCTGAGGCCATAACTGGAATATTTTTATTAGGTGAAAATAAACCTAAAAGAGGCTTATGGTCAGTAATTAGTTTAAATTCATGACCCATAGATAGAAATGAAATTTTTTTACTGCAAATACTAAGGCTAATGCTTCACGTTCCACTTGTGCATATCGTCTTTCAGTCTCAGTTAGTGTTCTAGAAGCAAAACAGATAGGCCTATCTACACCATCAATGTAGTGAGATAACACTGCCCCAATTCCATAAGAACTGCTGTCTGCTGAAACTACGAGAGGAAGTTTAGGATCATAATGCACTAGGAGAGTGGACTTTAGTAGTGCGTCCTTGGAAGCCTCAAATGCTTCCTTTTGAGTTTTCTCCCATCTCCACTGTTCCCCAGATCGTAATAGCTTATTTAGGGGTTCAAGGAAAGTCGATGCATTAGGCAAAAATTTCCTATAGCTTGTAACTGTGTGATGTTTTGTGGAGGTGGTGCATTTTCTATTGCTTCTAGTTTATCCACCGTTGGATGAATGCTGAGGCATCTATGCGGAACCCTAAATATGAAACCTCGTTGTGACCCATGAACACTTTTCTCTCTTTAGCTTAAGTCCGGCATCCCGGAGTCTTTTTAGAAACCGTGGTTATCTAGTTAGGTGTTCTTTTTTAGACGAACCTGAAATGAGGACATCATCTAGAAAGCAAAGTACCCTGGAATGTGACCTAGAACTTGGTCATTGTCCTCTGAAAAATACCCGGAGCCGATGCTATTCCATACATAGCCTATTGTACTTATATAGGCCTCGGTGCGTATTTATGATAGTTAATTCTTTAGAGTTTCATCTAAACTTAGTTGAGCATAGGCTTGGGACATATCGAGTTTTGTGAAATATTACCCCCAGCAAGAGAGCTAAATAATCATCAGGCTTGGGTATAGGATAGCAATCTAGAAGGACGGCTCTATTTGCTGTTAAACGGTAATCCCACATAACCGCACGGACTTGTCAGGTTTTAGCACAGGAATACTGGGGCAGCCCACTTAGCGTGTGTGACTGGTTCAATAATTTTATCTTTTAGCAGCCTGTCATTTCTAAATCTACCTTCTCCCGCAGTGCATGCGCAATTGAACGAGCCTTACAAAATTTCGGAGTTACATTAGGATCTACTTCTATGCAGACCTGATGGCCTTTTAGGTTGCCTACTTTCAGGCCCCAAAACAGAAGAAAACTCCATTAACAATGAGTCTATGTCAGACGGATATGAGAGTGTATGCACATCTGCCTGACTCTTTGGCAAGATTTTGTCAATTGGCATTTTCAAAGCGTCAATCCATCACGGCCTAGTAGAGTAGGCCCTTGCTCATCCACCACTAAAAGGGTTAAGGGATGAGACAAAGTTTCTGGTTGAGTGTAACTGTGACGGATGCTTCTCCACAAATAGGTATTTGTATGTCCCCATATTTCTTCAAAATCGTTTTAGATGCATGTAGTTTAGGTGTGTTTTTGAAAATTTTATCAAAAACTGTTTTGGACATGACAGTTCGGCAGCACCTGTATTAGTTCTAGTGGAACTGTAATTCCATTTAGGCATACCTCTACAATATATGGGCCTGTATTTTTCCCACTTTGCTGCTCATAAAATAGGTACTCCACTCCAATGTTCGAAGTATTTCCCTTTTGAGGATTTACACTAGAAATGTTAAAATTAGAATTTTCACCCTTCGTTTTTCTTTGAAAAACACACTTTAGCTATGTGGCCTATTTTACTACAGTTTCGGCAAACTGCTTCTTTAAAAGGGCAGTCCTTCTTCCAATGGTGTTTTCCACACCCCGTACATGGCTTGGAAGGCTTAGTAGAATTAGTAGGCTTAGTCGTATTCGCCTTATACCTTTTATTTGCCTGTCTAGTAGGCTCATTAGGTCTGCCAGGCCTAGAAGATTTAAAGCTATTTACGTGTTGGGCTTTACTACTGTGATTTCCAAAAGCTCTAACATCTTTAGCAGCTGCTTCTCTAGCCGTAGCTATTTCTACAGCCTGACTAAAAGTTAGGTCCTGTATGGCTAATAGGGCTCTCTGGGTAGACTCCTCTTTGAGACCCATTACAAACCTATCTCTTAGCATTCATCTAATTTGTCCCCAAATTTACACGTACGGCTATGGCTTTTTATTCCTGCAACAAACTCTGCAATGCTTTCATTTCCCGTCTGATGCCTTGAATAAAATTTGAAACGTTCATAGATGAGAACTACTCGGGGTTTGTAGTGATCGGTTAGGGCCTGTACCAATTCATTATAGGTGCAGGTTTCCGGTGCTTTAGGAGAAACTAGGTCCATAACTAAACCAAACGTTTTAGGGCCTATTATAGTTAAAAAGGTAGGTACTTTCTTAGCATCAGGAATGGAATTGCCTCGAAAAACAACCTCACCCTAGTGGCATAAGCTTCGAAGTCCTCCCAGAGTCTTCGTAGGGGCTTATATGGCCAATCACCGACATGCTAGCAAAACCGAATTAGGCCAAATCACGTGAAGTAGGTTAGATTAGGTTTAAATTTGATCGTTACTCCCCAGTTAGGGCTGAATAGTGAATTGTATTAGAGTTAGGACTGAGTAGGAATTAGTTTTAGAGTTAGGGCTGAGTAGGAATTAGTTTTAGAGTTAGGGCTGAGTAGGAATTAGTTTTAGAGTTAGGGCTGAGTAGGAATTAGTTTTAGAGTTAGGCCGGCGGGACCTACGCTATAGTACGGTAGCTTACCACACAAACAAACCAAATCGGACGACCCACTAGGCTACATCCAATTTTCCAAACAACCACTTGAACCCAATAAGCTAAATTAAACCAATGAGCCAAATTTAACCCAATGAACAAAATTTAATCAAATGAGCCAAATTCAATCCAATGAGCTAAATTAAATCCAATGAGCTTAATCGAATCCCATGAGCTTATGAATCCCAGCCTCGTCGCCAAATGTGATAGCGTGGGGTAGACACCCAATTAGGTTACTTAGGTTCTAGCAAACAATCAAAAGCACTTACCGGTGCGTTGAATTAGATATTCCTTTGGGAGCCTACCATTAGATTCCTGTGTCCCACAAACAGACCTACCTAACTCTCTCTTACATTACCAATTTAGAAGCTATAGACATTACCCCTAACTATACTTAAGTACGGACAACTTCCTACCCCATTTGTCACCTTAGAAACACCACCTAATTACACTCAGCAGCACCAACGATTAGGTCAGATAGGAAAAACATCTCTAGGCTAGCCCAAAACAATACGAAACAGCCGCGTTGGTTCGTGTATTACTTGCTGTTACCATTCAGCTTAGATTTAGTGATATTTCCCCTTTAGTGACTTTTAGACTATATACATATATATATACACACACGTCAACCTCACTCCTCCCCTACAAGTTTAGTCTGTCAGGGGGATGAGGGACCCTAGACGACCTGCGGAGCGGGGTTGATGTAGTAGGATTAGGTGCAACCTGTATAGGCGGGCGAGTTGAACCATTTTCCGGAGATCAGTTCTCTCTTCCGGAAGACACTGGTCCTTCTGCAATTCACGTTCCAATATCTGGTCCTGATGGCGTTTAATAGAACGACCATCTTCAGTTGGCACTTGAAGGAAACAGGGCCCGTTCTCTCCTGCACAGTTGCAAGGAACCCATTTTGGTCCAGCCCCATAGTTTGCGAGTCATAACTGGATCATTAGGTTGCGCTTCTATAACTCTCCCTCTTTAGTGTCGTGGTACAACTTCCGTTTTCCTGATGGCGTAAAACTCGGTGTTGTAACGTTTCGTTTGGACGTAACAAATCGAAAACTGAACGAATTCCCCGGCCAATCATAAGTTTAGAGGGAGACACCACGTCGTGGTGTGAGGTGTTATTCGATATTTAAACAAACATTTACCAACACCACTTGCATTTCCTCCCACGAGAATGACGCAAGGCCGACTTGAAGTACGGACCATGTTTTCCGCGAGACCGTTAGTAGACGGTGGAAAACACTAGACCGGACATGTCTAATGCCATTTAGGTGGACGAAGGAACGAAATTCCTCACTGGTAAAACAAGTACCATTGTCGGAAACTAGGACTACGGGTAAACCCCATCGAGCGAAAACCGAACGGAGTAAGCGAATAGTAACACCCGAAGTCGTGGAAGTGGTTGGAAAAATTTCCACCCACTTAGAGTAGGCGTCCACAATGACTAGGAAATAAGTATTATTTATAGGACCTGCATAGTCAACATGGATCCTATGCCACGGTATGGTAGGCCATTCCCAAGGATGAAGTGGACTTTTCCTTGGGAGATCTCTGTTCTCTAGGCAGCTTTGACAGGAACGAACCAATAATTCGAGTTCTCCATCTAAACCAGGCTACCAGAAATAAGCTCTCGCAGCTCTTTCTTTTTGTTGCGCCCATGTGTTCAGCGTGAAGTTCCTTCACTAAATTCGACCTGCCTTCATTTGAATAATCACTCTGTGGCCCCATAAGAGACAGCCATTTTGAATAGAGAGGCCAGACTGACGTTGATAAAAAAGGCTTGTAATTCACTCTCAACCTTAGTAGGCCAACCAACTGAGCAGAAATGGATGACCTAGACAGAATAGGGTCGATTTTGTCCATGCCTCTATTTGTACCGCAGATACTGGAGTGGATTCCAAAAACTCCACCAAGTGAACCCATTCTGTAGGTATAGGTAACAATCATTTGGATTTCTAAGCGCAACTACTAGCGCATCAGCCGTACCTAGAAGTTTATCTGACCGATGTACTAAGTCAAATTTATAGGCTTGTAGAATCAGTGCCCATCGTGAATCCATATGAGGCCATAAACTGGAATATTTTTATTAGGTGAAAATAAACCTAAAGAGGCTTATGGTCAGTAATTAGTTTAAATTCATGACCCCATAGATAGAAATGAAATTTTTTACTGCAAATACTAAGGCTAATGCTTCACGTTCCACTTGTGCATATCGTCTTTCAGTCTCAGTTAGTGTTCTAGAAGCAAAACAGATAGGCCTATCTACACATCAATGTAGTGAGATAACACGCCCCAATTCCATAAGAACTGCGTCTGCTGAAACTACGAGAGGAAGTTTAGGATCATAATGCACTAGGAGAGTGGACTTTAGTAGTGCGTCCTTGGAAGCCTCAAATGCTTCCTTTTGAGTTTTCTCCCATCTCCACTGTTCCCCAGATCGTAATAGCTTATTAGGGGTTCAAGGAAAGTCGATGCATTAGCAAAAAATTTCTATAGCTTGTAACTGTGTGATGTTTTGTGGAGGTGGTGCATTTTCTATTGCTTCTAGTTATCCACCGTTGGATGAATGCCTGAGGCATCTATGCGGAACCTAAATATGAAACCTCGTTAGTGACCCATGAAACTTTTCTCTCTTTAGCTTAAGTCCGGCATCCGAGTCTTTTTAGAACCGTGGTTAATCTAGTTAGGTGTTCTTTTTTTAGACGAACCTGAAATGAGGACATCATCTAGAAGCAAAGTACCCTGGAATGTGACCTAGAACTTGGTCCATTGTCCTCTGAAAAATACCCGGAGCCGCTGCTATTCCATAGCATAGCCTATTGTACTTATATAGGCCTGGTGCGTATTTCTGATAGTAATTCTTTAGAGTTTTCATCTAAACTTAGTTGAGCATAGGCTTGGGACATATCGAGTTTGTGAATATTACCCCCAGCAAGAGAGCTAAATAATTCATCAGGCTTGGGTATAGGATAGCCATCTAGAAGGACGGCTATATTTGCTGTTAAACGGTAATCCCCACATAACCGCACGGACTTGTCAGGTTTAGCACAGGAACTACTGGGGCAGCCCACTTAGCTGTGTGTGACTGGTTCAATAATTTTATCTTTTAGCAGCCTGTCATTTCTAAATCTACCTCTCCCGCAGTGCATGCGCAATGAACGAGCCTTACAAAATTTCGGAGTTACATTAGGATCTACTTCTATGCAGACCTGATGGCCTTTTAGGTTGCCTACTTCAGGCCCCAAAACAGAAGAAAACTCCATTAAAATGAGTCTATGTCAGACGGATATGAGAGTGTATGCACATCTGCCTGACTCTTTGGCAAGATTTTGTCAATTGCATTTCAAAGCGTCAATCCAATCACGGCTAGTAGAGTAGGCCCTTGCTCATCCACCACTAAAAGGGTTAAGGGATGAGACAAAGTTTTCTGGTTGAGTGTAACTGTGACGGAGCTTCTCCACAAATAGGTATTTGTATGTCCCCATATTTCTTCAAAATCGTTTTAGATGCATGTAGTTAGGTGTGTTTTTGAAAAATTTTATCAAAAACTGTTTTGGACATGGACAGTTCGGGCAGCACCTGTATCTAGTTCTAGTGGAACTGTAATTCCATTTAGGCCTACCTCTACAATTATATGGGCCTGTATTTTTCCCACTTTGCTGCTCAAAAATAGGTACTCCACTCCAATGTTCGAAGTATTTCCCTTTTGAGGATTTACACTAGAATGTTAAAATTAGAATTTTCACCCTTCGTTTTCTTTGAAAAACACACTTTAGCTATGTGGCCTATTTTACTACAGTTTCGGCAAACTGCTTCTTTAAAAGGGCAGTCCTTCTTCCATGGTGTTTTCCACAACACGTACATGGCTTGGAAGGCTTAGTAGAATTAGTAGGCTTAGTCGTATTCGCCTTATACCTTTTATTTGCCTGTCTAGTAGGCTCATTAGGTCTGCCAGGCCTAGAAGATTTAAAGCTACTTACGTGTTGGGCTTACTACTGTGATTTCAAAAGCTCTAACATCTTTAGCAGCTGCTTCTCTAGCCGTAGCTATTTCTACAGCCTGACTAAAAGTTAGGTCCTGTATGGCTAATAGGGCTCTCGGGTTAGACTCCTTTTGAGACCATTACAAACCTATCTCTTAGCATTCATCTAATTTGTCCCCAAATTTACACGTACGGCTATGGCTTTTTATTCCTGCAACAAACTCTGCAATGCTTTCATTTCCCGTCTGATGCCTTGAATAAAATTGAAACGTCATAGATGAGAACTACTCGGGGTTTGTAGTGATCGGTTAGGGCCTGTACCAATCATATAGTGCAGGTTTCCGTGCTTTAGGAGAAACTAGGTCCATAACTAAACCAAAGTTTTAGGGCTATTATAGTTAAAAAGGTAGGTACTTTCTTAGCATCAGGAAGGAATTTGCCTCGAAAAAACAACCTCACCCTAGTGGCATAAGCTTCGAAGTCCTCCCCAGAGTCTTCGTAGGGGCTTATATGCCAATCACCGACATGCTAGCAAAACCGAATTAGGCCAAATCACGTGAAGTAGGTTAGATTAGGTTTAAATTTGATCGTTATCCCCAGTTAGGCTGAATAGTGAATTGTATTAGAGTTAGGACTGAGTAGGAATTAGTTTTAGAGTTAGGGCTGAGTAGGAATTAGTTTTAGAGTAGGGCTGAGTAGGAATTAGTTTTAGAGTAGGCTGAGTAGGAATTAGTTTTAGAGTTAGGCCGGCGGGACCTACGCTATAGTACGGTAGCTTACCCACACAAACAAACCAAATCGGACGACCACTAGGCTACATCCAATTTTCCAAACAACCACTTGAACCCAATAAGCTAAATAAACAATGAGCCAAATTAACCCATGAACAAAATTTAATCAAATGAGCCAAATTCAATCCAATGAGCTAAATTAAATCCAATGAGCTTAATCGAATCCCATGAGCTTAATTGAATCCAGCCTCGTCGCCAAATGTGATAGCGTGGGGTAGACACCCAAGTTAGGTTACTTAGGTTCTAGCAAACAATCAAAAGCCTTACCGGTGCGTTGAATTAGATATTCCTTTGGGAGCCTACCATTAGATTCCTGTGTCCCACAAACAGCCTACCTAACTCTCTCTTACATTACCAATTTAGAAGCTATAGACATTACCCCTAACTATACTTAAGTACGGACAACTTCCTACCCCATTTGTCACCTTAGAAACACCACCTAATTACACTCAGCACCAACGATTAGGTCAGATAGGAAAAAACATCTCTAGGCTAGCCAAAACAATACGAACAGCCGCGTTGGTTCGTGTATTACTTGCTGTTACCATTCAGCTTAGATTTAGTGATATTTCCCCTTTAGTGACTTTTAGACTATATACATATATTATACACACACGTCACCTCACTCCTCCCCTACAAGTTTAGTCTCAGGGGGATGAGGGACCCTAGACGACCTGCGGAGCGGGGTTGATGTAGTAGGAATTAGGTGCAACCTGTATAGGCGGGCGAGTTGAACCATTTTCCGGAGGATCAGTTCTCTCTTCCGGAAGACACTGGTCCTTCTGCAATTCACGTTCCAATATCTGGTCCTGATGGCGTTTAATAGAACGACCATCTTCTAGTTGGCACTTGAAGGAAACAGGGCCCGTTCTCTCCTGCACAGTTGCAGGAACCCATTTTGGTCCAGCCCATGTTGCGAGTCATAACTGGATCATTAGGTTGCGCTTCTATAACTCTCCCTCTTTTAGTGTCGTGGTACAACTTCCGTTTTTCCTGATGGCGTAAAACTCGGTTGTTGTAACGTTTCGTTTGGACGTAACAATCGAAAACTGAACGAATTCCCCGGCCAATCATAAGTTTAGAGGGAGACACCCCCGTCGTGGTGTGAGGTGTTATTCGATATTTAAAACAAAAATTTATTCCAACAACCACTTGCATTTCCTCCCACGAGAATGACGCAAGGCCGACTTGAAAGTACGGACCATGCCGCGAGACCGTTAGTAGACGGGTGGAAAACACTAGACCGGACATGTCTAATGCCATTTAGGTGACGAAGGAACGAAATTCCTCACTGGTAAAACAAGTACCATTGTCGGAAACTAGGACTACGGGTAAACCCCATCGAGCGAAAACCGAACGGAGTAAGCGAATAGTAACACCCGAAGTCGTGGAAGTGGTTGGAAAAATTTCCACCCACTTAGAGTAGGCGTCCACAATGACTAGGAAATAAGTATTATTTATAGGACCTGCATAGTCAACATGGATCCTATGCCACGGTATGGTAGGCCATTCCCAAGATGAAGTGGACTTTTCCTTGGGAGATCTCTGTTCTCTAGGCAGCTTTGACAGGAACGAACCAATAATTCGAGTTCTCCATCTAAACCAGGCTACCAGAAATAAGCTCTCGCCAGCTCTTTTTTTGTGTTGCGCCCATGTGTTCAGCGTGAAGTTCCTTCACTAAATTCGACCTGCCTTCATTTGGAATAATCACTCTGTGGCCCCATAAGAGACAGCCATTTTGAATAGAGAGGCCAGACTGACGTTGATAAAAAAGGCTGTAATTCACTCTCTCAACCTTAGTAGGCCAACCAACTGAGCAGAAATGGATGACCCTAGACAGGAATGGGTCTGATTTTGTCCACTGCTCTATTTGTACCGCAGATACTGGAGTGGATTCCAAAACTCCACCAAGTGAACCCATCTGTAGGTATAGGTACACAAATCATTTGGATTTTCTAAGCGCAACCATACTTAGCGCATCAGCCGTACCTAGAAGTTTATCTGACCGATGTACTAAGTCAAATTTATAGGCTTGTAGAATCAGTGCCCATCGTTGAATCCTACCTGAGGCCATAACTGGAATATTTTTATTAGGTGAAAATAAACCTAAAAGAGGCTTATGGTCAGTAATTAGTTTAAATTCATGACCCCATAGATAGAAATGAAATTTTTTTTACTGCAAATACTAAGGCTAATCTTCACGTTCCACTTGTGCATATCGTCTTTCAGTCTCAGTTAGTGTCTAGAAGCAAAACAGATAGGCCTATCTACACCATCAATGTAGTGAGATAACACTGCCCACAATTCCATAAGAACTGCTGCTGAAACTACGAGAGGAAGTTTAGGATCATATGCACTAGGAGAGTGGACTTTAGTAGTGCGTCCTTGGAAGCCTCAAATGCTTCCTTTTGAGTTTTCTCCCATCTCCACTGTTCCCCAGATCGTAATAGCTTATTTAGGGGTTCAAGGAAAGTCGATGCATTAGGCAAAAATTTCCTATAGCTTGTAACTGTGTGATGTTTTGTGGAGGTGGTGCATTTTCTATTGCTTCTAGTTTATCCACCGTTGGATGAATGCTGAGGCATCTATGCGGAACCCTAAATATGAAACCTCGTTAGTGACCCCATGAACACTTTTCTCTCTTTAGCTTAAGTCCGGCATCCGAGTCTTTTTAGACCGTGGTTAATCTAGTTAGGTGTTCTTTTTTAGACGAACCTGAAATGAGGACATCATCTAGAAAGCAAAGTAACCCTGGAATGTGACCTAGAACTTGGTCATTGTCCTCTGAAAAATACCCGGAGCCGATGCTATTCCATAGCATAGCCTATTGTACTTATATAGGCCTCGGTGCGTATTTATGATAGTTAATTCTTTAGAGTTTTCATCTAACTTAGTTGAGCATAGGCTTGGACATATCGAGTTGTGAAATATTTTACCCCCAGCAAGAGAGCTAAATAATTCATCAGGCTTGGGTATAGGATAGCAATCTAGAAGGACGGCTCTATTGCTGTTAAACGTAATCCCCACATAACCGCACGGACTTTGTCAGGTTTTAGCACAGGAACTACTGGGGCAGCCCACTTAGCGTGTGTGACTGGTTTCAATAATTTTATCTTTTAGCAGCCTGTCATTTTCTAAATCTACCTTCTCCCGCAGTGCATGCGCATTGAACGAGCCTTACAAATTTCGGAGTTACATTAGGATTCTACTTCTATGCAGACCTGATGGCCTTTTAGGTTGCCTACTTCAGGCCCCAAAACAGAAGAAAACTCCATTAACAATGAGTCTATGTCAGACGGATATGAGAGTGTATGCACATCTGCCTGACTCTTTGGCAAGATTTTGTCAATTGGCATTTTCAAAGCGTCAATCCAATCACGGCCTAGTAGAGTAGGCCCTTGCTCATCCACCACTAAAAGGGTTAAGGGATGAGACAAAGTTTTCTGGTTGAGTGTAACTGTGACGGATGCTTCTCCACAAATAGGTATTTGTATGTCCCCATATTTCTTCAAAATCGTTTTAGATGCATGTAGTTTAGGTGTGTTTTTGAAAATTTTATCAAAAACTGTTTTGGACATGACAGTTCGGGCAGCACCTGTATCTAGTTCTAGTGGAACTGTAATTCCATTTAGGCCTACCTCTACAATATATGGGCCTGTATTTTTCCCACTTTGCTGCTCATAAAATAGGTACTCCACTCCAATGTTCGAAGTATTTCCCTTTTGAGGATTTACACTAGAAATGTTAAAATTAGAATTTTCACCCTTCGTTTTCTTTGAAAAACACACTTTAGCTATGTGGCCTATTTTACTACAGTTTCGGCAAACTGCTTCTTTAAAAGGGCAGTCCTTCTTCCAATGGTGTTTTCCACACCCCGTACATGGCTTGGAAGGCTTAGTAGAATTAGTAGGCTTAGTCGTATTCGCCTTATACCTTTTATTTGCCTGTCTAGTAGGCTCATTAGGTCTGCCAGGCCTAGAAGATTTAAAGCTATTTACGTGTTGGGCTTTACTACTGTGATTTCCAAAAGCTCTAACATCTTTAGCAGCTGCTTCTCTAGCCGTAGCTATTTCTACAGCCTGACTAAAAGTTAGGTCCTGTATGGCTAATAGGGCTCTCTGGGTAGACTCCTCTTTGAGACCCATTACAAACCTATCTCTTAGCATTTCATCTAATTTGTCCCCAAATTTACACGTACGGCTATGGCTTTTTATTCCTGCAACAAACTCTGCAATGCTTTCATTTCCCGTCTGATGCCTTGAATAAAATTTGAAACGTTCATAGATGAGAACTACTCGGGGTTTGTAGTGATCGGTTAGGGCCTGTACCAATTCATTATAGGTGCAGGTTTCCGGTGCTTTAGGAGAAACTAGGTCCATAACTAAACCAAACGTTTTAGGGCCTATTATAGTTAAAAAGGTAGGTACTTTCTTAGCATCAGGAATGGAATTTGCCTCGAAAAACAACCTCACCCTAGTGGCATAAGCTTCGAAGTCCTCCCCAGAGTCTTCGTAGGGGCTTATATGGCCAATCACCGACATGCTAGCAAAACCGAATTAGGCCAAATCACGTGAAGTAGGTTAGATTAGGTTTAAATTTGATCGTTACTCCCCAGTTAGGGCTGAATAGTGAATTGTATTAGAGTTAGGACTGAGTAGGAATTAGTTTTAGAGTTAGGGCTGAGTAGGAATTAGTTTTAGAGTTAGGGCTGAGTAGGAATTAGTTTTAGAGTTAGGGCTGAGTAGGAATTAGTTTTAGAGTTAGGGCTGAGTAGGAATTAGTTTTAGAGTTAGGCCGGCGGGACCTACGCTATAGTACGGTAGCTTACCCACACAAACAAACCAAATCGGACGACCACTAGGCTACATCCAATTTTCCAAACAACCACTTGAACCCAATAAGCTAAATTAAACCAATGAGCCAAATTTAACCCAATGAACAAAATTTAATCAAATGAGCCAAATTCAATCCAATGAGCTAAATTAAATCCAATGAGCTTAATCGAATCCCATGAGCTTAATTGAATCCCAGCCTCGTCGCCAAATGTGATAGCGTGGGGTAGACACCCCAGTTAGGTTACTTAGGTTCTAGCAAACAATCAAAAGCACTTACCGGTGCGTTGAATTAGATATTCCTTTGGGAGCCTACCATTAGATTCCTGTGTCCCACAAACAGCCTACCTAACTCTCTCTTACATTACCAATTTAGAAGCTATAGACATTACCCCTAACTATACTTAAGTACGGACAACTTCCTACCCCATTTGTCACCTTAGAAACACCACCTAATTACACTCAGCACCAACGATTAGGTCAGATAGGAAAAAACATCTCTCGGCTAGCCCAAAACAATACGAACAGCCGCGTTGGTTCGTTTATTACTTGCTGTTGCCATTCAGCTTAGATTTAGTGATATTTCCCCTTTAGTGACTTTTAGACTATATACATATATATTATTTATACACACACACACACGTCACCTCAGGGAAGAAGCCCAAGAATGATTCCTTTACTTCAATTTTGTCACATTCAATATGGACATATCTGATCACTTCACACATCTGATCAGTGTGGGACACATCAGGAGTGCTGTCAAAAAGAATCCCAAAATACTTTGCTTTCTTGATATCAGCCACTATTTTCGCTTTGACGTAATTCCCTAAAAGACAAATGAACTCGTTCGCCTTTCGATGTAATTTTTATTAAATATTTAATTTTTCGTTTGTAAATTTTGTATTGCCAATAAAAATAAAAATTTATTTTCTAGTGGAAATTAACATTAAGCTGTTGTAATAGTTTAAACATTTTTAATTTTTTTTCTTACTTTGGCGAATTTTTCATTTGGTTTGAAAACTTTTACTCGTATTTCAACTCTCCCGATGGCATCCCCCTCCTGGCTTTCATCCGGGGCGGACCGCCCCCCTCGCACCCCCCTTAGTACGCCACTGGCCACTGTTGTCCCAAAGCGATATGATGACAAAGCTGATTGATGCAGCATTGCTTGTATGTATTAAGTTAAGGTGTACATATATCCATCTCATAATTGTAAGGTTAGTGAAAAATTCATTTATTTAGAGCTAGCATTTTTGGTCTCTTTTGGCATCGTTGTTTGGACACTCTTGTGGCATAATTTTTTTTGGGCACTGGCGCATCCTTTTTACTCGTTTGTTGAATGCGACACTTACAGGACGTGGTCTTATAGAGAGCTCCCTTGCAATTCAGTTTGGTTGTTTAGATACAAGATTAATGCCTCGTGCAATGGTGCAGGTTGTGTTGTTGTTGCAAGGTTTAAAAAGAAGACCATAAATAGTGCCCCTTTTGTTTTTTCCTTAATTTTATGCAACTGAGACCTAAAATAGGCCCACATCGAGTCAGCAACCCTGAGGTAGGACCTAATAGGACCTCCAAGTCCGTAAGTTTGTTTTAGTCTAGCTTAACCTAGGCTATAAGTTAAAGTAGCCCCTCAGAGTTTGGCCGTTCAAGGATCAGCTGGGATTCTGAACCCAATCAAAATAAATAAAAATAACACCCTTCGTTTAAAGGTTCTCAGTATCTGCCCAGTTATTCTCTTTGCTCTGTTTACTGCTATCTTATTTTGTGTTTCAAGTTTCGCATCGTCAGTCATTACAACTCCTAAATCTTTTGCTTTAGAATTTCTCTGAATTTCCTGTCAATTTGGGATATAATATTCCGTGGATTTTAGGTCCTTCCTTTTTCCGTACCGTAACAGTTGAAATTTCTCAGTGTTAAACTTTATATATATATATATATATATATATATATATATATACACACGAGGGCCACTCAATATATTTTCCCCACCTTTTTTTTATTTCCAAGTTTCCTTGTAAGTTCCAAAAATTTTGTACACAAGTAGTTACATACCTTTTTTTTACAAGTTTTTATTTTTCCACATAGTTCCATCCTTTTCTACGGCTTTCCTCCACCTCTACACAAGGGCCATTATTCCTTGCTGGTAAAAGTCCGCTGGAGCCACCCCTTTACCCCCTCAACAACCTCATCGTCACTCAAACTTTCTTCTACGAATAGCATCCTTCATTGGCCCAAACAAATGGAAGTTTGAAGGTGCCAGATCCGGGCTGTATGGAGGGTGGAATAACAGTCAAGCGCATTTTTGTGATGGCCTCTCTTGTTTGCAAACTGTTATGTGGTCTTGCATTATCGTGCAAAAGAAGGACGTCTTCCAGTTTTCTCTCCGGTCGAACTCGCTTTATACGTCTCTGGAGTTTCTGTAGGGTAGCAATATATGGCTCTGAATTGATTGTTTGTCCTTTCTTCATAATGTCCACCAGAATCACCCCTTTCATGTCCCAGAAGATGGTGGCCATAACCTTTCCTGCAGAGGGAGCCATTTTGAACTTTCTTGCGTGGGGAGTCTGCGTGATGCCACTCCATGGATTGGCGTTTTGTTTCAGGTTCAAAGTGGTATACCCAAGTCTCATTCCCAGTCACAATTCGTAAAAGGAAGTCATCCCCTTCTGTCTCGTATTGAACCAACGCCTCAGAAGCAATTTCTTTTATTTGGGCTTTGTGATCTTCAGTCAGTTCGAGAGGAACAACCGTGAACACACTTTTCAGTATCGCAGTTGCTGAATTATCGTATTCACACTTCCTTCACTAATTCCTAGCTCCAGTGATAGCTCCTTGCATGTGACGCGCCGATTTGATCGAATGATGCTGTTAGCACGTTGCATAATGTGAGAGGTCACAGCCGATGCCGGGCGACCGCTGCGTGGCTCATCATTGAAGCTGGCTCTCCTTCTCTCCGATGATCTCACACGTTTATACCAGCGTCCAACTGTGCTTCGATCAACAACAGCATCTCCGTAAACGTTTTGTAGATGTTTGTGAATATTTCCAACTGTTTCCTTCTCTGCGGTTAAGAACTCGATAACAGCTCTCTGTTTACGACGCACATCACTGTCAGACCCTCCGCCCAAGAGAGTACAGTAGTCCCCAAAGCTTGATGCGGGCGTAGGAAGTTGTGAGGCTGGCTACAGGTATGCTTGTTACCTGTGAGGTATCAGTGGCCAGTTCGGTGGTGTTGTACTTTATTATGTAAGTATTACCCACATTCACGATCTCCATAACCGCTTTATCGGGAGCATTGGCATAATCACAGACTTCACTATAACTTTGTGCCAAATGAACGTTCCCTTTGCCAGTATTCTGTGCAAATTTTCCCCAAAGACTATTTAGACACAACTTTGCACTAAAGCGCTTTCCTGGGTTCTTTACAATTTGGGAACGGTCAAGCTGTATACCTAAACGGTCATGGTAACGTTGAATATAAACAGATTTTTCATCTTCGGTATCAACTCCTCGCGAATATCCCGATGCTTCTACCTTATCCTTCAAAAAAGCGTTTAGCTATGGCGTGAAAAGGTTGGGTAGCTTCTGAACAGGAGGAAGACTCTGATGAAGAAGAGGAGACGGACAGATTTTCAATTTATTCTGATGTCGCTGCTTGGCCAATCCCGGTTCCAAATGACTTGAGAGTTGATCTTATTAAGAGGGGAAGTGAACCCTTCCAAAATAGGCATGGACCTTTCAGTGCAGTTCAAAGACAAGGAGAGAAATCCAAAGGGAAGAGTCGACAGCTGACCACTGCATGGTTCTATAAGGCTCTGCCAAATGGCGAGAAAGTTTTGAGAACATGGATGGTTTACTCTCCATCAAAAGAAAGTTTGTTTTGTTTTTGCTGCAGATTGTTTTCTCTTGATGACAAAGGAATTGGAACATCCAGCTTTGTCACTGGGTTTCAAGCATGGTGGAAGCTAAACCCAAAGGTGTCTGACCACGAGGCTTCTGAGCAGCATCTCTCATGCCTGGAGAAATGGAAGACCTTGGGAGCAGGGTTGAAGCTTCAAAAAACCATTGATCAAGTTCATCAAGCAACAATGGACAGGGAGAGAAAGAAATGGAGGGATATTTTACATCGCCTCTTGGACGTAACCTTGTTTCTGGCTCACCAGAATCTTCCTTTTCGTGGTCACAAAGAGGACATGTCATCAGCAAACAAAGGAAACTTCATGGAATTGATAGAGTTGCTGTCAAATTATGATCCAGTTTTGAAAGAACATTTTGTAAGGATTAAGCATTCTATTCCATCTGGGAGGAGAGTGGCTCCGTATTTATCTCCAAAGATTCAGAATGAGTTCATTTGCCTTTTTGGGAATTACGTCAGAGAAAATAGTGGCTGATATCAAGAAAGCAAAGTATTTTGGGATTCTTTTTGACAGCACTCCTGATGTGTCCCACACATCAGGAAGGCAAATTTTGAAAAGCTGACCTCAACCTTTGAAGTGCTGTGCGATCCCTAAGAAAATGTGGACACAAGAGGATCATCTCAGATTTTGCTGTCTGCTGTATGTGATTTCTCTTTTTTGAGTTACCTTTCTTTCTGGTGTGAAGTCCTGGAAGAAATTAATCTCACACAAAAGTATTTGCAAACAGTTGGAATCAGCCTTGAAAAGTGCATTGTGAAGCTCTAAGCTCTAAAACTGTTTCTTGAAGATCAGCGCAATGAAATTGTGGAGAGAGCCATTCATTATGCAAATACAAAGTGTGAGGAAATGGACATTTCTATGGAGAGAAGAGGGAGAGTAAAGCTCCGAAAAAGGATGCCAGGAGAGATGGCAAAGGATGCTGGTCTCACATTGCCAGAGGAAGTAAAAAGGGGTATGTTTGAATGTCTTGATCGCTTTCATCAAGAATTGGAGATTCGTTCTAAGGCAATGGATCAAATTCTGTCAATCTTCGCTGTTATTCAGCCAAACACTTTGGTTGTTGCAACAGAAGAAGAACTTCGGAAGTATATTCCAAATTTTATTCAGATTTTCGATGAATTCTCTGATGAAGATAGTGTGGAAATTGGACGACTTCGGAGGCATTTGGAAGCTGCCAAAATCAGCGTTGAAGAGGCAAAGAAATGGACAGATTGCAGTTTCTGGGGTTTATTGTGAAATGGGATTTTTGTGAATCTTTGCCAAGCTTGTCACTGTGTTTGAGATTCTTTTTGGCTGTCTGTGTCTATTGCTTCATGTGAAAGAAGTTTTTCCAAACTGAAATTGATAAAAAATTTCTTTCGCTCGACCATGAGTCAGACAAGATCGACAAATCTGGCTTTACTTTCAATTGAACATGAATATACAAAGAAGGTGAATTTTGATGAGGTCATTGATCAATTTGCAGAAATTAAGGCACGAAAGCGGAGACTGTGAATCCTCTCTATTTACCTTTGAAGAATGGGCTGAGCGTTGAGACTGGATTTCCTGTGTTTTCTGTATAAAATAAAATGCAGTATTACCTGTTCACTGAATTTTTTTATGTCTTGCATTTTTCTTATTTCCAATTTGCTTATGACAGTATTGTACTGTTTAAAAATCTACTTGCAAACATAATATGTTTTTCTGTGTTTAAATTTTAAAATTATTTATTGGGGAGTGCCAAAGGAAGGATCCGCCCCAGGTGCCAAATACTTTAGGTACGCCCCTGACTCACCCCCCTAGTATACCATCCCCAACTCAGTAACACCACCCACCCACTGCCTGGCCGAGATATGTACCACTTTCATTAGGTACGAATCGGCGGTAAATTAAAGGAAAAAATATATATATATATGAGAGGAGGGGGCGACAAGCTTGACTTTCGCGAAATGAGGAATCATCACGCGGAACCTTTGTAAGGTTGTAAGGTAAGGTATATATATATATATATATATATATATTATATATATGAGAAAATACATTTCATCAATGTAAAAAAGATATACTAAATTAAATTTACGCCTTTAGAAGACTTAAGTAAAGAACTGGCATTGCATCATTACAGTTTTGGTCCTATATTAGCTGAATCTAGCTTAGCTGCGACGAGCTCACAGTCTAGGCCTTGTTTCCTCTTATCGTGAGCTGCATTCATCATGAAAGCTTAAACTTAGGACCTTGCTGTCCTGAACTAAGAATCTATTCCATTGGCTAAGCCTTTAACCTATGGGTTACTAAGTAGACCTAGCTAAGAGTGTATGAACGGAATTAGTTTTGTTTACATTTTGCGTCACAAATTCAAGTTGACGTACTCTTTTGGTCCACAAATCTAGCTTGAAGACATTGAAAGAATGTGACTTCGTTAAGTCAAATCAGGAACAAAAAAAAAACCCGGTTCTACTTCACGCTCATGAGCCACTTAGATTTTGTGTGCTACTCCATAAATTTGATCTAGTCAGGCCACGCTTCTACAAAATTTCATACTCTTTAATGAAATTGAGAAAAAGCCAGTGAGACCATAAATTTACAAAAATACCTAACCTATCAAGATTTTGAGCTTCATACTCAAATCCAATAAAACCAAATTTCCAAAGTGCACTAAAAAGTTAAGTGGTTCGAGAGCTTAAAATAAACGTTAAGGTCTCACTGGCTTAAAAAATTCTGTTCCAAAACATTTTGTATGAAATTAATTAAATGTTATAATGGGATCGTGGACGAACCAACTAGATATAGGTAGACCTTGGTCTCACTGAATTTTCTCCAATTCCATAAAAGTCTATGAAATGCTCTTGAAGCGTGGTAGGCTTTAGTATAAGGTGCGTACATTCATATTTGGTAAGTCTTATATCAAACTTCTTATTAACCAGAACGTTCTGGTAGGGAAAATATAATTAATGAATAAATCATTAAATCTGAATACATTCATATAAAGAGTACAATAACTTACATTATTAATAATATAACCATATTAAGTACAAAAATTATATCGACAAAACCTATTAAACATAAAAATTACTGTTCTGAGTTCAACATCGTCTAATACAGTATAATTTAAAAAGTCACCTCATGAGACTTGTTTTCATTCATAAAAATTCAAAGTCGATATTCCAAATCAAATTATGAAACAGTGGGAATCTCATTTGTGAGATTTCATCGTACTAACATATATCAAGACCGTCGGAAGCGGTCAAGCCGGTCAGGCTTTGGCCTGACCAATATTCAGCTAAGCTGTATGGTTGATGCTATGATGGGTGTTCTGCGATGTTTGGGGGCTAAGAATGGGATGGCAATGACTATAAAGAGAGAAGATCCTCGTGCCTTATACACACACTGTTATGGTCATACTGTAAGAGTCCTGTTTGTTTATTATGGACCTTTACAAGTTTACGTAGATAATTAACTAAATGCCAGGGTCACCAGCGCCCAAATGCTAGATTGCATCCAGCACTGCGGCGCAAAATTAATTTTGATGAAAGAAGGGAAGGACTGATTATTAAATCAATACGAATTTTATATTTTATTGACAACAATTAATAAGTATATGCAAAAAGGGGATTTTTACCCGTAACAACTTTGATGGACATATAAATGCAAGATTAAATAATGGTCCGTTTAGCTAATATATAACAGTCTGCAAATAATACTGATTATAATAATAAATATGCAATAATACAAATAATAGTAATAATAATAATAATAATAGTAGTAATAATAATATAGTAATAATAGCCACAATGACAACCTTGTCTGCAAAGAGACAGACAAGAATACTGTAAGTGATATTTCAGAGGAAAAGAATAATAAAAATGGCAATAATTAATAATTAAAATACATATATGTTATATAGGCCCAGTAACCTGTGGATGATAAATTAGTTAATTCTGGTTATGGGATTGTGTTAAGTTGAATGGGAAAACTAAGGAAGTATGTAGGCTACAAATGATTAGTAGGCCATCTGCTAAGAAAATAACATGAAACATAATAGGCTTATAAAGTAAAATATGCTAAGAAAATTAATGGGCAGGCCTTTGCCTCTTCAACATATCGAGCTGAGGTTAATCTAAAACAAAGACTATGGTAGGCCTCAGTTAGGCTAGAGTTACAATTTGGCTTTTGCCTAGACCTAACTTAGCCTAAGGTAATTTATTGTATGAACCTTACATTACTATTTGTAGTATAAATCTTGGTACTAATTGCAAACAGTATAAGGCTTGTTAGTATCTACAGTATGCGGTATTGCATACAGATATGGAATAGTAAAGAATATAAACAAATACAAAACATACCACAAAGGAACTTTGCTTGCTGGCGGGGTGCTTTCGAATAATACAATGTTTAAGCGGCGTCCTTTGTGTTGTCGTTGCACACAAGTTTGTTTTTACTTAATAATTTTACCAACCAGCCAAAATAATCCTTAAAAGCCCATTCATGTCTCGTCACACCACTCTGAATTCTTAAGAATTAAATTTGATCACTAGACATTTAACTTGTATTTATTTATTTAGATTTAAATAATTCACTCATGCCAATTTGTGGCAGTTTTCACTAATAAAGAATAATCTTGTGGTGCAAGGCACTACAAGTACTGCCCCCCAAAAACATGGTTGTCGGGGGTAAAAAAAACACTTAAATGTCAAAAAGCACTGGCTTACGAATGACTCTTCCAGAACGAGTCGTTGTTTGCTTTTGGATGGCAATATCCTGCAGCACTGGTTCTGAAGGCATGGATGGTGCTACAGGTGCAGTAGGGACATTGGGGGAAGGGGTCACCAATTGTAAGAGTCCTATTTGTTTATTATGGACCTTTACAAGTTTACGTAGATAATTAACTAAATGCCAGGGTCACCAGCGCCCAAATGCTAGATTGCATCCAGCACTGCGGCGCAAAATTAATTTTGATGAAAGAAGGGAAGGACTGATTATTAAATCAATACGAATTTTATATTTTATTGACAACAATTAATAAGTATATGCAAAAAGGGGATTTTTACCCGTAACAACTTTGATGGACATATAAATGCAAGATTAAATAATGGTCCGTTTAGCTAATATATAACAGTCTGCAAATAATACTGATTATAATAATAAATATGCAATAATACAAATAATAGTAATAATAATAATAATAGTAGTAATAATAATATAGTAATAATAGCCACAATGACAACCTTGTCTGCAAAGAGACAGACAAGAATACTGTAAGTGATATTTCAGAGGAAAAGAATAATAAAAATGGCAATAATTAATAATTAAAATACATATATGTTATATAGGCCCAGTAACCTGTGGATGATAAATTAGTTAATTCTGGTTATGGGATTGTGTTAAGTTGAATGGGAAAACTAAGGAAGTATGTAGGCTACAAATGATTAGTAGGCCATCTGCTAAGAAAATAACATGAAACATAATAGGCTTATGAAGTAAAATATGCTAAGAAAATTAATGGGCAGGCCTTTGCCTCTTCAACATATCGAGCTGAGGTTAATCTAAAACAAAGACTATGGTAGGCCTCAGTTAGGCTAGAGTTACAATTTGGCTTTTGCCTAGACCTAACTTAGCCTAAGGTAATTTATTGTATGAACCTTACATTACTATTTGTAGTATAAATCTTGGTACTAATTGCAAACAGTATAAGGCTTGTTAGTATCTACAGTATGCGGTATTGCATACAGATATGGAATAGTAAAGAATATAAACAAATACAAAACATACCACAAATGAACTTTGCTTGCTGGCGGGGTGCTTTCGAATAATACAATGTTTAAGCGGCGTCCTTTGTGTTGTCGTTGCACACAAGTTTGTTTTTACTTAATAATTTTACCAACCAGCCAAAATAATCCTTAAAAGCCCATTCATGTCTAGTCACACCACTCTGAATTCTTAAGAATTAAATTTGATCACTAGACATTTAACTTGTATTTATTTATTTAGATTTAAATAATTCACTCATGCCAATTTGTGGCAGTTTTCACTAATAAAGAATAATCTTGTGGTGCAAGGCACTACAATACTGTACATTGAACCTTGCTTGTGCAGACAGCATCAGAAGATGCAAAGTAATGAAAGATGCACTTGATACAGTATACAGTATGAGATTACAAAATTCATCAAAAAATTTCCGAAGAGTGATGCTGAACTTCAGAAGTTACAGAAGGGCATGATAACAGATGAAAAGCAGTATTCCGGCATAAGACTGCTGTCCCACCAGATGGGCTGTACGTGCAGAAGGTCTAGAGCAGTGGTTCTCAACCTGGGGTATGCGAGGGAATCTTAGGGGGTACGCGACGGGGTCCTGAAAATATAACCCTTTTAGTGAGTGTTGTTCGTACTAGTGATAAGGAAATTTTCTTCAATAAAAATATTTGGTGAAATGGAACTATGCTTGTCTGTTTACCGTTCTCGATGTTAAGGCAATCACACTCTGGAGTTGAAGGTATGTTATCAGTGCTGAAAAAGCTCAAGGGATACAGAAGAAGAAAAAGGTTGAAAACCCCTGCTCCAGAGAGTGTTATCAGTAACTATGACACCTTGAAAGAACTCTGGACCTGGTTCTTGACAACTGTAAAGATACTGAAATGAAGACGCGTATTTGTGGGGTACAAAATCACATGAATAAGTTTGATTTCTTCTTTGGGTTGGTACTCGGCCAGTGCTTATTCCTGCATGCAGACAGTCTGAATAAAGCCCTTCAATCTGTGTCTTTCAGCAGCTGAAACGGAGGCTATTGCTGGTATGACTGTTAAAACTCTTTGAAATATGTGCAATGATGAAGGGTCTAGCCTTTTCTGGAAGAAAGTTCTGTGACGAGGTGCTTCCAACCAGGTAGATGAACCTTCACCTCCTCGCTTTGGAAGAGTTCTAGATAGGCTAGAAGAGGGTTGTGCTCCAGCAGAAAGTCACCAAGCTCCTGAAGATCTTTACAAAAAGACATTATAAAGCTCTGGACCTCATTGTAAAGTCCATAACTGACAGGTTCGACCAAGCAGACTACAAAATATATGTCTAGTGTGAAGAGTTGCTTCTCAAGGCTGCAAAAGGACAAACGTTCACAGCAGAATTAGAGTGTGTAACCTCATTCTATGGCTCAGACTTTCTTCCTGTAAGACTACATACACATCTAACAATCTTCAGTGCCAACTTTGTGTTCACGGGTACCCTTGAAAAGATAACGCTACGTGATGTAGTTACACACTTGCAATCACTGACATCTGGTCAGCAATCTCTTATCTCCTCTGTGATCACATTAGCAAAGTTAATTATAGTGATGCCATCCACCAATGCCGGTAGTGAGCGTTCGTTTAGTAGTCTTAGGTGCAGCAAAACTTATGTGAGATCAACCGACTCAGAAAAGGCTCAACCATTTAATGTTATTGCATGTACATAAGGAAAGGTGTGACCAGTTAGACTTAGTTGATGTTGATAATGGATTTGTTCAGAGTTCTAAACATAGGTTATTCTTGTTTGGTAAATTTAACACACTGGACTTTTCCAAGACCAAAGTTCTGGTACGATCGAAGGCTACAATGACTGAAATGAAAATGAAACATGATGATATTGACAAGAAACCAGTGTAATACCTAATACTTTTGTTCAAATATATGCAGTTTGCAAACTCATCTAAATTATTTGATTATAGTCGGTCATGAGATCAGATAAATCTTCAAACTACTTTTGTTGCTTGCTGTAAGTATTGCTTTTAGTGAGTGTGAAATGAATGTACAACCGCATCAGAATCCAACATTTATTATTTGAGTTTTAATATTTTTCTCCAAGTTGGCCTTACCAATGTTCAGTAGGGCGGATCGAAAATGAGGTTTTTAAACTTTTTTTCGAAATTCAAATATGGCTAGTGCGGAAAATATGTGGGTGCTATAGATAATGACTGTGCATAAATATTAGTCCTGCGAAATTATATCTTCAGGTGCCACAAAGCCGTCGAAAAAAGTGAAATATAATGATTTTCTTATATTCTGCATTAGTACAATAACTGAAACTTACTTGTTATTATTATATATTAAGTGTTCCAATTACCAAAATAGTTACTGAATTACGCAGCTCTTAGTTTATTTAGATCAATGTTCTTTTGATTAATGATCTAAATAATCCAGAACTCACCACGAGGAGGTGGCTGCGTGTCGAGCTCCACCCATGCCCTCCCAACCACCCATCCTTGCGCATGTTTTTTTCTATTAACGTTTTATTTAAACTTTATATTCAGCTTTACTTTCGAATGATGGCATTTTTTTACGTGACTGAAGTGTTGATCTTATGAAGCCATCTCGCGCGTTCAATCCAAATACTTTTGATGATGCTTCAGTCACTAATTTCACCATTCTTTCTACTACTTGTGTATGACAAGGGAATTTCTCGAATGGAGGGGTACTCTTGTTTTCTATGAATTCTTCAATCTCATTTTCTGTCAGGTGTCTTGTCACAGGTGGTTCAGTGACAATGCATTTTTGCCAATTAATTAAATCAGTACAATCAGTAGCTTCAAATTGAATAACAGGTACTGTGAAACGCCTCACAACTTTTTCCTTGTTTGTTTGCCTTGCTTTCTTTATTCGCCTCCACGCTAATTCTCTTATGGCGCTGCGGTCATCATGAATCATTGATGCTAGAATATTTTCTGGATTTGCAAAAAATGCATTTCTTTGTATGACAGGGTTTACAATATCCTTTACTTCGTCATTCAGTGTTCTTGTTAGTTCAATAGTTTTGAAAACATGTTTTGAGCCATTGACAAAAGACGTACTTTGCTTAATAGAAAACCACATTGGGATGTACTGTAGACCTTCATTATAAAAGAAGCAATGTTCATGTGGTTCTCAGATGGACTTACAGTTGAAACGTATAGACGAAGCAAACGATTTGCTGTAGTCAGCCATCGTGAATGTGCCATTTTGCCTGGACTACGATGAGCAAGATCTGAAGAGCAATATCCCTTTGTTATGGCCTGATGAATATCAATTAGATATTTTTGGTCGGTGCTAAGATCTTCACAGTCTACAGTTGGTTCCTCAGCATCAATCCTTTCAAACTCGACAATAGGAAGACTCTCACAGTTCTCTAATTCCCTGCCAATAGGACCGGTGAATCCGCGGGGGCCAGATGTTTTTCCATCCAGCTTTGCAACTAAATGGCGTAATGGCAATTCATTGGCATGGAGCTGGCACACTAAATGTTGAACTGGCTTCTTCAGCTTCAATTCTATAAGCCTTATAACGCCTCCCTTTTCTCCATGTTGACTGCTGCACCATCGCATCCAATGGCAACAAGGTTTTCCAGGTTCATGTCATTATTTCCAATATACTCAAACATTCCTTTACATATTTCTTCAGCTGATCCAGAATTCACAGAATAATGGCCCAAATAATCTGAACCAGGTTCTCTCACTAAAGTGATATGTTCTTCTGTTACCTTCTTCTGATATACTTTGGACTCTTTTTTTTCTTGGAAGAGTGTAGAATCTTTTCGACCATCAAAATAGATTCCTCTGATTGGGACCTGATTTTGATCTTTCATAATTTCTGATCTCTTCTTTTGTCTTTCTCTTCTGATTTTACTCCTATCCACTACTTCAGATGTATTGTCAATAGAAACTTCTCCAATATCTTGCAATACTGCACTAACAATGAATGCTGCAGCTCGATCTGAAACTGCAGTCCTGTCACAAGCAGTAGCCACTGAAGGTAGATTTGTAATTTTCCTGTTCTTGAATAATTGTTCTTCAGGTTGTTCGAGCTTTCTCTTCGAGCTAACTGGCTCTGGAAATGTATCGTCTGATATTTCGCCAGATTCACTTTCACTATTTGATGTCGATGATGATAATTCAACATTTGTATCCTGCAATTTCTCCTGTGAAGATTCTTTGGTGAGCCTCACAGCTTCTTTTTGCTTTCTTAGCAACGTAGATGCTTTTTTCTTTGAGAGTGTAATATCTACTCTATCAATAAACAGTTTTCTTTCACTCCTTTGATCTAAGAGGAACGTCACTTCTTCCTTTGGAACCGTTTTTTCTTTGGGACAAGAACATTGTGTTAGTACTTTGCACTTGCACGCTGCAATGTCAAAAAGTTTCGTGTGTGCTTCTTTTTTGAACATATCAATCTTTGCTTTGTAAGCTTCAGAATTTTTTCTGCTTTGGTATGGCTTCATAATGACACGATACTTTTCGTGGTAGCTTCTGAACATTGTTTCAATTCGCCTGTCTGACAGAATTGGGACGGAAGCACTTTCCCAAATTGTTTTCAATTTATCAACAACTTGTTCTAATATTTGAGATATTGAAGGATCTTTATTAGTATTCTGTTTCAAATCGTTTCTTACAAACAAGTAATATTTAAAAACTCCTTCGTATGTAGGAAGATTCCTGTGCCACAAATCTTCCCCCATACCAAACATGGGGCACTCAGTTGAGGCCCTGGTTGATTTTGCACAAACTCGAGACATTTTGAAAGTATACAAATCTGAAAAAGAAAGAGCTAATATCAATTTACGTTAATTTCAGTTAATAGTACATGGCAAACTTAGGGCAACACAATACAGAAATGCAAAATATATAAGAAATATAGTTTAGACTATCTGAGTAACGCCAACAACAGAACACCCACCTGCTACGAGAGCGACAGCTACACTGAACCGAGGTACTCACGTGACAGCTGAGTGAGCTGACTATAGAAAACTGTTTTTAGAGAATAGAAACTTTTTTTAAAGGTTGACTGAGCCATTTTTATACAAGTGTGAATAAATTCTTGTCTATTGTGCATCGTGGACTCTTCTGTAATTATTGGTTAAAATCTGCTTTTTTCAATTTTTTTCAATATTGAAGGTCATTGTGGCACCTGAAGATATTAATGTTATGATTTTAAATTTATACCAGCTTATTTCCTCACTACTCCACACATTTTCCACACTAGCCAATTTGAAAATTCGAAAAATGAGTTTTTCACTCCGCCCTAATGTTCAGGGCTTCCGACGGGCCTATATATATATATATATATATATATAATATATATATATATATATAATACTGTAACTGTTGGAAGAGATCGTAGGGAAAATCTGAATCTGAGGCATTGCTATGAAATTGGTTTGTAACCAGGAGGAGATTCGTAACGTTATATGTCTCTAGTACCAAATGTCGCAGCCATCCTTTATTGAGAGAACAATTTGAATTTTATTTCATTTTACTAAAATAATTTTCATTGTCATTTCAGTAAAGAGATATTAATAACGTCATCATGGTCCCGGTTTGGCAGACTTGTTTGTGTTTAATTTGCGTTGTCATTTGTCTGTGTTACGTAGGATGTTTAGATGTAGAGCACATTTTGAGTCATACGTAAGCTTTAGGACTATTTTATGCTCTACTTAAATTCTAAAACAAAATATCTTGCACTATTATGCAGGGCTTAAGTGTCTGAACTTCTTGAAAAACTCACAATAAAGAGTAAATGCATGGTTTATATATATATATATATATATACTACTATATATATATATATATATATAATAAAAAGCTATTTTACAGTCTTAAAAATCGGAAACCACGCCCATTTAACACGATGAGCCGGCCACGCCCATTTTAACACGAATCTCATGCAGGGGTGAGCAGTACACTAAGTTAGGTGGTCATTGTTGGTTGGTTAATAATTTCCCACTCACATCACCGGATCACCTGAAGATCCGTCACCCTAGCCTTTTCAGTTAGCTTTATAAGGCTACCTAACGAAAATATCAGACCTAACCTAACTAATCGTTAGGTCAACTGTACGCCCTTGACGATTGGTTAGGTTAGGTCGGATATTTTCGTTAGTTAGCCTTATAAAGCTAATTAAAAAAGGCTGGGGTGACGGATCTTCAGGTGATGCCACATCACCAAATTTCGAACAATCGCAGGTCATGGGCATTGCCACGAAACTATATATATATATATATATATATATATATATATATAAATATAATATATACAGTTAAGTGGAAATACCAAATACTTTGTCGTAACCATGAAGTTGCAGGCAGAGAGATCTTTTATAAAATAAGTGAAGGAATGATAATCTTAAGATTTCGTGGTGTACATCTCTGAACGCAGTGTGGTTTGGTTTTTAAACGCATGAACGAATAAATCCGAAGTGTTTCAGATTGTTAAAGTTGTTCTATCTTAGTTCAGCTTATCAGAGAAGTAATAAAACCAAACCACGTGGGGACAGAGGTTAGTTTCACCGAGACCCGACCCCAGCGAGAAGGGTAATCCAACGGATTTGGACGTGCGGTCAAATGCGTGGTTTCCCTTTCGCGAGGTCGAAGATTTTAATATCCTTTTGCATGATGGTGTGACTTTTGTAAGACAGATTCGAAGACGCTGCTAAAGTTGAAACCACGAGGGGTCATAAAGTAGGGCTTCGAATCTGTTAACGGTATTTAAATGTATTTCGTGGGAAGAAGGAGGGGTCTATACTCGGAAATCAGGGTCCAGGCTCCAAATCAGGGGGCCCAGGATCCTGGGAAAGTAGTAAAGACGCCTTCTTTCCCTCTTGTATGGGTAATAGCCTTCTGGAGGGACGATCTTAGGAAAAAAAATGATTGATAGGTTTGCAGAATATTGGAAGGCGGGGTCCTTCAAATTTGTAAAGAAAATTCGAAAATTGTTAAGTCAGTTGTAGTCGTTCCTCCTGAAGTTAACTGTGGTTTAAACAAACACCCTGTAGACTTGTGGCGTAATAAACTTTAAAACGGAAAGTATATACCCTGTCATTAGCTTACGGGAAATCGGCGCGTAAAAGTAAGAAAACTTAAAACTGAAAGAATCAATTTGTCACTAAAGTAAAAAGAATTAAGAACTTATAGTTCATGAAATTCGTTTACGCGGAAAAATTTGAGAATATTCACTTTGAAGGTTAGCGACCTTAACCGAGAATTTGATTGTGACTTAATTAATGTTAACCAACGGACCAAGAGTTTTGTGAACGGTCTCTTAAGTAAATTTAGCTCCACTTAATAGAAATAGGGTACGTTGGGCCCTAATTTCCTGAATCCGTCCATTTGGGTTCAGAAAGAAGTCCCGTAGTTAACATTGTAGAGTTTGCAAGCTTTGTAGCGGCCGTAAATCTACGGTCCGTGCGCAGCACAAGTGGGAGAAAGTTGTCTCCTACTTCTTTAGTAAGTACTGTAAATTTATCCTTTGAATATCTGGGTCGAATTCCGACCACTTCATTTATTGTTATTTATTTTGTTGCACTAAAAGATAAAACCCCTCGAGCTATAAATTATTTCATCCGCTAACTGTTCATCTTTGCTTTAGATTAATCATTGTTGATCAATGTATCGATTTAACTTCATCAAACTGTGAACTTGTCTTTGACGTTAAGATTATTGTATTGTCTGAAATTTATAGAGATGTAATTCAGCAAAAATATTAAATGCATGTACTGTGTCAAGTAAACATTTAATAAAATTTATATATGATTTTGAGGCGTGTGTTGTTTTAAATACCTTGTGATAGACCCCTCTTGTTAGCTGGGGAAAATTAACGTTCAAAGTAGGCTTGTGGAAAGCCGAAGGAACCTAACCTATCAATTTAAAGGGCCATCCGTCTTGGGTAGGCGAAATCCTGAACGAAAATAAGAGATAAAATTAAAGTCAGAGAACGGGCGTTCAATACCATAAAAATATACGGATTGGGCACGTACGTCAACTTTACTACTGTAATACGTGGCACTCACTTTAAACAGGAACACTAAAACAATTCTAACATACTGAAAAGGGCATATATATATATATATATATATATATATATATATATATATATATATATTCAACTGCAAAGAACACGCAGTATAAATAACGTAAAGAACGACGCTTGTATAGGAGATATTCCGCGCAAGACGAGAGAGAAAGAACGAAACAAATGAAAAAATGAGGTAACCACCCGGGAATCGAACCCGGGATCTTCCGATTGCCGGTCAGATGCGATACCATTACACCATGGGCCTCACTCTTCCAAATGCCGTCTTGCGCGGAATATCTCCTATACAAGCGTCGTTCTTTACGTTATTTATACTGCGTGTTCTTTGCAGTTGAGTGTATATAATGTTACGGCATGCGGGAGGTGCCCCCTTGGGGCATTGGTTTCTGCGAGTATGTAGAAGAATTACGGCATTGGAAGAGTGAGGCCCATGGTGTAATGGTATCGCATCTGACCGGCAATCGGAAGATCCCGGGTTCGATTCCCGGGTGGTTACCTCATTTTTTCATTTGTTTCGTTCTCTCTCTCTCGTCTTGCGCGGAATATCTCCTATACAAGCGTCGTTCTTTACGTTATTTATACTGCGTGTTCTTTGCAGTTGAATGTATATAATGTTACGGCATGCGGGAGGTGCCCCCTTGGGGCATTGGTTTCTGCGAGTATGTAGAAGAATTACGGCATTTGGAAGAGTGAGGCCCATGGTGTAATGGTATCGCATCTGACCGGCAATCGGAAGATCCGGGGTTCGATTCCCGGGTGGTTACCTCATTTTTTCATTTGTTTCGTTCTCTCTCTCTCTCGTCTTGCGCGGAATATCTCCTATACAAGCGTCGTTCTTTACGATATATATATATATATATATATATATATATATCAACTGCAAAGAACACGCAGCATAATTAACGTAAAGAACGACGCTTGTATAGAATATATATATATAATATATATATATATATATATAATATATATATGCCCTTTTCAGTATGTTAGAATTGTTTTAGTGTTCCTGTTTAAAGTGAGTGCCACGTATTACAGCAGTAAAGTATTTGGTATTTCCAACTTAACTGTACTAACAACTTTATTAACAACTAACAGAAACCGGTGGTAAAAATACCACGCTTAACAATCAAGAGGGGCAATTTTATTTTTTTTAATATTTCCCGGAATGAGCACATACACAAACAAATATACATTATCCGATTTCAGTTTTATATATACAGTATAGAGATAGATTATAATTTTTCCGAAGGTTTTGATTAATTTTAAGCAACTTTTATCTAATAATTTTTCCTCTCGAGGAGCCGTTTCCATGTTTTAGGGTAGGACAGAAAGACAGACACCATTAGTCTATTACATATATAGATTTTATTTGTATACTGCGTGAAATTTTCAGGTTTCACCCGCCATTTTTCTTGGATGAGTTTGAGCAATAATTTGAATTTGTTTGTAATACTGGAGCTCAGCTCACTCTCGAAGATTATGTCCATCCCTCTCTCAGGGGATAAGATAGTGGAGTTTCGGATGTTATTTTTTTATGTTTTTCTGGAATAAGCTAAGACTTTTTATTCCCTTTATAACAAATCTTACTCAAATTCAGCAGCCATAATCCTCTCTTACTTTTATTTCATAAACCTTGTAATTAATCTATTTCTATTTTTAATTTCTTTTATTTCAAATATGAAGAAATTTGAGGTCTGAGGCACGTCATCTTTCAATCTCACTGACGAGAATTAACCCCGTCCCTTACGTCTGTCTGGGTAAGCATGCAACTTACAGTAAAATATTTCAGGAAAATCTCCCATCACAGATTTGTAATTATATTATACACATATAATACAGTTAAATGTAATCAGGAATTAAAACTATCCATTGTAAGCTATGAGTTTTTATTACGTCAGATACAATTTTAAATGATTAGGGTCTTCTTTCAACGGATAACAGTTCATATGTATATAGAATTTATAAATACTGAAGATGGCCCCACTTAAGTATTTTAATAGTAGGGTGATGGAGGAGGAGGAGGGTAAACTCCTCCACTTCCACCTCCACCTCCACCTCCACCTCCTGCTCCTCCTCCCCCTCCTCCAATTACTTGTCCTTGTTGTCCTTGTTTTTCAAGTATCTCCTGGAGTGTAACCCCTCCTGCAAGAACGGGATTATCTCCTTCATTGTAATGAACATAGAATACTTCTGGATCCTGTCCTGGACCTGCCGGAACTTCAATGACTTGTTGTCCTTCTTCGCCCTGTTTAGTCAAGACATAAAGGATAGTCTTTTGTAGTGGAGGTGGAACAATAATGGGATCTGGTGTGTCTTCTCTTTCTGGTGTGTTGACGAAGACAACGTTGCTTACAATTTTAGGCTTTGGAATAACTGGTGGAGGTCCAAAGACAGGAGGGAAATCAGGAGCACGGAAAACGAAAACATTTTGCAAAACATCAGCCTCAACACAGTTTCCATTTGCGTCAGGTGCCTGACCAGGACCGCAATCAACGGGTCCATTTCCTCCTCCTCCTCCTCCTCCTCCTCCTCCTCCTCCTCCCCCCCTATAGATTAGGGGTATTTCTGGTGCTGCAAAGGCGCAGCCCAGTAAACAAGCAACAATCTGAGGGAAGAAAAGAGAATACATTCAAAAGCTGTAATTACAAACATATTCATATATGCTATTAAAACACAGGGTGATGATAAGCAGGCAAGAAGAGTTTATTGAGAACATTTACAACCTTCATGTATAAAAGTAAACAAGAGCGGAGAATGAACATTGTAATAAAATGGTTAGGTCTGACTGTGAGAAACGTAAGCCTAATAAACACCACTGTATTCTATAGATCAACAACTCAGACTCCGCCTAATATGACATATATATGCGATGAAAACTCCTTCAGTGAACATTTTTTCATAAAGAAGCCCCATATACTGGGTCTTAAAATGTCGCTAACCCTAGTTTTTTCATATCAAATTTACGATATCATATATGTAAAGGCTGTTATAGTCACATCTCTATCTATCTGTTTATTTATCTCTCTCTCTCTCTCTCTCTCTCTCTCTCTCTATATATAATTATATATATATATATATACACACACACTCACACACACACACACACACACACATATATATATATATAATATATATATATATATATATATATATATATATATATATATATCTAATATATAATATATATATATATACAGAGAGAGAGAGAGCACAGTAAACTCTCCATAAACTGCACTAATTAGTGTATACTGTATAGGGTTGTACTGTTAAGTGAGACTTTTTCCTGTGGACTATATTTAAGTTGTAATCAATAAATAACAAAAACCTAATGAAGTACATTAAAAGAAACAGGTTTTCACGACAAAATAAAACAGATTGAATTATATTATGTAGTCAAGGAGGAAAAACGCATAAAATAAAGTATAACTAGAGTAAAATATATACATCACTCATAAAAAACAACAATATCAAGTTGTCGTTTTTAATATCATATGTTCTAATTAACTCTAAATATAGTTAAAGATGAAAATGAATCGACAGTCTATTTTTAATTTTGAAATCCAATCACTAAACCATCTTTTGAGATTATTAAATTTAATCAAGAATTACTTCTCAAATATTTTGTTATCCTTATTTATTTTTCGTACGATAAGTCGTCCAGGGAACGTCTTTTATCGTTTCTCCAAAAACATAAATTTCCCTTTGGTTCTTCATAACTAAAAACTTCTCGTATGAAAATTGTTCAAAAGCTGAATAATTGTGTCAAATGCCAATACACTAAGAATTTCCACGTAGACGAATGCAAGTTTAACCAATCCTAAATTAAAACTCCCTTCGTTATACGAACCATGTTTAAAGATGTTAACAATATATTAACAAACTGTTAATATATTCTGAGAATAAAGTTAAAAGATAATAATAATATACTCACCAGAAATAGCATATCGGAGTTCACTGCCTGATTGTACTGTATCATAGGGAAGTGGAGTTCCCTTATATACTTGAGGTGAAAAGCGAACTTTCATGCCAACTTTTTACTCTTGGAATCTTTGGTTTTTCTGTTATGCACTCGGAGAGCATTCTCAATTCAATGTTCTTTCAATTTTTTAAATAATAAATAATAAGTTAATATATATATATATATATATATATATTATATATATATATAATATATATATCCCACAAAAAAGTACACCCAACTTTTGATTGTACTAACTCCTCCAAAAATTGAGATATTTTGGATCTGTTTGTTTGATTTAATATAGCAAATTATTCTTTGTTAACCTTCAAATTTATTCATGTTTAAACGATTTAGTGTTTAAGCATCTGCTTTTAACTAAAGGGTACAGCAAAATGGGTTGCGTGGAATGATCATTTCTCCCAGCCAGATAGCTCCTCTTGCTTTAACCAATGTGCTACTTTTTACGTCGAAGGATATTGCAAATATTTTTTTTAAACAATTCGAACTTTTGTATCTAAGATACGAGTCATACATATAAATGAAGAATCTGAATTACTAAATTTATAAATAACTTTGAAACCCTTATCATGCAGTTTACACGAAGGCAGCGCGTTCTCATGGTCACAACTTATCTGCAAACTAAAAGCTTAAAACAAGTTCAGAATACCTTCGAACTGCAATTTTCCGATAGAGCTTCTCCAACTAAACATACAATTTTGAAGAATGTTCGGAAATACAAAGAAGAAGGAACAGTCCTCAATTTGAACAAAGGACGTTCAGGCCATCCGAAGACGGCAAGAACAGACGAGAACATTCAGCATGTTCGGCATTTATTAGAGAGACATCCAAAAGTGTCCACCAGGCGAAATGGTACAGAACTCTCACGCATGTCATTTCATCGAATAGTTCGTGAGGATTTGAATTTGTACCCATACAGAATGGAAATTCGACATCAACTCATTGAAGGAGATCTACCTCGCCACCTAAGATTTGCCCAGTGGTTTCTTGAAAAACCAGAAAGATTCACGGAACAATTAGTGGTTGGAGATGAGGCGGCCTTTTTTATGAATGGTCTAGTGAACAGACAAATCTGCCGTCAGTATGCACCAAAAAATCATCCACCTGACAATCATATCTACGAAAAGAATAACTCTAGACAAAAACTGTCTCTCTGGGTAGGACTGTGCGGTAATGGAGCGTTAATTGGCCCGGTCTTTTACGATGGCAATCTAAATGGTGAAGCTTACCTAGAAATGATAGACCGAGAAATCCTTCCACAAATACGTATTACGTATGGAAACCGATTTAATCGTATTTGGTGGGTGCAAGACGGAGCTCCTGCTCACAGGAGAGTTATTGTGAAGGAACGCTTGCAGGAAGTCTTCCACCAAAGAGTAATTGCTACAGGCCATGACATTGAATGGCCTCCCAGAAGCCCTGACTTGACCCCGTGTGATTACTTTTTATGGGGTCATTTGAAAAATAAAGTATTTGCATCACAACCTATCAATTTAGATGATTTGAGGACTCGCATCACAGCTGAAATCAACTTGTTAAAAGACAATCCAGATCTTATCAAAAGAGTGATGGGGAAGATGAGAGCTCGACTCTAGATTTGTATCGATAGGAATGGCGGTCATGTTGAAAGAAAACGAAACTAAGCATAACTTTTGCAATAATGAATAAAGAAAAATCTGCTTTGTATCTTATTAAAATTATGTTAAAGTATCTATTATTATGTATTTGTCTTTTCATTACATCTATAGCACACATTATTTTTTCATTGACCAATTTTGCGCAATCCATTTTGTTGTACCCTTCAGTTAAAAGCAGATGCTTAAACACTAAATCGTTTAAACATGAATAAATTTGAACGTTAACAAAGAATAATTTGCTATATTAAATCAAACAAACAGATCCAAAATATCTCAATTTTTGGAGGAGTTAGTACAATCTAAAGTTGGGTGTACTTTTTTGTGGGACATATGGTATATATATATACCATATATATATATATATGCCCTGGTTAAATAAATAAATATTATTGTAAGAACTGTTAACATTCTTATGTGTCTAGTTTAATTGTAATATTTCTTTCGTGTATAATCTTTGGTTGCTGGGTGGTTTATTGGATATTTGAAGTGGGTTGCTGTTGGGATAACAATTTTTTTTTTCCAGATTGTTTGTTGAAATTTTGTAATAATCTGTAAGACGATGGCAACTTTCCCTTTGTTTTCATTAATTGCGGGCCTTTTAATTTTTCCTATTTCAATTAAATATTAGTGTTAATAACCATTATAATAATTTTTTTAGGTTTTCTGTACTGTTTTGTCTAATTTCATCTGTATAGTTATTAATCAGCCTACAGATTATGTTTTCTATTTGTTATCTACGTCATCTATTTGTTTTTCATTAAATTCTTGCCTATTAATTGCTTGTTTTAATTAAATATTAGTGTTAATAACCATTATAATAATTTTTGTTCTCTGTATTGGTTTTCTTTTTGTCTAATTTCATCTATACAGTATATATTTTTATTCAGTTATTTAGCTGCCTACAGATTATGTTATCAATTTGGGAAAAAAATCTTTAGAGGGCTTTAAGGCCTTTAATTTGAGGTGCCAATTGTGAATTTTTTGCTTGTCTATTTAACTCAAATACTTTGTAATCTCCGTTTATTTTCTGTTCCTCCTTGATAATGTGAATATATCACGAAAGCGCTCGGACTTTGTGTTTCCTTTTCCTTGTGGTTGTTTGCTTATATATATATATATATATATATATATATATATATAATAGTAAATGTGTGTTTTTCCCAAAAGTGATGAAATAAAATCGAACGTACTCAGAATTTTGTTCTGATGTCTTGTTAGTTAATTATGTAGTATAGTATTAAATTCATTAATCTGGATATATATATATATATATATATATATATATATATATATATATATATATATACACACACTGTTGTGTGAAAGTCCAAGACATATGGCACTTTTCCACTCTGATGCATAAGGAAACTAAAACTTTCTATTTTATGAAAACACACATTTAATGAAATGAAAATACAATTCACATAACGATATCTATATAGAATTACACATAATATACCTTAATATTAATTAATAGCGAGTGTGTCCACCTTCTCCCTTTAAAACCGATGAAATTCTTCTTTGGACACTTTCAAGTAATTTTGTTATAAACTCTTGAGGTATGGTGTTCCACACTTCTTCCAAGATCTTACGCAGATGATCTAGGTTTCTAAGATTTTTTTCAGCTCACTTTATTCAAATAGTCACATTCAACTTCAATGATATTGAGCTCTGCGCCTCGATGGGGCCATACTATGCGTTGAAGGACTCCAGCTTCCTCTTACGTTCGCCTTCCACCACTAGGAATAGTATGGTGGATCAAAATCTGTTTGTACCTAGCAGCATTCAATATATCATTAATTTTCATCAATTTTCTAACACTACTTGAGGAAATACACCCCTAAACTTGAGTTCATCCTCCTCCATGTTTAAATGGTGGCTTCGAGCAAGGCTCTTCATAGGTTTAAGTTGTCTCACAAACTGTCTTCGATTAGGTCGAAACAAATGAAACACTCGTCCGTCCAAAGCACCTTTGACCATCATTGTTCCATTTTTCAATTTCTGTGTTATTCGTACATATTTTAGCCTATTAAACTTGTTACCTTTTCTTAATAGAAGTTTTATGAGTGGAACACATCCTTTAAGACCTGACTTTAAAAGTGACCTTCGTATTGTTGATGAATGGACAACGACACCCGAGCCTTATGCCAGTGGGGAAACTCAGAAAAAAAATCTATACTATAATAAGAGAGCTGTCCGTCCGTCCGTCTGTCTGTCCGTCCGTCCGTCCGTCCGTCACACTTTCAGAAAGTGTGAGAAAAAATTGTGAGAAAAAAATTCAGAAATTGTATTACGGGCGGCAATGTGAAGCTCAAGATTTTCATGACTGTGTTCTTTTCTGTAGTTTAGCCTGTCTGTTTGTCTGTTTGTGAAATTTATCCCGGGCAGTAATGGGGGAAGGGTGGGGGTGGGGGTAATGGGGGATGGGTGGGGTAATGGGGGAAGGGTGGGGGTGGGGGTAATGGGGGATGGGTGGGGTAATGGGGGAGGGGGCTAGCCCCCAAGTTACATGAATGGGGGTGAGGAGGTTTTGGGAGATACAAGATTGGGAGAGAGGGGTGGGGTAATGGGGGAGGGGGTGAGGTTAATGGGGACACTCAGAAAAAAAAATTGGTGGGGTGAATGGGGGAGAGGGGTGGGGGAGAGGGGTGGGGTAATGGGGGAGGGGGTGGGGTTAATGGGGAAACTCAGAAAAAAAAATGATAACCAACATCGATTCCGGTCAGGAAGATCATGCTTATCACAACTAATGGAACACTATAACAATATTATTGATGCACTCGAAACAATGAAAACTATGATTTGGCGGGCTGCAGGGCCCCCAATTACTGTCGGTTCAGTTATTTGGTCAATAAAACTATAGAAATGAACGCAGTCATGAAAATCTTAGGCTTCAAATCCGAGTTCATTGTATTAAGATTTGTGAAGCTTTAGATTTTCATGGCTGCGTTCTTTTCTGTAGTTTTATTGAATGAGTAAATAATTGGTTTGCCAGTAACTGGAAGGCCGCAGGCACCCCAATTACTGAGGCCCAAGGTGAGAGGAATAGAAATGATATCCAGATAAAGGGCTACTGATGTTCAAAATAAAATACGCCGTAGGCCCACAATTCAGCCGAAGCACCGCAGATCTAGCAAAATCGGTGCGTAGCGCCGACCTTTTGCTAGTCTAATATACTATTTCAGAAATGAAGCCTTATATATATATATGTAACAGTTTTTTTGCGCACACCTACAGGTCGCTACAATTGGTGTAGAACAATGCGGTTTTCACCATTCGATGCGTCTTTTTATTGTGCAGTGCCCATGCTAAAAAAAAATTCTATAACATAAATCCTGCCCCCCCTTTTAGGGGTACATTTCTTCCCATTTCTTCATTTTTAATCACAATTTGGCACAAAATGGGGGAGGGGTGGGGTAATGGGGGAGGGGGTGGGGTTAATGGGGAAACTCAGAAAAATAGATGCGATATATACAGTATATGTAACCAAAAAAAAATTAAAGTGAATCCTTTGCAAGGTGCCAGCCCCCTTCCCCCCTTGGGGGTAATGGGGGAAGGGTGGGGGTAAATGGGGGAGGGGGTATTGGGGGGAGGGGTGGGGTAATGGGGGAGGGGGTGGGGTTAATGGGAAACTCAGAAAAAAATTGGTGGGGTAAATGGGGGAGGGGGTGGGGGAGGGGGTATTGGGGGAGAGGGGTGGGGTAATGGGGGAGGGGGTGGGGTTAATGGGGAAACTCAGAAAAAAAAATGATAACCAACATCGATTCCGGTCAGGAAGATCATGCTTATCACAACTAATGGAACACCATAACAATATTATTGATGCACTCGAAACAATGAAAACTATGATTTGGCGGGCCGCAGGGTCCCCAATTACTGTCGGTTCAGTTATTTGGTCAATAAAACTATAGAAATGAACGCAGTCATGAAAATCTTAGGCTTCAAATCCGAGTTCATTGTATTAAGATTTGTGAAGCTTTAGATTTTCATGGCTGCGTTCTTTTCTGTAGTTTTATTGATGAATAATTGGTTTGCCAGTATTAAGATTTGTGAAGCTTTAGATTTTCATGGCTGCGTTCTTTTCTGTAGTTTTATTGAATGAATAATTGGTTTGCCAGTAACTGGAAGGCCGCAGGCACCCCAATTACTGAGGCCCAAGGTGAGAGGAATAGCAATGATATCCAGATAAAGGGCTACTGATGTTCAAAATAAAATACGCCGTAGGTCCACAATTCAGCCGAAGCACCGCAGATCTAGCAAAATCGGCGCGAAGCGCCGACCTTTTGCTAGTCTAATATACTATTTCAGAAATGAAGCCTTATATATATATATGTAACAGTTTTTTTGCGCACACCTACAGGTCGCTACAATTGGTGTAGAACAATGCGGTTTTCACAATCCGATGCGTTGTTTTATTGTGCAGTGCCCATGCTAAAAAAAATTCTCGAACATAAATCCTGCCCCCCCTTTTAGGGGTACAGTTCTTCCCATTTCTTCATTTTTAATCATAATTTTGGCACAAAATGGGGGAGGGGTGGGGGTAATGGGGGAGGGGGTGGGGTTAATGGGGAAACTCAGAAAATAGATGCGATATATATATGTAACCAAAAAAAAATTAAAGTAAATCCTTTGCAAGGTGCCAGCCCCCCTTCAAAAAAAATTAAAGTAAATCCTTTGCAAGGTGCCAGCCCCCTTCCCCCCTTGGGGGTAATGGGGGAAGGGTGGGGGAGAGGGGTGGGGGAGGGGGTATTGGGGGAGAGGGGTGGGGTAATAGGGGAGGGGGTGGGGTTAATGGGGAAACTCAGAAAAAAAAATGATAACCAACATCGATTCCGGTCAGGAAGATCATGCTTATCACAACTAATGGAACACTATAACAATATTATTGATGCACTCGAAACAATGAAAACTATGATTTGGCGGGCCGCAGGGCCCCCAATTACTGTCGGTTCAGTTATTTGGTCAATAAAACTATAGAAATGAACGCAGTCATGAAAATCTTAGGCTTCAAATCCGAGCTCATTGTATTAAGATTTGTGAAGCTTTAGATTTTCATGGCTGCGTTCTTTTCTGTAGTTTTATTGAATGAATAATTGGTTTGCCAGGCACCCCAATTACTGAGGCCCAAGGTGAGAGGAATAGGAATGATATCCAGATAAAGGGCTACTGATGTTCAAAATAAAATACGCCGTAGGCCCACAATTCAGCCGAAGCACCGCAGATCTAGCAAAATAGGCGCGTAGCGCCGACCTTTTGCTAGTTATTACTAGTACAGTTCCCGCCGCTTCGCTGACGGTTAGACAGGCTAAACTACAAAAAAAGAACCCAGCCGTGAAAATTTTGAGCTTCACATTGTGTCAACATTTCTGAATCTGGTATCTCCCAAAACCTCCTCACCCCCATTCATACAACTTGGGGGCTAACCTCCTCCCCCATTACCCCCACCCCTCCCCATTACCCCACCCATCCCCCATTACCCACCCCCACCCCCACCCTTCCCCCATTGCTAAACTACAGAAAAGAACACATTCATGAAAATCTTGAGCTTCACATTGCCGCCCGTAATACAATTTCTGAATTTTTTTTACAATTTCTGAATTTTTTCTCACAATTTTTTCTCACAATTTCTGAAAGTGTGACGGACAGACGGACAGACGGACAGACAGACAGACGGACAGCTCTCTTATTATAATATAGATTATTATTATTATTATTATGCATTGTAGTGGAATTGAATGAATATTAAATTTTCCAATTGATTATGCTCGAATACTCTTCAGATTATGAATATTTGATCATTGTCATCACTCAGAGTATCTTTTCCAAATTTATACGTTTGATAGTTTTTAGTAACACTCATTTTTAGAATCAGGAAATGCAATGGGGGGTCCCAGGCCCCCTGGGCCCCCATTATCTACGCTAATGCACGCTAGTGAGTAAGTTATGGTCACCATTTCATCCATATCGGTAATACAAATGTGTATTTTATGTATAACTTCATTAAACAGTGAAATCTAGCTTAAAATAATGGTATAATTAAATAATGAACTAAATAATGGAGTACGTTTACTATAGTCGTTGTGTCTTTTTCTTAGGTTGCCCTCTCTTTGTATTTACGCTCTCGTTTAGATTATTTTTTTAAAATCTCGAAAATTAAGGGTAAGATTTAAAATAGCAATTATAAAATTGCAATTTTAAATTTTAAAGTTTTAGAAATAAAATCAATATTTTGAGGTTAATGTAAAGGTTAGATTAGGTTACGTTAGTTTTGATCAGGTGTCATTTTATAGAAAACTTCCCTTAATCAACAGTTACTCTACAATCTGTCAAAATGACCACAATGGGACGTCCTGAACAACGGGCACGAGAGAAAAGAAAGGTAGCTACCACCTGTCAAAATATAGATACATTCTGCAAGAAACAAAAGCAAACAGGTACGGTTTCAAATATAACACTTGGAAATTTTCCTGTTTCCGCTCTTCAGTTACAGAAATCGGGTTGACCTTCCAACCACCTTGGCATCTGCGATCAAAGAGTGTGACTGCGGCATGTACCCAAACATTGCAGTCCCACTCCAAATTGGATGTACATTGCCAGCCACCTCATGTGAATGTGTGCGGAATGCAAACAGTTTACGCCGTCTTCACAGGTTCCTGAGAGTATCCATGACCGAAGACAGGCTCACATCTCTCGCATTGCTCCACATTCACTATGACAAAAGGAATGAGGTGCAGTCGGTAGTAGACGCCTTTACCAGAAAACACCCAAGAAGGCTTCAGCTTGAGGGTGTCCTTCTCGATCGGTGTTAAGACCTTTCAAGAATTTCAGTGTTTTTTGACAACAAATTTCCTTATTTCATGTGACCAAGATAGTTATTAATATAGTAATAAATAATGAAAAAAAGAAAGGTTTCATTATGTTTGTATCTTTCCTATAACTCCGACGTGAGTTGCGCTAAATGAGACTCACCATCCCCCATGATAAATCTTGGTTACAGGCCTGTGTACAGTTTGCTTTGAATTGTTGTGATCACGATGTTTTGAAAATTCTGATCAATGTGAACTAAAGGTTTCATATAGTTTATATGAATGTATATTCTCTGTAAATATGGTAATTGAAATTTGGTTTTCATTTCATTAAAGGTGTATTTGTACTGAATACAACGTTTTGGTTTCCTTATGCATCAGAATGGAGAAATGTAAAGTGTTTCAGACTTGCAGAGCAATATACTCATATATATATATATATATATATATATATATATATATATATATATATATATATTTGGAAGGTTAGACCAAATATGGGCGAACACTATAAAAACGCTTGCGTTAGAAAGTTGGACAGAAAAAGGATGAGAATGTGTCGAAAGTCTGGTACTGCGTGCTCTCCTTAACGGAAGAGGCATGTAGTTAGAAAGTTCAGAATAACAAGTGTCCGTTATAATAGCGATAGCAAAGAGAGAGTGAGGCAACAATGCGGTGAACAGTGGTACTGAAGACAGTCAGTAAGAGGCGGGGAAATGATGGAACGAAAAGCCTTCCATCCCATCCATTCAAGTGGAACTGTGTGGGTTGAGCCCAAGGAGCCTGATTGAACTATCCCACACATGAGGAATGCACTCTATACAGGGTGAATATAAATATATATATATGTTAACCCCTCCATCTATGGAATTGGGAGGTTCGAAGTTGACGGGGGTTCTGGTTAGGTGGCAGCAACGGATTTGTTACTCTGGAGTATCTGGTACCGTTAGGGAATCGCAGAAGTTTCTCTTATACTTCTCTCCGATTTCTTCTTGTAGTGGATCGGATGATTCTGTGGAGCTTACTAAATTTTCTGAAGGTTCCCCGATTCTTCTTGTAACGTATCGGGAAATTATTTTTCTCTATTTAAGACTAAGTTCTCTGAAGAGAGCAAGGCTCGAAGGAGAAGACGAAGATATTCTCTTACTGTAGTTTACTGCTAAAATGTTACAGGTAATGCTCAGCCTCTAAGTTAGATCGGACAATCAGAATGACAATTTTAAAAATTAATTATTTAACTTTATATAGGGAATTTTTTGGTGACATCATTATTATTTAATGTTGATCTGTTTTGTTTTTTATTCTCAATAGGCTGAATTATTTTGCAAAATATTTGAAGATAAGGTAAATATTTTAGCTGTAGGAATGTCTAGACAGATAAGTAAGATATTTGAAGATGAAGCCATATTTTTATTTTAAACCGCATATTGACAGATCTGATGTTATCATGATTTGCCGAGTTAACTAAAAATGGAAATTGAAATATGCATTTTATTCTGAATTACAATTAAACATGCATATGAGCAAAAATTAAATGCTTAAGATTTAAAATTAAACGTTAAGCAAGACATGACTTCATCTTTTACAACGAAGCGAGAATGTATACAGAAAATGAACATTGCAGAATTTAACAATATTACATTACTAAGCTAAATCTAAAAAAACGATTAAGTAATTTAAAAAAAAAATAATTCACCAATTGTTCAGCAGAAATAAAATAGAAAGAGAATTAAAAATTTTATCAGAACTTCGTCGTCGTTATGCGAATTTGAGCTCTATTGTAAAAATTAATATAAGAACGTACATACATATGAATATAAGTATTATATGAATATAAATATATATGAATATAGGAATTATTCATTGTTCATTTTCACACACACACACACACACATATATATATATATATATATTATATATATATATATATATATAGTGTAGAATAATCTGAATGTGAACTTTTCAAGTGTTTATATAAGACTTCAAACGAAAGCATTCCATAAACTTATAAATTAAGTTATTTTTGGTTCACCAAAACTGTCAGAAGCAGAGAGAAATAATTGAGTCAGGAAAAGGCCATTGAAAGATTTACCCTTTTTTTATTTGTTTCCCAGCAATTGAAAATAAGAATTAACAATATGTAACAAATCCTAGCCATAATCCGAAATTGCGATCCGTCTTGACCACATAATTAACACTATTGAATGGGATTTGTGATTTCCACTGCTCACATGGGAAGGCGCTTCGAGTCAATTTTTGTACGAACATTTATGAATTAAATTAACTTTTATGATGAATTCATGGGCGCCCGCAGGATTTTTTCCAAGGGGGGGCAAAATTTAATGTATTAATAGGTAAGGGACCGGAGCAAAGCAAAAAACTTTGACCCCTTAGGAACCAGCAGGTTAATTCTAAGCAAGTTAGTGTTGTATTTTCTGTAATGGAAAATGCAATATATATTGTATATACATACAATGCACATGATAACAATCATTTATTTTATTTATAACAGAAACATGATAGAATGAAGAAAAAAGCACACTGAAGTAAATGTTGTACCTAATTTGAAAACGGTGTTTCGAGCATCACCTACACTGCTCATTTGAATAGGAATGTGTCGTCTGCGGTCACTACCAAAATTATGAACAACCTTTTCCATAAAATCAGTTTTGTTGGAGTTGATTTTCTCCCGGTGAGCATAAAAAAGGTAGCAACCTTTTCATGCACACAAATAAAAATTTCACCCTTTAGGAGGCAGTTGGATACTTTTCAGCAAGTTTAGGATATAAATATTTTCTTAGAAATATTTAATATATTTCTTGGCATTTCCAGGGGGAGGCAAGCGCCCCCCCTTGCCCCTACCTGCGGGCGCCCATGGATGAATTGGTAATTAAATTAAACCAGGGTTGTCCAACCTGAAGCTACAGAGCCACATTATAAAAATATGTGTGAAATGTGTGAGACCATTATTTTGAAGACCTACTTTAAATAACCACTTTGCTTCGAAATTCATTAGCATAGCGGTATAAGTTAGATATATTTTGTTGCTTTGCTTCGAGTTTCAAATTAAGTTCATTTTGCGAAAAATGCTCTGTATGAATTGGTCCACAATTAACCCACCCCTTATATCTCCAGTCCAACTATAGAGTAGATCAAGTCTAGCCTAGAGGGGTCAGCTAGAGATTCCGGAAATGGTCCAGAGCGGGCAGATAAATTGAGTCCACAGTAGGATTCCTCACAAGATTAGGTTGGGCAATCTACCTTCACCTTTGTTAAGCTATGAGTTGATGCTGGGTTCTTAGGCCACAATGTAGGCCTAACTTGTCTGACCCAGCTTAATTTTAATGTTATTAACTGTCTGGTGTAAAAACTCAATTAGTTCATTTACTTTAGTTATTGGAGTCTCTCCCTTCTCCGGTTGTCTCATTGTCGAGAGCGTACTTTGCTGGTACGTCCTCTCGCCCCGTTCTTCGTTTTCGTCTCCTTTGTTCTCCTCTTCGCGGGCTTCTTGTACCAGCGTTGTCTTGGTTTATTCCTCAGTTGGTTTAGCGGTAATGTATCTCCATTACCGAGCACGCTCCTCCCACACAGTATATAAATACTAGTGTGGAGAATAACTCTGGTGAGCAACCAATTGGTTTCATCCACCCAGTTATTGACATAAAAGGAATTTATTAATTGTTAGATTAACTACCTACCTACTCAGTGAACCATTTTCGTTACCTCCCAACTACCCACTCATAAGTTTTCCATATAGTGGGGGCCCCGGGAGATAAAAATTTTGGTGTCATTGTCACCAATTTTTGTCTGAGTGTAGACTAGCTAACTATTTAACTGTAAATGCCTGTTAATCTGATTAACAGTGCCTATCCTCACCTTCTCATGGAGAAGGGTTAGCATTTAATTAGAAGAGAAAATATACATCCATAGGATGAAACTGTCTATGGTCTTTACCATAAGAAAAGAAAAAATGAAAGTTAGAAGATAAAATTACAATTCCCCAGCATCTATTTTTTGTTGTAAAAATAGTCGCGCCTTTAATGCTGTTTGTCGCTGAGGTCTTGTTTCTGTCAATGTTGTAGTAGGATGCGTTACCACTCCTACTGTCAAAGGAATAGTTACTGGAAGTTCAGTGTCTCCAGTTGTTACTGTCAGTGGAGAAGGTTCTCCAAAGTCCATTGTTTTGGGTCCAGACTCTAAAGGGTACAAAAGAGAAATGTCTCTTGTTGTGTCACCGTTGAAGTCCTTAATTTGATCACTCTTGTTACCCCGTCTGCCCCTGGTCTGAGTTCTGAAACTCTAGCCAGAGGCCAGTATTGTCTTGGAGTACTGTCATGTATGAGAACAAGGTCCCCTACCTTAATTGTGTCAGACCAATCCTTCTTAGTCATTTGTTTATGTCTCTCCCTTAGACCCATCAAGTACTCAGTTTTCCACTGTTTAATGAAATGAGCTTTAACTCTAGTTAATTGTTGTAACTTAGTCTGGAGCTCATCATGTCGTTGAGTCCAGTTTGGGTCTTCTGAAGAGTCTATATTGTAGTCCGGCAGGAGACTAACTTGTTCTCCCCGAATCAAATGATTTGGAGTTAATGGTTCTGGGTCATTAATGTTGTCACTCACATAAGTGAGTGGTCTATTGTTAATGATGTTCTCAATCTCAGCCAGGAGAGTGAGTAACCCAAATAAGTGTATCTGTTTTTTGCCAATTGCTTTCTTCAAGCAATTCTTTACTGTTTGTATATTCCTCTCCCAGATAGAACCATACCAAGGAGAGGCAACCGGAATATACTTCCACTTTATGTTTGAATTTTTATATATAATTGTGTGATTTCATTGCTTAACAAGTCGTGGATGACTTGTTCACCAGCTTTGAAATATGTAGCATTGTCAGTCCAAACTGTCTTTGGTACTGAATGTCGTGCACAGAATCTCTTAAAGACAGCAACAAAAGATTCTGCTGTAAGGTCCTCCACAACATCCAAATAAACAGCTCGTGAGGCAGCACATGTAAACAGTACAATGTACATTTTTTGTTCAGTGTCACCCACCCCTACAGTCAATGCTCCTGTATAGTCAATGCCTACAGTCTCAAAGGGCCTGTTGAGAGTAACTCTCTCCTCTGGCAAAGCAGGAGGATTTGGTTTCCTATAGGGCCTAGCATGAATACACCTACATGTGACACACTCACTCAGGACTGTTTTAACAGTGATCCTTCCCTTGGGTATCCAATAAGTTTTTCTTAATGTAGTTAGTGTCTGTGGTACCCCATATGATATACATCATTGTGTGTTTTTCTGATTATTAATGTTGTCAAATAGCTAAATCTAGGTAAAAGGATTGGATTTTTGCTTTTGTATGACAGTTTTGATTTGTCTAATCTCCCTTTACACCTTAGAAGGCCTTCCTCATCTCTGAACAAGTTTAGATCCACAACTACTGATGGTACAGGTTCTTTTGTTTGTTTCCCATTAGTTAAGAATTCTAACTCTTTATTGTACTCTTTTTGTTGGGCTTGGCCTATCCAGTATTGGGTTGCAACTTCTGTATAATTATGTATTTTTATTTAGCTGTTTGTTAATTGTAGCTAAACAGTTGTGAGCAAACCTCAAACAGTAGGCTGTCACCCTGACAAGTTTGTTGAAATCAGAATACTTTTCATAATTAGTGATGGTTCAACCTTTTCATTTGAAAAGATTAAATTTAATGTCAAGTTAACTTGTTCCACAGGCCATTGGTCTGTATTACAGAGCCACTTAGGTCCCATAAACCAAGTTTTGTTTGACTTCAACAACTTGTAGGAAACCTCTGGTCAGAAAGTCTGCTGGATTCTGTTTAGTTGGAACATAGTGAAAGTTTACTTGTAGGCTTTCATTAGCGTCAGCTATTTCTTTTAGCCTATTTCTTACAAAGATATTCTTACTATTAATGCTATCATTCCGTATCCAGGCAAGACAAATCTGACTGTCAAGCCAGACGTGGATATTAGTTATGAAACACATCATAGTAAGCATCCTTAAGCAATGAAATGGTTTTAATGGCTAAGTAGCAGCCAATAGTTCCAATTGAGGTATGGTTCGGGTAGGTTTTGAGAGGTGCAAACTTTCCCTTTTGCATAAATTAGATGACTTTCTGTAGGGCTTACAAGATACGCACAGCACCCATAAGCTTGAGTGCTTGCATCAGCAACACATGAAGCCTCTGGGCTTATCCCTAAACCCACAGCACCTTTGAATTTTAATGTTCTGCACTTTGTTAAATCAGTAGCTAACTTCTTCCAAGATTTTTGATTTTCATTTGTTATTGGATCATCCCACCCAACATTTTTCCTCCAAATTTCTTGGAGGAGAATCTTTGATTTTATTGTTGAAGGCAGAATAGACCCATAGGATCAAAAATTTTGGAAGCCTCTGATAATATTTGTCTTTTAGTATTTTGCTTCCTCATCAAGTTTAAAACCTTTAGTACAGATTGAATCATGACTGTTAGAAGTTGCATCCAAATACCAGTTCATACCTAAAGTTTTAACTCTGTCTGATGGCTCAGTAAGACCTATTATCCTTTAAAATTTTTGTTTAAATCCTCATCATTTGAAATCCACTCTCTAAGTTCAAAGTTACCTTGTTGCATAATGTTTTGAGAGTGTTCATAGACTTCAGATAATTCAGATTTTGTTGTCGTTGAGCCTATTAGATTGTCTACGTAAAAATGTTCCTTAAGGAAGTTCAATGTTAGAGAGTTATTAAACTGTTTAAATGATGTCTAATTGTCAATGCTAAAGGCTAGGTGAGCAATTGGCTCCAAACAACCACAACATTAAATCTATAGGTTATGAACCCTTTATTCAAATCAAATGGATCCTTGAACCATAAGAAACCTAAGGTTCTTATCATATTCATTTTTAAGATTTATTCTCAAAAATGCCTTTGAAATGTCACTTTGTACGGCATATTTATCTAACCTGAACCTCAGTAAGATCTTCACAAGGTCAGAAATGAGATTAGGACCCTCAATCAAGCATCATTCAAACTGTGTTTATCACTGTTTTGAGGCTACAGTTATATACTACTCTGAGTTTTGTTGTTGGGGCATCTTGTCGATAAACCCCCCTGTGGGTTAAATAATGACAACCATCTTTTTAAAAAGGGTTATTGTTACTCTTCAATGAAGCCTTTCTGTAGCTGTTCTTGAAGACATCATTATATGATAGAATATTGTTATCTTGTTTGAGTTTTTTCATTACTTTATATAAATGTCCTTTAGCTACTTTGAGATTGTCTCTAAAGTTGGACAATTTATTTTCCAAGGTAACTCAACAAAATAACTATTGCTTTGCACTGAATGGTGTCTTCAAATCTTTCTACCATTAACTGATCTTCTGAAGTTTGATTTGTGTCATGTATACCCACAGATTCTAGCAACCATAAAGTTTGAATTGCCTCATCCAAAGTTTCATTTGATAATGATGAATTAATGTTCTCAGTTGAGATAATTATTCAAAGTGTTGCTATTCTTACAGGTGTTATGTAGGACTGAGTTGAGGCACATAGTATTGTTGGTCATGCACTGTTTTGGTTTAGGTCTAGGTTGTATTCTGATAGGTCACCCAAAGGGGCTATCCCTGATGGAGTCTGAATAGCTAACCATTACTATCTCTACTATGCCCTTATGAATAAGGATTAATATAATCTGCCCCAATTAGCATTTCAATGTTAGCTACTGTGCTGTTAGTGATATGTCTATCCGCATTTTGTAGTGTTTTCCCAAATGATTTATGGTTTGTTCTAGTTTGGGTATAACCAGTTTGTTTTGTCCTACTTTAGAAATAATAACTGCTTCAATTTTCTTGAATTTACTTCTAAATGTAGTTCCAGGTCAATTGTCTTATAGCATTTTTGTCCGAGTTATCCTTAAAAAGGACGCAATATTGAGGTTTTGTTCATTCGGGTTTGGTGTCAAACCCAATTTATTAACTACATTTTTGAAACAAAGTTTGTTGAGAACAACAGTCTATAAGACATCTCACTGGAGTGGTACTACCCTCACTATTCACTAAGTCCAAAGTAATAGTTGGTAAAAGAATCTCGGTGTTTCTTGTTACATTGTTGAACAAGCAGAATGTCCCATGAAAGTGGCATTTTCTTGATTACCTTTGTTTGGGGGAGGTATCTTTTGAGTTTGAGTATTATTGTTTGGGACACTTTGGTGAATCACACATGATGAGACATGTCGTAAACTTTACAAAACTTACCTTGAATCTTAACCTAGATTTACGTCTTCTTATAAGTCCCTGGCCAGTACACTTTTACACAGGTTCAACTGTTCACATCTTTTAGCCCTTTGGTTAAAATCTGAATATTGTCACAACCCAGTACTACTGTGTTCATTACTGCACAAAATTTGCAATGTGGGTGTAAGTGAGGCAGCAGTTACATTAAAGTTCTGTAATGTAGGTGTTCGTGTATTATAGTTGGTCACTTTGATTCTCCAGTATCAAGTTTTGTCTGTTTAGCTGTAGCTAGTGGTCTCTCTGGGAACAGTCTTTGGTTTATCCATAGTCTGGGTCTTATGTGTTGGAAAATCTCTCAAGTTGTAATTAATTAGGATATTGGGAAGTGTTTTCTATTTGTTCTAAAATAGGATAATTTCTCCCGTCTTTAGAATTAAATATCTTTAACCCTCGAAGGAAGGCAACTAAGTACTATGCTTTGTATAAGCCAAGATGAAGTTTTTAATATCTATTCATGCTAACCGTTGTCCTATAATAGCTTCTAATTTTGTATAAAAAATTCCTATCACTAGGTTATCTTTTAGGGTGCAAATTCAAAAATTTGTTGAGATAATTCATATACAATCATATCTTATTAATGTAATTACGTTTAAAAGATCAATAGCTACTTCATATGAATCCCCTACGGCTGGTAAATAGGCATTAGGTTATAGGCTGGCCTTAGGGAACTAGTTAAGTAACTAAACTTTTCAACAGTTGAAATATAAGTTTATTACTATAAATTCTCAAATTGTCAATTGAAAGATGGGAATTGTACCGGTCCCCTTCAAATGTTGGTACTAGCAAAATGGGAACTGAGCCTCAATTCTTGTGACTCAGGATTTTGCATGACACTTAAATTTGTTGAAGGTTAGCCCTACTTTGATTAAAATCAGAATTAGGTTTTTTTGGTGTTAAGTCAGTCAACCGAGACCGTAGCCCCTTATTTGCTGTTCAATTGAGCTTACCTGATCATCATCATCAGCGTAAAGGTCTATCAATTGTTCTTCAGCCATTTCGGATTCAACTAACTCTGAAATACTCTCATTAATGGCTATTATTTCCTTCTTTTTAATTCTAATTTAATAATTACTCTCTCTATATTTCCTTACCTGGTTGTGTAATATTGTTAAAAGTGTTCACAGCCTTTGTAACAGCTCCCAACTTTGCCCCCCTTTTCTTTTTTAACTTTTTCAATTATGCACTGTCCATGTCTAAGTCAAAATTGTTAACTGGGGATCGTTAATGAAATAGAGGACAAGAAGAAATACCAGAGAAGAGAGAGAACAGACAAAACAGTCAAGTTTAAATTTGGTTTAATCCCCCCCAAGTACTTATGTCACTCAGGTCTAAGCTTATAAGAGAATGAGATTCCTTAAATGTAAATGTTTCCTAGTTAGGCCCTAGGTGTAGACCTAATTAGGCTTGATTAGCTTAGGCTTAGGATTAGGCTAGACCATTTAGCCTAATTCTCAATTTTTGTTAAGTAAGGTTAAGGTTTGTAAATTCCCCACACACGGACCACCAATGCGAAAAATGCTCTGTATGAATTGGTCCACAATTAACCCCCCTTATATCTCCAGTCCAACTATAGAGTAGATCAAGTCTAGCCTAGAGGGGTCAGCCTAGAGATTCCGGAAATGGTCCAGAGCGGGCAGATAAATTGAGGTCCACAGTAGGATTCCTCACAAGATTAGGTTAGGGCAATCTACCTTCACCTTTGTTAAGCTATGAGTTGATGCGGGTCTTAGGCCACAATGTAGGCTAACTTGTCTGACCCAGCTTAATTTAATGTTATTAACTGTCTGGTGTAAAAACTCAAATGTCACTTACTTTTAGTTATGGAGTCTCTTTCCTCCGGTTGTCTCATTGTCGAGAGCGTACTTTGCTGGTACGTCCTCTCGCCCCGTTCTTCGTTTTCGTTCTCCCTTTGTTCTCCTCTTCGCGGGGCTTCTTGTACCAGCGTTGTCTTGGTTTATTCCTCAGTTGGTTTAGCGGTAATGTATCTCCATTACCGAGCACGCTCCTCCCACACAGTATATAAATACTAGTGTGGAGAATAACTCTGGTGAGCAACCAATTGGTTTCATCCACCCAGTTATTGACATAAAAGGAATTTATTAATTGTTAGATTAACTACCTACCTACTCAGTGAACATTTTCGTTACCTCCCAACTACCCACTCATAAGTTTTCCATAATTTAAATGAACTGTGCGGTCTGTTACAAAGGTAAGTTCACATAAAAATTCGTGATTATGCAACTCATTCTCCAGCTCAGTAGTATCAGATTTAACTTCTTTCCTTACGAACCGTAGACTCTCCTTTCGAGACAATAAAATTACTGTATAAAATTAAATAATTTATTTGGGACAATCTCGGATCGCATGTGGTCCGCGAGACACTAATTGAACAGCCGAATATGGCCGCATCTTCACATGATTTAGAAGTATATTACCAAAAACTGAATATCATCACGTTAATCTTAAAAAATGTGCAAGCCAATATGCTTAATTTATTTACTAATCTTATATCTGATTATACAGTATATTAAAGTACATAATAAACATTAAAATATAATTTAAGTTAATGACGTTTTTCTGCAGGTAATTTAATTCTCCTTCCAAACACTAGATGGCAGAAGAGGAAAAACGCTAGTAGTATACCCACAAAAATCCCGAGTGCAAATCAATTGCATGCAACATGATCAATAATTGCAACATTGCATGCAACTTGGTATGGGTTAAACCAGGGGTTCTCAAACTGGGGTACGCGTACCCCTATGGGTACATATTAAGGTTTCATGGGGTTACGAGAAGGAATGGACAAAATTTACGCGATATATATTTATTTCAAAATAATTCAAGTGAATATTCTAACAAATTTTGAAAACGCTTATTTCACTCATTGCCAGAAACTTCCAGAATTTTTATTTAAAGCTATATGAGGCGCTCCGCGCCAGATGTTCGTAAGCGCCAAAAATAAAAAAACGCCAGAAAACGCAGTTAAAGTTGGGGAATGAATATTAGACTGTATCTCTTGAACCATTGAAGATAGCGCAAAGGTGTTTATATGAAATTTATAGCTTTCGAACTCAGCTAACCGATGGGTTATATTAGAACATACTAATCACTTAATGATTAGTAGTAATTATGGATTAATTGAAGGGGTATCCAACAGAAACTGTGAAAAAGACTTTGTAAAATGCTATAATGACAATAAAATAGTATTCTCTACGCTTATGATTGAAAATTACGTACTTATGAGTTTCAAGAGATTAGGCTAATCATCACTAATCCCCAATTTAACTACATTTTCTGGCAAAAATATTTGTAAACCACGAATAATGCAAAAAACAATAGATAAAGTGGATATAGTGATCAATAGAGATTGTGTTTCAATAATCATATCATACAATACGCACACACTAATCAGTACTACTCACCACAGTCAACACCGAAGGCGTCTCTAATAGTAATAGTCAAGTAATTCATCCTCCTCGCTTCATACCACGCTATTACGGTCGGCTTGTAAACACGGTTAAATAGGGATTTCGACCTTATGGTTTCAGAGCCAGACGTTCTTATATCTCAACATTGGATAATATGGGAACTGAGCTTCACGCTGGTACAAAAATGAGTTTTAGCCCGCGGTGGCGCTTACGAATATCTGGCGCGGAGCGCCTCATATAAGCCTCGCTGAATATTTCTGCATCATAAACGTTATCAAAGCAGCAGTGTGAAGTGATTTTCTTTTTAAAATAAATTGACTAAGGAATTTGGTGAGTCATATAATGTTATTTTTTCAATTTCATATTATACTAAAATTAGATTGGCCAAATTTCAATTTTTATTATAAACGTCACAAATGTAGACCTGATAAAAAAAATTGCATCTAGCATGTGTTAAAAATTGTTATAAAATGTATGTTATCTAAAAATGTAACAACTGCCTTGTAATTTTAATTTTATTACAATTACAGGCATTGTGATATATATATGAAATTAAATGAAATGAAAAGGTTTATTGGCAGACTATAGTCCATATGACAAATATTATTAATACAATGACAGTTCATATACTAAGGATAGAAATATATACAATTGATTAGAAATAATACTGTAATGTCGAAGTTAAGTGGAGCTACAGACAGACGTTTTCGTACCAAGAAGTCCATAGCTTAGAGTATAAATGGCAGGACTCATGGATAGCTTGGATGATCGGGTTGGTTGATTTTTTAATTCTTTGCATTAGACTATGTTGAGCACGTCTTGTTACCTCCGGGAAGCTCGGGACATTGCGGGTGGCAAACATTTGCGAAGCTGAGCATCTCGGGGGTAATTTATGTAAGAGTCTAAAAGACCTGTTGTACAGCAAATTTAGAGTTCTGCCAGAACCTTTTTTATAATTCACCCACAGTTGCTGTCCGTATATATTACTGCAGAAAGTACGAAAGAGAGTGTCTTTAGCTTCACTTGTACATAATCGAAAGTTCCTTATGGTCATATTCGCTTTAGCACACAGGCTTCGAGATTGTTTTCTTATATCCGAATCATCACTCAAGAGCTGGTAATAGTTTGACCCAAATACTTAAACTCTTGTATTTCCTCAATTACCTCACCATTCATTTTAAACCTTATATCAGCTGGCTGATTACAGCTTTTAGGATGAAATTGCATAACCTTAGTTTTTGTAACATTAAAAAGAATATCATGTTTCTGCGAATACACTTCGCAGACTTTTAGTAGCTGATCCAGACCTTTAACAGAGGGACTTATTAACACCATATCATCGACAAACACTAAGTTATTTATCCTTGTGTTATCTATACACCATCCCACTTTTGCCTCATTAAGTGAAGCAATTAATCCGTCAATATACACATTAAACAGCATAGGGGAAAGCGAGGAGCCTTGTCTCACCCCGCAAGAGGAGCCAAAACACTCGGATAGTACATTGCCCCACCTAACAGTGAAAGATTGGTGGGAATACCAAAATTTCAATAAATTTAATATGTACATGGGAACCTTCCTGTCTTCTAGTTTTGCAAATAAAATATTGTGGTTCACCCTATCATATGCCTTACTTATATCTAGGAAACAGCTATAAATAATTGAATTACTGTCAATGTATTAAGATATTGTTTCTTTAAGTACATAGATACACAGGTCAGTTGAGTGGGACCTTTTAAAGCCAAACTGATTAGGAGATGTCCATAGGAAATCATTTAATCGGAGTAACAAGAGTTTTTCTAGTAGTTTCGAGAAGCAGGAAGCGACAGCAATAGGCCTGTAATTATTGCTGGACAGAATGTCTCCGTACTTATTTTTGACCACGGGCAAGATATATACCCTCATGAACTCTGCAGGGATATAGCTATGAGCCAGCATGGCTGATAGGAGCAATGATATATGCAGACATACTACGTCATTTGCATATTTTAAGTGCTCATTCGATGAGTCATCTACCCCTGACGCAGAACCAGTCTTTAACTCTTTAATTGACCTCTTTACTTCAGAAAATGATATCAAAGTATTTTCCCTTGTCCCTCCCACGATCGTTTCCCTGCAATCTATCTTAAGATTATCCCTACTCAACCTGTTAAGAATGTTAGAATAGTGGTTTTTCCACAGCTTTGCAATTTCATCCTCCCCCGACACCCCATCGATTGTCGAAGGGAGGACATTTTTGACACCCGTTTGATTCTTAACAAATTTCAAAATTTGTTATTATCGTTATTTATGCGAGCTTCACAGGCTTTTGATGCTCGAATAGACTCTTCTTCCTATTTACATCGCCTTATGTCCGCCTTATACTGACCCCGACTTCTACAGTACACATATTCAAGTATACTGGTCCTAATCTGGGTCTACCATGAAAGCACCACAAATCATAGGCGTCTTTCGATTCCTTCTTCAGGTTGCAATAAAATCATTCCATCCAGGAATAATCTTAGTATGATAGTTGTAAGATTTAATCAGGGGGCTTCCTGCTTCTCTTAACAGGGATATTATCTTACTATAATACCTATCTATGAGTTTACAGTGAGAATCATTTGAGCAAGGATTATTACAGGCAAGGTGCAAAATTTCTAAATTATTAAAGAGGTGACTTGTTCTGTCTTTGTATTCTATTCTCTGCTGCATCGTAACATTGAACCAATCGACGCGATTATTCTTACCTATTGAGTTCTTGTTAATCGTGTTGCGCATAAATTGGTAACGTTAATTAATATTTCTAATGGTCTATGATCAGAAAGAAGGAAATCATGCAGAATATGAACTCTAACAATTCGATCCTTTAGATTATTACTAGTGAGACAATGATCAATCTACCTGGTGGTATCACTCATATCACTAACGTATGTAAAATTACAACTGGCTACCCTTAATACATCTACATCACTTATAGTTAAACTGGCCGACTCGCACATGTTACCCAATTCTACAAAGAATTCCGAGTCCACATGTGCGTTAAAGTCCACCATTATTATACAGTGAGAATATTTGGGGTTATCTGATAATGACTTAATTTTGTACAGCAAATCAATGCATTCATCTAGATTACTGCCGTTGTTATATGGTAAATAGCAGTTTACGATTAATATGCAATCATTTTTCACTTGTAATTCAATGCCTAACAACCTTACATTATCGCTTGTTAAAAATTTTATATGTTTTGACAAATTTTTCCTTATTAAGAAAGCAACACCACCAAAAGGCCTACCGTACATTAATTCATCTGACAAGTCTACTGCTGATGACGCATAGTACATAAAGTTATATATATATATATATATATATATATATATATAATATATATATATATATATATATAGTGGCGCATAATAGTGGTGCATATAGTAATAATGTAATTTTAATTTTACTGCAATTACAGGCATTGTGATGGCATCTGCAACTAGGAAACGTCGGTATAACGAAAACTACATACAGTATGGGGTTCTCATCTATTATAAAAAATGGGATCGATCTGTATCAGTGTGTTACATGCAACAAGGTGTTCTCATTATATTCACTAAAGCCAAGTTTCTCCAAGAGACACTTAAGCGGCTGCCATACAGAACTTGTTGATAAGGACATTCCCTTCTTGAAACGAAAAGAAGCGGGAAAGAGAGCACGTTTTGATCGATCCGGAAGCATTACGCGTCTGATACATGGTATCGTTAAGAATAGCAAAGGAAAAAAAACCTCACAGCATTGCCGAAAAATTGATTATCTCTTGCTGCAAAGATATAGTTCGTTGCATGATCGGAGACTCTGCAGAGAATAAGGTAGCATTATTACCTCTTTCAAATGATACTGTCCAACGGAGAATCTTAGAGATGTCGGAGAACATCAAGCACCAAGTAGTTGCTGAAATACGTGAAGCACTCTTAAGCAAATTTTCAATTCAGCTCGATGAATCGACAGACGTGGACAGCTGTGCCCAACTACTCGTCTTCGCGCGATATATAAATGGCGGAGACTTCAAAGAAGAATTCCTGTTTTGTCATGCTCTCGAATCTAGTACTAGAGGAGAAAACATTTTCTTAGGTCTCTAAATTTTTCAAAACCGAGGAACTAATTTGGGAAAATGTGTGTGCTTGCACAACGGATGGAGCACCTGCGATGCTTGGCAAGCATTCGGGATTTCTAGCAAAAGTGAAGGAAGCGAGCCCCGATTCAAAGCATCTTCATTGCATGAATCACCGATATGCTCTGGCATCTAAAACACTCCCACCAGAACTAAGATTAGTTCTTGATGATGTCGTTCATATGGTGAATGCTATCAAGTCTAATGCTCTCAATACTCGTCTCTTCCACCTACTTTGCTCGGAGTTTGGTGCAGATGAAGAAGTCATGCTATTTCACACCGAGGTACGCTGGCTGTCACGGGGAAATGTGGTAGCAAGAGTTGAGTAATTGAAAAACGAGCTGACTGAATTCTTCAAACGAGATGGCAAAACAAAGTCTTCAAATTTTGCCAAAAAATTGTCAGATAACCAGTGGCTCATGAAGTTAGCCTACTTAAATGACATATTCTTACGTCTAAACACGTTGAACAAATCGCTTTAAGGTAAGCACACCACCGTGATTGATTTCATGGACAAACTTGCAGTATTCAATATGAAACTGAAACTGTGGGAAACAAAAGTGAAAGACAGAAACTTTTGTATGTTTGAGCATCTTAGCGATGCGCTTGAGAATAATGAGGAAAATGCTGAAATTCATATGACTCAGCTAGTGTTGGCGCATATTTCCTCTCTGCTGTTGGAGTTCCAGTCATATTTTCCAGAACTGAACGAATTGGATTTAAAATTGATAAGAAATCCATTCATCGTTGACGTGCACTTGCTCATAGAAGATTTGCAGGATCAATTTATTGAGTTGGTGAATGACTCTACAGTCCGAGATGCATTTGAAACTCTTTCGCTGACTAAGTTCTGGTCCAAAATGAGCGAGCCTTATCCTGCTGTAGCTAATATAGTGGTGAAGTTTGATGCGCTGAAACAGGCAGTTGAATTTTATGAAAATTTCTTAATGGAGATCTATCTGTCATTAAAGTTATTGGGAGAGACGAGAACCTAAGGAGAGGCGGAAACAAGTTCTTGCAACAAGATTGGTCACATATGCAAATATTTCTACTCAACTGTAGATTTTTGCAATACTTCCATCACTACTGCCACCAACGAGCGGTCCTTCAGCGCTCTAAAATACCTGAAAATATACCTTTAGAGCATTATGAATGAAGTGCGTTTGAATGGACTGGCGATGTTGTATGTTTACCGTGATGATTTTTGCAATACTTCCCATCACTACTGCCACCAACGAGCGGTCCTTCAGCGCTCTAAAATACCTGAAAATATACCTTTAGAGCATTATGAATGAAGTGCGTTTGAATGGACTGGCGATGTTGTATGTTTACCGTGATCTAAAGTTAGCTCATGACGAAGTCATAGATGAATTTTCGCGTGGGAACAGACGCCTTAGCTTCCATTGAAGTCTGAACTCATTGTTATTACTCAGTAACTGAGACAGCAATTGTCCTTCTTTTTTAATAAACTTGCCGATCCACATTCACTGTTATTTTTTATGGTAAACTGTGATTTTAGCCTGCAGTTCTTAATTTCAGGATATCAAATTTTCACCCTTTTCTCTACTCTGGCTATAACTCACATCTGGGCAATGCAAGGGAGATAATGAAGTAGAAGTTCAATCTATACTAATATTTATGACGGTCGAACTGCGAACTTTCTTTGTCTCTTATGGCCGGCCAAACCACTCACCAGATTTGCATGAGACTTGGGGGATAGTGGTAACTGATGCCGAGGAAGAACATAGGCTATGTGACGTCAGCTTCCAAGGTCATCTGAGGCCGCTGGAGGCCTCTGTATTCTGGATTGGATGAAAGATAGTGACGTCATAGACACGTCATAAAAGATAGTGACATAAAATGGGCGGAACTCTATCATAGACACGTCATAAAATAGGCGGAGCTCTAGCATATATATAAGAACATAGGCTATGAGGCGTCCGCCTCCGAGGTCATATATATATATTATATATATATATATATATATATTATTAGGGTAGGTTGATTTTGGAACTGTGATCTTGGACTAGTCTAGATAGAAAGGTATTAATGTATAAAGAACGTTGCACCAACTCATATTTGTGAAAATGATTGTATTTTTTGAGGATTGTTAATTATTTTATTTTTAAGTTGTAAAATTGTCGAATTTTACGCATAAAATCGCGCGCGCGGCATTCGCGCAATGTAAACAAACAAAATATCGGACCTTATTTCATCAAAATAATCAATAAAAATTCGGCTTTTTTAACAAAACGATGCTTGAAACTTATTGTAAATGTATTATACAGGGTGTCCCAAAAGTCTCCATACATAGGGAAAATTAGTACTTTTTAGCAAAATGTAACTTTATTTACAAAACATTCTCTACATGATTGCCATTTCTTTGTAAACACACACGGATGCGTCTCTCCCACTCATGGTGAACTCGTGTTAACACATTTGGTGTTATGGACGTAATGTACCAGGAAAAGATACAGAACATGGATCGCCTAAAGGAACGCATTCGAAGTGCAATTACGTCCATAACACCAAATGTGTTAACACGAGTTCACCATGAGTGGGAGAGACGCATCCGTGTGTTTTTACAAAGAAATGGCAATCATGTAGAGAATGTTTTGTAAATAAAGTTACATTTTGCTAAACAGTGCTAATTTTCCCTATGTATGGAGACTTTTGGGACACCCTGTAGATGTTTATTAGTGTATTATTTTGTATTTTTTAATGATATTTACCTATAAAATGTGTATTAAATTAAGTTATTTTATGATGCGTTCATTTAATTGTGTTTATTTTCAGATGTTTCATAAAAATGGGTAAAAAACGGGTCTGCAGTGTTAACTCGAAGTGATAGTGCCAAAAAATTCAGTGGCGAGCCTTTCCCTTTGGATAAAACAGAGCCTCCTACCCAGTGGTGTAGTGCTAAATAAAGAAGTGAGGGAACGCACTTTGAAAGTGTTACTCAGATGCGGGGGGGACAATGGCGAGCGCGGCGAGCCCATACAGCTGGGGGTCCGGGGGCACTGTAAGCCCCCCGGGAAATCTTTTGAAATCTGACCAATTTCAGGGATATTTTGAGGTCATATGCACTGGATATTAGGATATATTCCAAGGTTGAAGATGCAGTATTTCCAGTGTCATTAGATATACGACATCCAGTACGATCAATAAAAATAGCTAACAACTGGAATGATTAACTAAAAAAAAGTTAACAACTGGTACGCCGTGGTGACTGTTTCACCAGATCTTTATAGGCTAGCATTGCCTCAGTCGAAGCTAAAAGAAATGAAGCAGTTAATGATTCTTTCTCATATTTCTTCTAGGGGTGGGAATTAAAATTTCATGACGTTAGAGATTTGTAAGTTCGGATTTATTTGAAATAGTGAGGGAACGCCGTTCCGTCTACCAAAAAAAGTAAGGGAATGCCGTTCCCACGAGTTCCCACAGCACTACACCACTGCTCCTACCCTCCGCCAAGTTATTCAGTACAGTTATTTCCTCCAAAACAGCCACCCGGACTTGAAAGACTATGATATTGCTAAAATGATAGCAAAGGATGTGATTGAGATCTGGCAGGCAGTGAATCCGCGGCTGCCCCTGTATGAGGAATATTATGTAGTGAAATTGGTGGATAAAGTGTGCTTCAAGAAAGCAAAAGAGATAAACAGGAAATCTCTTTCTACAGTCCAGGAGCAGAATCTGGAGGAAAAGCTGGATAAACTTTCTGACATTTCTGCTTGCACCTGTAAGCTACCTGTTCGTCCCTGTGATGACAATGCTGTGAAGTGCAAGAAGAAAACTGTCAAACACAGCACATAATCTGCACTTGTCCTCCCAGTAAGAAGGTAATGCTATTATTTTTTTGAACTTTTAACTGGCCTAACTTAGTGCGATTAGGTGCCTTTTAAATGGAAGGAAATTCAATGCTTGTAATTGAAAAATATCCATTTTCCTCCTGTAATCTTCCTTTCCCCACCCCTGGTAATAGAAATTAATAATCAATTTTTTTTTCAGGATTTTATCTCTTATTTTAGATCCGCTATTTAATATATTTTAATATTTCAGGTTCCAGTAGAGGAGAGGGAATACTTGAGAGATCAGAGGGCCAAAATAGGACCCAAGGGCTCTTTCCAGCTGGGATCTGTGGATAAAGCTGCTGTGAAGAGAGACCAGAGGGCTGCAGCCGAAGCAGAAAGATTACAGAGCCAGATTCAACAGCAGCAGGAAGTGGATTTGGCCACTTTTGCCTCCACACCTTCACAAGATATTTCTTTTGAATCCAGCTCAGGAGAATCAGGAGGGGTAATATATTTTTTTTCTTATATCTTATCCCATTTTTACCCAAATTTATCCCTACTTTTTGTCCCTATTTCCCCCCTTTTTGCTTTAGTAATTTATTCTTTTTTTTCGCCCATTTTCGCCGACTTTTTACCTGAATTTTTACCCCCTATTTTCCCCCATTTTCGTTTAAGTAATTTATTCTTATTTCCGCCCATTTTCGTCGATTTTTACCCATATTTTTCCCTACTTTTTCCCCCATTTTCGCTTTAGTAATTTATTTTTTTATTTTCATTTCAGCCATCTGGTGGTGAAGCTGAAGAGTTCAAGCCAAGGAGGCACCCAAGTGTAGGTTACAGCTTTTTGAAAACCTCCAGATATGCCATGGAACTGATCAGGGGTGATGTTTCTTCCAATCTTGGGGCAAGTCTTGCTAATGCCTTCCTCCTGGACTTACAAGCTATGGACCTGCTTAAGCCTGGCCTTGATGTGAAACAGATAATAGTTGATAATTGAGGCCTTCCTTTGCTTCTAAGGGCTCTTACAGTGAAAATTATGATGATCTTGGGATCTAAATGTGTCTATTTGACTCTGTACGTTTTTTTTACTTTTTTTCAATAAAATTGTAACTTTTTTCAGGATTTTTTTATGAAAATAGCATGTTTTTTTCGGCCGAAAATTGCAAAAATGCATATTTTTCGGTACGATTTTTTGACGATTTTTGAAACGGTTTCCTCAAAGAACGGTTAAAGCTAGGGATCTGAAATTTTTTGTCAGTTATTATCATATTAGGCCCTGACTATCTCGACTTGTCCAAAGTCGCTATCTAAAAAAATGCGGAAAATCAACCTACCTTAATATATATATATATATATATATATATATAGGGTGAACCAAAAGTAGGTGGACAGTAAATGATAACGTTTATTTTGAGAATACATATACAATTATATTTAATTTTTTTGTATACTATAATACAAAATAAAAAAAAAAATTAACTTATACCAATACAATACAAAAGCACTGAAAATTTTATCAACGCAGGTGCTCAAATTGCTGTCCATCACAATTTACACAGCTTTGAAGTCTACCTTTCACACTTCGACAAACATTTTTGCACAAGTTTCTTTGTGCATTAATTTCTTGAAATGCATCTCTGATGTAATTTTTCAAATCACCAACACTTCGTGGTTTTCGACTATAAACTTTGTCCTTGAGTACTCCCCAAAAGAAAAAATCCATTGGGGTAAAGTCAGGTGAACGTGCAGGCCATTCAATTGGACCTCTTCGGCCGATCCATTTCTCGGGAAATGTTTCATCAAGATACTCACGGACTGCTCTTGAATAATGTGGAGGGGCCCCATTTTGTTGGAAATAGAGGTCATGTGAATTAGGCTGTTGTTGTAAGTGTGGAACAACTTCATTCATTAGAATTTCGAGATACTTATCACCTGTGACTGTTCCATCAACAAAAATTGGTCCTAAAACACCAGAACTTGAAATACCACCCCAAACAGTGACACCAGGCTGGTTTAGTTGCTGCTCTAATGTTAAATGCATGTTCTCACTATACCAGTAAACACAATTATGTCGGTTAACATGACCTGATAATTTGAAAGAAGCCTCATCAGTCCACACAATGTTATCTAAAATTATTGGATTTCCTTCAATTTCGTTCAGCATGATCTCACTAAATTGCAGCCGCCTGTCTGGGTCATCCTCCAATAAGCCATGAATTAGCCGTGGACGATAAGCTTTCAACCCAATAGATTTCAGAATTCGTATAATAGAGGTTTGTGAAATGTCCAGTTCTGCTGCGGCTCTTCTGGTGGACTTTTTGGGACTGTGAACAAATGCTTCGGCAACAAGTTGCTTATTGTCCTCTGTGCAAACTGTTTTGGGTCGACCAGTTCTTGGGGCATTAAGAATTGAGCCAGTGGCATCAAATTTGTCACGAATGCGGTAAATGGTTTGTCTCTTTGGGGCTTCAGTACCAAATGTTTCAACCCATTTTGTTCTAACAGTTTCAGTATTTTGAGATTTCCAATACTCTTTTAACACCCATTTTCTGGCATCAGTATTTAGATTATTTGCCATTATGGGTTTCTGAACTATCTGAAAAGAAAAAAGATTAAATTTAAATAAATTTAGTTATAATATTTAATATAATATAACACAAACACCATAGTTATAATGAACACCATAGTTATAATATAATATAACACAAACCCTATTCAACCTACTGTCCACCTACTTTTGGTTCACCCGTATATATATATATTTTAATTGTGAAATTCATCCATATTTTATATATATATATATATATATATATATATATATATATATAATTGTGAAATTCATCCCATATTTTATATATAATATATATATATACAGGGTGTCCCGTAAGTCTGGACCCATAGGGAAAAATAATAAAATTAAAAAATAGTCAAAAAATTTATTACATAATCTGTTCAAAGTGTCCGCCGTTGTGTCGCACACATAGTTGAAGACGTAATCTCCACTGCGACAGCACTTTCTGAATCACAGTCGCAGAAATTTCTTGACACGCCTCCACAATGCGTGCTTTAAGGTGGAAAATGTTCTGAAGTTTGACCTCGTACACTTTGGCTTTCAAGTGGCCCCACAAATAAAACTCCAGCGGAGTAAGATCATAATAAAAAAATAATAAAAATAATAATAAAAATAATAAAAAATATATTATAAATAAATTTTTGGACTATTTTGTAATTTTATTATTTTTCCCTATGGGTCCAGACTTACGGGACACCCTGTATATATATATTATATATATATATATATATATATATATATATATATATACAGGGTGTCTATAAATGATTACTCTGATTAAAGCATGCTATAACTTTTAAATAAACACTTGTATTTAAACAGAGTTTCAATCATAAGGAGATAAACATACAAAATTTTGATACATAGTTAATGAACTTAATAAGCTTCCACATGTGCACCCCTAGTGGCACGTAAAATGTCTAAACGGTATTCACACTCACGCCACACATTTTCCAACATTTGTGGGTTAACTGTTGCAATTGCATCCGTAATGCGTTCTCGCAATGTCCTGATATCTGGAACAACTGTTGCATAAACCAAATCTTTAACATGACCCCAGAGAAAGAAATCCAGCGGGGTAATGTCTGGTGATCTTGGGGGCCATGGGATTGGCCCGTCTCTGCCAATCCATCGATTTGGAAATGTTGCGTCGAGAGTTTCACAAACAACATGCGCCCAATGAGGGGGTGCCCCATCTTGATGGAAGATGACAGTTGGCTGCCTGTCCTGCAGCTGGGGGATGGCGTAATTGGTGAGCATATCCAGGTACACAGTTGCAGAAACAGTGTTCTCAGCGAAGAAGAAAGGACCAATTATCTGGTCATGCATTAGTCCACACCAGACATTGATCTTCGGACTGCCCCGAGTATGCTCCCTTACGGCACGTGGGTTTTCCGATCCCCAAATACACACATTGTGTCTGTTGACTCTACCACTAAGATGAAACGTAGCCTCGTCTGAAAAGCAGACACGTAACAAGAAGTCATTATCCTCGTCAATGCTGTTCAAAATGTTAATAGCGAATTGTTCACGTTTTGGACGGTCATCAGGCTTCAGTTCTTGAACAATTTGTGCCTTGTAGGTGTGTAACTTCAAACGTTTGTGTAACACCTTGTGCACCGTAGACTTCGGTATCTTTAGTTGGCATGAAGCTTGTCTCACCGAGTTCCTTGGTGACCGTATGAAAGCAGTTTGAATGTTTTCCACCGTCCCATCGGAAACTGATGGTCTACCACTGCTCTTTCCCTTTTCCACGTTTCCAGTTTCCAAGAATTTTTTCATCCACGACTTAATTAACTTCACATCAGGTGGATTCTTTCCATACTTTGTTCTGAACCTTCGCTGAACACTGACAGGAGATTTTGTTTCTGCAAGCCACACAACACTTGTGCCTTCTCTGTCACAGACGCCATCTTAACTGAACAGCTACTACAGCGCTCCTAGCGGCGAATACGGTAGACGAAACACACCAGCACAGAAACTCTATGCGTGTTCGAGATCACCTGTAAAAAGAAAACGGATGTAAGATTCGTCATTAAAACATGAGAGCATACTGTTTTCAGGGTAAACATTTATGGACACCCTGTATATACACAGTATATTGAAACGTACAGTAAAATTATTGAATGGCCGGTTAAGTTAATTGAATACCCGGTTAAGTCAACTGTACGCCCTTGACGATTGGTTAGGTTAAGTCATGATATTTTCGAAACCCACGGTAAAATTATTGAATGCCCAGTTAGGTCAACTGTACGCCTTTGACGATTGGTTAGGTTAAGGCGTGGTATTTTCGTTAAAAGTAACGAAAGTAACGACTTAACCTAATCAATCGTCAAGGGCATATATATATATATATATATATATAATATATTATATATTATATATATATGGTTCAACTTCCACCCGGGCAACGCCGGGTCGCCCCGCTAGTTATACGGGTGTCAGGAAATGATTGCCCCCCCCCTGTAGAGCAAAAACTAGAAGAGATAGATAAAAACCGGCGAGACCACTTGAAAAGCGTTAAAATCTGAATAAAAACCATTATATTCTATTCCTGTGATTTTAATTCTTACCATTTTTTCCCCACAGAAACCATGGCATCATCTATTTTGAACGATTCAGAGAAAAAGCGAGTTCTTGACCGCATTCGAGCTGTCACAGTTCGTGAAGCAAAGGAAGCTGGTGCAACTTTCATAACTCGACACTGGGTGGCTGAGAGATTAAAAAGATCAGAAGACTTTGTCAAAAGGAATTGGAATAAAAATCCTGAAGATTGTGAAACAGAATTTCGAGGAGGAAGACCGGAGAAATTATCTCAAGAATCGAAAGATATTGTGCTTGCTGCATCACGGCGCCGAAAGAAGAGCTGCTCTGAGGTAGCGAAAGAGATACTTATCCGTCGTGGTAAGATAGTCAATCGGCAACTTGTGCATCAATTTCGAGTTCGCCAAGGCTTGAGTGCTTGGCATGAAATAGCTAAGCCACGGAAGAGTGATTTTAATATTGAAGATCGGCTATGGTTTTGTGATTATCTTGAGGAATGGACGGAATACGATTTCCTTCACTTGGTAGTCAGCGATGAATTCTTCGTTTATGTCTCCAGAAAACCAAATTTTCAGAATGATCGGGTTTGGGCAACAACTCCTGATGAAGTCCCAGATGACCAGAAGTATCGAGAAATAGTAAAAATCCAGCATGTGTGGGTGTTTTCATTATGTTCTCTATTCGGAAGCTCATCTGGGTTATCAAACCAAGAGGAACCAGTTGGGATGGGCTTTATTTTCGAAATGTAATTTTAGCCCAACATGTAATTCCGTTTTTGAAAGACCCCGAGTGTGTTTTGGATGTTGAAAAGGCAACCTTTCTTCACGACAAAGCCCCCTGTATGAAAGCACTTGCGACTCAACAACTGCTTAAGGACAATAACATTGATTTTTTCGGAAATAATGAATGGCCTGGCAATTCTCCCGATCTTAATGTCTGTGAACATGTCGGATCCATCATGAAGGATCGGGTGGAGTCCTTAATGCTGGAACAACCCATTCAGAATCGGTATTCAACAGAAATTATGACTGCAAAGATCAACGAAGTCCTTGAAGAAATGAGTCAAGATACCGATCTCTTTGAGACACTTCTGGGATCATACCCCAGTCGATTAATGGCCGTCAGAGCTGCAAATGGGGGCAACACCCGATATTAAAACAAGTGTTTTTTATTCAAAATTAAACGCTCTTTCGCGTGGTTTTGTCTGTTTTTTTCTATTCCTTTCAGTTTCTTCTGTACAGGGGGGGGGGCAATCATTTCCTGACATATAAATAGAGCTAATCTTCCCATTTTAATTACATATATGCGAAGATAAAAATTAAGAATTTGCCTTTTCAAATTCCTGGGTACGCCACTGACCGAACCTCTTCCATGTTTAATTGTTGGTTTCGAGCAAGGCTCTTTATAGGTTCCAGTTGTTCGTCGTCTTACATACTGTTTTCGATTACATCGAAATAAATGAAACACTCGTCCGTCCAAAGCACCTATGATCATTTTTCTATATTCCAATTTCTGTGTTTTTCGCGCATCCTACAATCCTTAGTGTTATGTGCATGTTTGTCGCTAACACCCACCTACGAGCGGAGCAACGAAGGAATGGATTTTTTTTTCATTCTTGGGGATCACCTCGGAAGGACGTCATACCGGGAGAAATTTGGGAATTCTTCGGGAGAAATGATGAGATGAGAAACCTTTTCTATACGGGTAAGTAGAGCTGTATGGGAACAATATATATATATATATATATATATATATATATATATATATATATATATATAGAAAGAGAGAGAGAGAGAGAGAGTATAAAAGTAATCTGAAATTTTTAAGTTTTTATATAAAAACAAAACTGTCAGACAACAACAAAGCTGTCAACAAAACTGTCAGAAGCAAAAAGAAATAATTGAGTCAGGAAAAGGATATCGAAATATTTACCCCTTTTTTATTTGTTACAGAGCAATTACAAATAAGAATGAACAATATGTAACGAATCCTGGCCTAATCCGAAATTATCATCCGCCTTCAACTCGTAATTAACGCTGTTGAATGGGATTTGTGATTTGCACTGCTCACGTAGGAGGGCACTGCGAGTCAATTTTTGTATGAACGATTATGAATGAACTTTTATGATAAGACTGTAATTATATCAGACTAGGGTTGTCAGACTTCAAGCTACTGAAGTGCTGGATTTTACTTAAGACATCTACTCCAAGGCTACATTATAAAAATGTGTGAGAAATGTGTGAGATTGTTATTTATAAGTCCTACTTTAAGTAACTTCAGTTTATTTCGAAATCCACTGTCGTGGCCATATAAGGTAGATATATTTTGCTGTTTTGTTGGAATTTCAAATTAAGTTCATTTAAATGAATTGTGAGGTTTGTTAAAAAGGCAAGTTCAGAGAAATTCAATGATTATGCAACTCATTCTCCATTTTTGTCGTATCAGATTTAACTTCTATTCATTCCTTACAAACCGTAGAATCTCCCTTCGTAAGGAAAAGAAAATTACTGTATAAAATTAAATAATTTGCTTGGAACAATCTCGGGCCGCATGTGATCGGCGAGACACAAGTTGAACAGTCCTGTAATTAGACTACTATGGCCGTATATTCGCATGATTTAGAAGTACATTACCAAAAACTGAATATTACCACATTAAATTTAAAAAATGTGCAAGCCTACATGCTTAATTTACTTGCTGATCTTATATCTGATTACATATTAAAGTACATAATAATAAACAGTAAAATATAATTTAAGTTAATGACGTTTATCCGCAAGTAATTTAATTCTACTTCCAAACACTAGATGGCAGAAGAGGAAAGACGCTAACGCAAGAAAGGGCGGGATTCGGATCTTGTTATAAATTCTTTGCAACAAACAACACGATTTACTGTATATCTAGTTGGTCTACGCTTGAATTATAATATGGAGTGGGGTTGGAGTCTTTCACCTAACTGAGGGAGTAGTAAAAAAGGCTAGGTCTTCTGGAGGAAGAAAAATTTTAATCGAGTGAGACCTTAACATTTAAGTAGTTTTTGTTTTGGTCCAACTAATTTGAAATCAAGTTAACTCAATTGCAGCGTTCATTTGGTCAAAAACTCAGGGTTCGACTAGACTTGACTTGAGGTTTGTTCGAGTCAGATCTCAGGGTGGTTTCAGAAAAGAAGTTACTTTTTGTAAACAAACATTTTGTCGTCTGCAAAACCAAAGGTATTTTAAGAATTCATTGCATTAATTAGGGCTCATATATGTTATACATGTTATAATTTATAATCGAAGTAAAGCCGCGCCCTGATGACCATTATGTTTGTGTAATTTCATTCATTCAATAATTCCCAAGCTATGTATGACTCGTTTCCTTCCAAACGGAATTCACACGCAGTGACGCAGACGGTTTCTATGATTTCACTTGGGAAAAACAGTTGTTAAGAAGCTTGGTTCTACAATGTTCTCAGGTGAAGTCAATCGCTTGCATGATGTCGTAGCCAGGTTCCGTTCCTTTGACTATATAAGAAGGGGATCAGCGCCCTTAAGGTAGATCCCTGGAAGGTGGGTCTCCGGGCTGAAATGGCGTGTTTTCGGTCCGTTAACGGGAATTGCTTTTGGATATTGGAAGATTAATGGGGTTTCAATTTAAGTCTGACTATAGAGAAAGAACAGTAGCTTAGCAATTGATTCATATAAGCTTGGAGACTCAGAACGGACAAGGGTGTCTTAGAGGGGTCTCTGACTTATTTCATATTTTACAATGAAGAAAAAGTAACTATTATAATTATGAAACTTTTATTATTATTATTATTATTATTATTATTATTATTATTATTATTAACTCTGTTCTGTGTAAAAAGAAACATTTGATTCACTCTAATCAATTATATTTATCTCGCCTAAATTCAAATTAAAAATTGTATAAGCCGTTGTGTTTAATTTCTACTTTTTGGACTTTGATAACTGGGAAAAAAAAATCATGGACCCACACAATACTCCGTGATTGTGGGAATACGAAGAGTAAACTATTTCTGCATCCAGGAGTCCGAAAGTAATACCCTCTCTTGAGTAACATTTTTAAAATTTTATTAAAATAGCAATTACAAGAGGAACCAAATGACAATTTGGTTGCTGAGTCTACGATTCATGAGAATTTTGGTGGCATCAAACTTGGCTTCATAAGTCTACTGGAAAGTCACTGGTACACCTCAACGTGGGCACCGTCTTTTTGAAACAAGCGAGCCACCGTTTTACGCATTCTTGGCCGACATTGGACAACATTTCGGGAGTAACAGAAGCACACGCATTCCTGATCCGTTCTTCTAGTGTGGGGAGGACTCGCGGCTTGGTGGCGTACACTTTGCTCTTAATGTAGCCCCATAAAAAGAAGTCGCATGGGGTAAGATCAGGCGAGCGAGCAGCCCATTCGATGGGACCACGGCGACCAATCCACCGATCCGGGAACTGCTTATTCAGAAATGAGCGAACCTCACGCGAGTAATGAGCAGGGGCACCGTCTTGCTGGAAAATGACTTCTGGCATATCAGCTACAGCTGACAGTTGGGGGATGCAGAACTCCTGAAGCATACGAAGGTAATTGTCTCCGTTGACGTTCACGGAATTTCCATCTTGATCTCGGAAGAAGAACGGACCAATCAGCCCAGCTGAGGAGATGGCACACCAGACGACCAATTTCGGCGTGTCCCTTTCATGTTCACGGATCTCCGCAGGATTGTGAGTTCCCCAGATGCGGGTGTTGTGCCGATTGACGCGACCAGAAAGGTGGAAGAGAGCTTCGTCGCTGAACCACATGTGCTTCAGGATCGATGGGTCTCTTTCGTAGTGATGCAGCAGTGTCTCACACATCTCCACCCGGCAATCGTAGTCTTGAGTTTCCAGCTTCTGAACCACCTGGATCTTGTACGGATACAGCTTGAGACTACTCCGCAAAATCCGTTGGATAGATGTCGCGCTGATGTTCAGTTCCGCAGCAGCTCGCCGAATGGACTTTCCTTGACTCTGAGTAAACGCCTCACGGACAGTTTCGACATTCTCCTCACTCCGCCCACTTCGAGGTCTTCCTGATCGTGGTTTGTCCTTTACGGATCCGGTCTCCATAAACTTCCGGTGGGTGGCGACGATGGTGTTCCTATCCGGTGCATAATGCTGTCCGTAGACTGCCCGGAATCGTCGCTGCACTTCGACCACAGATTGAAAAACCTCCTGCCATGCAGCGATTTTACACCTCTGCTCTAGAGTCAGCATGGTAGCAGAAGAAAACGGAGCAAAACTTCAAATGTAGACTCAAAACAATTCTCAACTACTGATTAAGAGTTTACCACAAGATGAACGTCATTGGTCGATTAGATGCAAAGAAAATTGAAAATCAAATTAGTGAGGGACTTTTGAAACACCCGGTATATATATATATATATATATGATAAAATACATATCAATGTAAGAAAGCTATGCTAAATTAAATTTATGCATTATAAGCCTTAAGTAAAGAACTGGCCTTGCATCACTGCAGTTTTGGTTCTATATTAGCTGAATCTGGCTTAGATGCGACGAGCTCAGAGTCTAAGCCTTGTTTCATCTTATCGTGAGCTGGATTCATCATGAAAGCTTAAAATTAATACTTTGCTGTCCTGAGAATCTATTCCATTGGCTAAGCCTTTAACCCCATGGACTACTAAGTAGACCTAGCTAAGAGTGTATGAACGGAATTGAGTTTTGTTTACATTTTGCGTCACAAATTCAAGTTGATGCATTCTTTTGGTCCACAAATCTGGCTTGAAGACATTGAAAGAATGTAACTTCGTTAAGTCAACTCAGGAACAAAAAAAACAACCCGGCTCTACTTCACGCTCATAAGCCACTTAGATTCTGTGTGCTGCTCCATAAATTTGGTCTAGTCAGGACACGCTTCTACAAAATTTCATACTTTCTAGTGAAATTGAGAGAAAGCCAGTTAGACCATAAATTTACAAAAAATACCTAACCTATCAAGATTTTGAGCTTCATTTGCAAATCCAATGAAACCAAATTTCCAAAGTGCACTAAAAAGTTGTGATTCGAGAGTTTAAAATAAACGTTAAGGTCTCAGTGGTTTAAAAAATTCAGTTAAAAACATTTTGCATGAAATCATTTAAATGTTATAATGGGATCGTGGACTAACGGACTAGCGGAAGCGGTCAGGTCAGTCAGGCTTTGGCCTAACCAATATTCAGGTAAGCCATAGGGTTGATGTTATGATGGGTGTTCTGCGAAGTCTGGGGCTAAGAATGGGATGGCAATAACCATAAAGAGAGAAGAGCCTCGTGCCTTAGACACACACTGTTATGGTCATACATTGAACCTTGCTTGTGCAGACAGCATCGGAAGATGCAAAGTAATGAAAGATGCACTTGATACAGTATATGAGATTATAAAATTGATAAAAAAATCCCTTCAGAAGTTACAAAAGGCCATGACAACAGATAAAAAGCAGTATTCTGGCATAAGAATGTTGTGTCCCACCAGATGGGCTGTACGTGCAGAAGCTCTAGATTCTAGAGAGTATTATCAGTAACTATGACACCTTGAAAGAAGTCTGGACCTGGTCTCTTGACAACTGTAAAGATACTGAAATGAAGGGGCGTATTTGCGCGGTACAAAATCACATGAATCAGTTTGACTTTTTCTTTTGGTTGGTACTCGGCCAATGCTTACTCCTGCATGGAGACAGTCTAAATAAACCCCTTCACTCTGTGACTCTTTCAGCAGCTGAAGTACAAGCTATTGCCGGTATGACTGTTAAAACTTTGAAATATGCGCAATGGTGAAGGGTCTAGCCTTTTCTGAGAGAGAATTCTGTCACTAGGTGCTTCCAACCAGATAACTGAAACTTCACTTCCTCGCTTTAGAAGAGTTCTAGCGAGGCTAGAAGAGGGTTGTGCTCCACCAGAAAGCACCAAGCTCCTGAAAATCTTTACAGAAAGACATATTATGAAGCTCTGGACCTCATTGCAATGTCCATAAATGACAGGATCGACCAAGCAGACTACAAAATATGTCCAGTGCGAAGAGCTGCTTCTCAAGGCTGCAAGAGGACAAACGTTCACAGCAGAATTAGAGTGTGTAACCTCATTCTATGGCTCAGACTTCCTTCCTGCAAGACTACATACACATCTAAAAACCTTCAGTACCAACTTTGCGTTCACGGGTACACTTGAACAGATAACCCTACGTGATATAGTTACACATTTGCAATCATTTGCAATCTCTTATTTCCTCTGTGATCACATTAGCAAAGTTAATTATAGTGATGCCATCCACCACTGCCGGTAGCGAGCGTTCATTTAGTAGTCTTAGGCGTATCAAAACCTATTTGAGATCAACCATGACTCAGAAAAGGCTCAACCATTTAATGTTATTGCATGTACATAAGGTGTGACCAGTTAGATTTAGTTCATGTTAACAATGGATTTGTTCAGAGTTCTAAACATAGGTTATTCTTGTTTGGTAAATTTAACACACTGGACTTTGCCAAGACCAAAGTTGTGGTACGATCCAAGGCTACAATGATTGAAATGAAAATGAAACATGATGATATTGACAAGAAACCAGTGTAATACCGAGTACTTTTTGTCCAACTATATGCAGTTTACAAACTCACCTAAATTGTTTGATTACAGTCCGTCATGAGATCAGATAAATCTTCAAACTACTTTTGTTGTTTGATGTAAGTATTGCATTGGTGAGTGTGAAATAAATGTACAACTGCATCAGAATCCAATATTTTTCACCTGAATTTCAATATTTTTCCCCAAGTTGGCCTCACCAATGTTAAAGTGGTTACAACGGGCCCCTATATATATATATATATATATATATATATATATATATATATATATAATATATAATAACTAGTGGAAGAGATCCTATGAGAAAATTTGAAGCTAAGTCGTTGGTATGATTTGGTTGGTAACCATAACCATGAGGAGTTCATGACGTTATATTTCTCTAGTAACAAATGTCGCAGCCATCCTTTGAGAGAACAATTTGAATTTTATTTCATTTTACTGATATAATTTTCATTGTTACTTCAGTAAATACATATTAATAACGTCATAATGGTCTCCGGTTTCTTAGCGACCTTAATTACAATGGAACTTGTTCTGCCATTATACCATGTTCTATCTTTAATAAAAATACTACAAATTTCCCATTTTCTTGGCACTTGGCAGACTTGTTTGTTTATAATTTGCGTTGTCATTTGTCTGTGTTACGTAGGATATCTAGATGCAGAGCACATTATGAGTCATACGTAAGCTTTAGGACTATTTTATGCTCTACTTAAATTCTAAAACAAAAAAGGCTTGCACTATTATGTAGGAGTTAACTGTCTGAACTGCTTGAAAAACTCTCAATAAAGAGTAAATACATGGTTAATATACGTAAAAAAAAGATTTATCACAGTCTTAAGAATCGGAAACCACGCCCATTTAACATGATGAGCCGATAAGTGTGAATCATATGCCAGGGTTAGATGTACACTAAGTTAGGGGGTCATTGTTGTTGGTTAGTAATTTTCAACTCACGTTACCAAATTTCGAACAATCACAGGTCATGGGCATTGCCAGAAAAGTAGGTGCCACAAAAAAAAAAATATATACACAGTATATATATATACAGTATATACTGTACGATATTATGATGACGCAGTTTCTTTCTTTATATTTATGGTATGAATTATACCTTTATTTTTTAGCCTGTTTTCATTTAAACCACATCATATAGATTTAACTCAAGGTTATATATACACCGTATCATTGATTATATATATTCTTATGTCTCTGTCAATTCGTGTAGGGGGATAATTATAAACCTTTTACAAAAATAATATATTCATAACATACTCTAATCCAATTACAATGCAAATGAAACTTTTGACAGTAAAGAAAATATTTCGAAGAATAAAGAATTGTTATTGAGAAAATTAAATAAAATGCACAAACACTTTAAATTTGACTGTTAGACAATTTTAATCTACCATGTGTAGTTATTTAACTGAATACAGCCGTATTGTAATATGTCAGATCATTAAAATGAATAAATGCATACATACTGCAATTTTTTATGGAATTATCTTTAGAACAACAGTTGGTTCTCTACCCGCCTTTTGACCGTATTTTGTACATAATACAGTTTCATAGAATTATTTGAATCCTATCTGGTTATTTGACCATTCCAATTATAATGTTTAATGTATGCCTTAGTTACACTGTTCACCTACTTCCTTTTGATTGGTAATTATTCTCTTGAGAATTTGTACATTATAATCCTTTGTATTTTATATTTCTTTTGAATGCGTGGACTCCGTTTTCGAACTGAATCAAGGACACACTATTTTAGAGCGTTTACCGACACGAACAGAATATACGGAGTGTCTCCGTTTTCTTCCTCCGGAATATAAGATAGACTCTTTTGGGAGTCTTTTAAACAGACGATAATTTTTCGTTTCACTTTTTTAGCTTGGTGAGTAATTTACTCAATTTTAGGAGAACGATTTAGCTTCTAACTGCCCCACACGATTTGAATTGCTCGTTACGGCACAATAGATATATAGGAGCAATCCAAGAATAATCACCCCAAAGTCCACAATCCAAGAAAAAGCACCCCAGTTAGACCCCAATCCAAGAAACAGCACCCCCAGTTCGACCTCAATCCAAATTAAAGGATTTTAACATATAAAATTAAAAAAAATATATTTTAATGTATACGAACGATATTAGAACAACATAATTAAAATAAAAATATTGAAATAAGATTGAATATTGAAATATTGGAATATTGCAAACAATAACTTAATGTTTAAAAAGGATATTGAAATAAAACAAATTCAGAACAACACAATTAGAATTAAGAATATTGAAATAAAAAAAATTAGAAAAACATAATTACAAAGTATATTGTGGCGATTTGCTCACAAATCCTTTCAAAAGCATCGTTTATGAATCTATCCTGCCACATAAATTGTTGCAAATAAGTAGCTAATAGATCTCGTCTGCATCCATGCATTTTTTTAATTTTTGATTTATGTTTATCGTACGCCTTTGACGATTGGTTAAGTTAAGTCGTGATATTTTCGTTAGTTTTAACGAAAATATTCCGACTTAACCTAACCAATCGTCAAGGGCGTACAGGTAACCTAACCGGGCATTCAATAATTAGAGGAATCCAAGAATAAGCACCCTAAAGTCCCTAATCCAAGAAAAGGTACTTCAGTTAGACTCCAATCCGAGAAAAAGCACCCTAAATTTTTTTCTTTTTAACTTTTGGGCATCTTCCCGCTTCGAATCTATATTTTTTAATGCAGATATTTATCCCATCTTTTTAACTAACATAATTTATGCTACGTTATTCGCCAATAGGTAAAGAGTAATTTTATGTAAATTTTATCCTCGTTCTCTGTTTTAAATATACTTTGATTCATTTATACGACAACACCTTTCTCTGCCTTGTGCCCTTTTCGAGTTAGGCTGCCAGTCGTAGATTTATTTATATACCCAAATAAGATTCTCTTTTTTGATTAATCTTGCGTGTAAGAATTGTTAACCTTCCCTAAGGTGTAAATTTATCATGCCATTAACCTTGTTAATAATGTAACAATCTAATTCCCTTTTTACACATAAATGAGCGTTCAATTTTGAAACGCCTTCTTCCTTTCTTTTGAGTGAAACACGGGAACCCACGTGTCTCCTTAATTTCATTTCTTTATTTTTGTGTAACTTTACATTCTTTATTTTCCTAGTTTCGTGGTAACCTATGTATGGTATTTTTATCCGAACTTATTCAGAATTAAATAGTCAATTGACTTCATGTCTTTTTCCCTAAATTACACGAGTATTTAACATGCATGTGTTTTAAATTCCATGTACTTAAGAATTTCCAAATTGTTTCGTTTACATCCGAATCTACACGTAAATGCCCCTCGCCATTTTGACGAACAATAATTCTTTAATTCTTTGTTTTCAGGAACCATTCATTTATACATACAATTCATTCGGTTTGTACGATCAGTTTTGTTTGTGAGTTAATTTATAACCAGTAATTAATTAACCTTATTATATATATATATCATTTGCAGGGGTATAACGGAAAAGTACCGCAACTTTTGTGTAATAATTTTTCTCTTGATCATCCATTTCGTGTTTTAGGGTGGGACAGATAGACAGACAGCATTAGCCTATTATATATAATATATATATATATATATATATATATAATAGGCTAATTATATATATTAGTGGTGGACCGGATGTCAGTTTTCAACATCTGCGGATGCGGATTCAATATCCGCGGATGCGGTTGCGGATACGGATATTTAGTTGATCTATCAATATAATATAGAATTATGAATATATGACATAATTTTTCAAATTTCGTGATATTACTATGGCAGGCAATGCATAAGAATTAAAATTAATATTAATGTTTTCATTATGATAAAAATAATAACTTTCTCAAGAGTTTCAGCCACAGAAAATTGAATGAAACAAGTTTCATTCAATTTTCTGTGTTACCAGGTATTTATATTTTGAGGTTTATATATTTGTTTGTTCATTAATAACAATGTACAACAGTGAAAAAAAACGGAAATGAGATCGTCATTTTTATGGCTAATTACTCTGTATATGCGTAGATTGCGAAAATAACACTCATTTATTTGTATCACCCACCGATTTTATGAAAATAACCCTATTTCATTGTATCATTTTGAGAACCACTGGTTCTCTGAACGCATCTTTTACATTTTGTTCAGTCTTGCATATGCTGTGGTGGTGGTGTTCGCTCTGTGTTTCCACTTTGATTTTATGAAAAATTTCTTTCATTAATCATTTAAAACAAAATTGTCAGCCATATTTTATCATAAATCGGTGCTATAAGTGAGTATTATTGAATAACAGCTATCAAATTATGTATATTTCACCGACAACGTCTATACTGTGTGAAATTGCAAATTGATCTATCATTTTCTTATTTTACAGGTTTTTATTGATGTTATGCTACAATGCCTAGAGAGTGCAAAAATTCGCCTGACAGTTTTTGTTATATGTGTGGGACATTAACGTTAAAACGGTATAAAAGGAAGTTGACTTCTCATGTGAAAAAGCTTTATGAGTTATACTTCGCATACAAAGTTGGTGATTAGGACAAGCACTGGGCGCCTCATATCTGCTGTGTGAGATGTACAAGCTTGTTGTCTGCATGGTTCAAAGGCACCGGTCCTGGTCTGGGATTCGGTTTCCCAATGGTATGGAGAGAGCCGCTAGACCACTCAACTGATTGCTATTTCTGCTTAACGAACATCACAGGTTTGAATCTTTTATTTTTCTGAATATACGTCAAATTTGGTGTTTTTAGCACATTTTAGCATATCCTGCTCTGCATAATGCATTACACAATTATGTTATCTAAAGTAGTCAACAATGTCTATTGTCTCACATTACAGGTTGCAACAGAAAAGGGAAAAAGGCTATAGTCTACCCAAATCTTCGTTCTGCTATGCGTCCTGTGGAACATTCTACAGATATACCCATCCCTCGTCCTCCAGCTGAAATGCCGACCGATAACACAGACTCTGACAAATCGGAATCAGACGGCGAATGCTATGAAGCTCAAGTCGAGTCCAAGAAAGAACAACATCTCATCACGCAGCCTGAACTCAATGATTTGGTCCGTGATTTAATACTTACCAAGCAACAAAGTGAACTGCTGGCCTCACGTCTACAAGAATGGAATCTGTTGGCGGAAGACGCACGAATTGCAGCATTCCGAAAGCGCTCCTTGGATTTGCAGGAATATTTCACAATGAAAAACAATTTTTGTTATTGCATTGATAATACATGGTATGTTCGATGCTCTGGGTTTGTGCTATGAACCGAATCAGTGGAGTTTGTTCATTGATGCATCTCTGTACAGTGTTAAGGATGTACTGCTACACAATGGGAACACAATGCCTTCTGTTCCGATCGCTCATTCAGCCGTCTTGAGAGACACTGTTGCTTTTATTCTGGACTGTATAAAATACAATGAACATGAATGGCTTAGCTGCGCAGATTTGAAGGTTGTGACTATTCTCAATGGATTGCAAACTGGCTATACGAAATACATGTGTTTCCTATGCAAGTGGGATAGCCGAGCAAGGTCTGAACACTACACACGCTCAGTATGGCCGCCGCGAGACAATTCCTCACCTGGATCTCATAATGTTATTCACGAACCACTAGTACGAAAGGAAAAGGTTATCTTGCCGCCACTTCACATAAAACTAGGGCTGATGAAACAATTTGCAAAGGCGTTGAAACAGGATAAGCCTGCCTTTAAATATCTAAAGGAAAAATTCCCAAAAATAAGTGATGCCAAGATTAAAGAAGGCATATTCGTCGGCCCTCAAATTCGCCAACTCATGCTAGACGAACACTTTGAAGGCGGTGATGGATGAGGTTGAGTTGGTAGCCTGGCGTGCATTCAAAAACGTGTGCAGCGGTCTACTAGGAAAGACTAAATACGACAACTATGCTGCACTTGTGGATCAACTTATCAACTCATACCAACGTCTCGGATGTAAGATGTCAATGAAAATTCATTTTTTGTATTCGCATCTTTCATTCTTTCCGGAAAGCGCATCTGCTGTTAGCGACGAACACGGGGAGAGATTCCACCAGGATATAGCCACAATGGAGAGCCAATACAAAGGGAAGTGGAGTCCTGCTATGCTGGCCGATTTCTGCTGGAATTTAAAGCGTGACCAACCAGAAGAATCACACAAACGCCAGCATAAATACAAATAGTGAGTTGAAAACAGTATAATAAGAGAGTTTTATGTTAATTTTGTGCATATATGTTGAAGTATAGCAATAATTAAACTGTTCCATATGATAAAGCCTATCTGTTTATCAATATATTCTTATTTTTTTGTATGAAGATTTTAAGCAGTCATTACAAAAAAAACGTGACGTGATAGAAAAAAACTATTTTCAGATTTGGAATCAGCACACTCGAAATATTAAGAATGACCGAATGCTATTCCCGTTTTTTTTCTGAACCGAAAATTTGTTGTACAGTGTAATTAATACTTTACACGAAATGTGCATGACTGGGCCTTATAAGCTACTTTATAAGCTAATTTAATTGTAAATTGCATAATTTATTAGAGGTAATATCCGCATAACATCCGCAGTCAGAAGTGCGGATGCGGATGTAAAAAATGATGAGGATGCGGATATCCGGTCCACCACTAAATTATATATATATATATGGGCATATGTACATATATATAAACTAGCAGAAACCAGTCGTCAAAATACCACGCTCAAACAATCAACAGGGGCAATGTTATTTTTTTAATAACATATCCCGAAATGAGCACATACACAAACAAGCAAACAGTTTCCGATTTCAGCTTTATATATATAGATAGATTATAATTTTCCAATAGGTTTGATTAATTTTAAGCAACTTTTACCTTGAAATTCTTTCTTTCGAAGAGCCGTTTCCGTGGTTTAGGGTGGGACAGAAAGCCAGACAGCATTAGCCCATTATATATATATATATATATATATATATATGAATAGAAACGACATAATATTAAGGAACGTTTCTGCACATGCGGAAGAGAAACAACGAATAAATGAAAAATGAGGCGAACCGCCCGGGAATCGAACCAAGGCCTTCCAATTGCCGGTTGGATGCGCTACCATTACACCACGGACCTCAATCATTCACAAATCGAAATTCTCCGTGGTGTAATGGTAGCGCATCCAACCGGCAATTGGAAGGCCTTGGGTTCGATTCCCGGGCGGTTCGCCTCATTTTTCATTTATTCGTTGTTTCTCTTCCGCGTGTGCAGAAACGTTCCTTAATATTATGTCGTTTCTATTCATTTATATACTGCGTGGTCATTGCAGTTATATATACTGATATATATATATATATATATATATATATATACTATTTTTATACTGCGTGAAATTGTTAGGTTTCACTCAAGCCATTATTTTGGGTTGAATTTGGCCAATAATCTGTTTCTAATAACCAGCTGACTCTCGAAGGTTTGTAATACTGACTCAGCTGACTCTCGAAGATTATGGCCACCCCTTTCTCAGGGGATAAGAAAGTGGAGTTTTGGATGTTGTTATATGTTTTTTTATTCCTTTTATTAAAAATCTTATTAAAATTCAGCAGCCATAATCCTTTTTTACTTTTATTTCATAAATATTGTAATCTATTTTTGTTTTTCATTTCGTTCATTCCAAATATGAAGAAATTTGAAGTCTGATCTCAACACTTCATCTTTCAATCTGAGTGACGAGAATTAACCCCGTCCCTTAAGTGTGTCTGGGTAAGCATGCAACTTACAGTAAAATATTTTAGGGAAATCCCCCTTCATAGATTTATAATTATATACAATAGAGTTAAATGTAATTAGGAATTAAAACTATCCATTGTAAGCTATGCGTTTTTATTACTTCAGATATAGTTTTAAAAGATTACGGGTCTTATTTCAACGGATGACCGCTGATATGTGTAAAGAATTTATAAATACTGAAGATGGTGCCAGTTGACTATTTTAATAGTAGATTGATGGAGGATGAGGAGGAGGGTAAACTCCTCCACCTCCACCTCCACCTCCACCTCCACCTCCTCCTCCTCCTCCTCCAATTACTCGTCCTTGTTTTCCTTGTTTTTCAAGTATCTCCTGGAGTGTAACCTCTCCTGCAAGAACGGGATTATCTCCTTCTTTGTAATGGACATAGAATACTTCTGGATCCTGTCCTGGGCCTGCCGGAACTTCAATGACTTGTTGCCCTTCTTCGCCCTGTTTAGTCAAGACATAAAGGGTAGTCTTTTGTAGTGGAGGTGGAACAATAATGGGATCTGGTGTGTCTCCTCTTTCTGGTGTGTTAACGAAGACAAAGTTGTTTACAACTTTGGGCTTTGGAATAACTGGAGGAGGTCCAAAGACAGGAGGTAAATCAGGAGCACGGAAAACGAAGAGATTTTGCAAAACATCAGCGTCGACACAATTTCCATTTGCGTCAGGTGCCTGTCCAGGACCGCAATCAACGGGTCCACCTCCCCCTCCTCCTCCACCTCCTCCTCCACTCTCCTCCTCCTCCTCCTCCTCCTCCTCCTCCTCCTCCTCCCCTATAGATTGGGTATCTTTGTGGTGCTGCAAAGGCGCAACCCAGTAAACAAGCAACAATCTGAAAGAAAAAAAGTGAATACATTCAAAAGCTGTAATTACAAACATATTCATATATGATATTAAAACACAGGGTGATGACAAGCAGGCAAGAAGAGTTTATTGAGAAAATTTACAACCTCCCTGTACAAAGGTAAACAAGAGCGGAGAACGAAGTTTGCAATAAAATGGTTAGTTCCGACTATGAGAAACGTAAGCCTAATAAACACCAATGTATTCTATAGGTCAACAACTCAGACTCCGCCTTCTATAACATATATATACGTTGTAAACTCCACTGCATTTTTTCATAAGAAGCTACAAAGACTGGGTCCTAAATGTCGCTAACCTAGTTTTTTCATATCAAATTTACGATATCATACATGTAAAGGCTGTTATAGTCACATACCTATCTCTCTCTCTCTCTCTCTCTCATATATATATATATATAGCACAGTAAATTCTCCATAAACTGCACTAATTAGTGAATAGGGTTGTATGGTTAAGTGAGACCTTTTCCTGTGGACTATATTTAAGTTGTAATCAATAAATGACAAAAACCTAATGAAGTACATTAAAATAAACAGGTTTCACGACAAATTAGAACAGACTGAATTATGTTATGTAGTCAAGGAGGAAAAATGCATAAAATAAAGTACAACTAGAATAAAATATATACATCACTACATAAAAAACAACAATATCACGTTGTCGTTTTTAATTATAATATGTTCTAATTAACTCTAAATATGGTTAAAGATGAAAAATAATCCAGAGACTATTTTTTAAATTTTTTTATTTTGAAATCCAATCACTAAACCATCTTTTGAGATTGTTAAATTTAATCAAGAATTACTTCTCAAATATTTTGTTATCCTTATTTATTTTTCGTACGATAAGTCGTTCAGGGAACGTCTTTTATCGTTTCTCCAAAAACATAAATTTCTCTTTGGTTCTTCATAACTAAAAACTTCTCGTATGAAAATTGTTCAAAAGCTGAATAATTGTGTCAAATGCCAATACACTAAGAATTTCCACGTAGACGAATGCAAGTTTAACCAATCCTAAATTAAAACTCCCTTCGTTATACGAACCATGTTTAAAGATGTTAACAATATATTAACAAACTGTTAACAATATATTAACAAACTGTTAACAATATATTTTGAGAATAAAGTTAAAAGATAATAATAATAATAATATACTCACCAGAAATCGCATGTCGGAGTTCACTGCCTGAATCTACTGTATCATATGGAAGTGGAGTTCCCTTATATACTTGAGGTGAAAAGCGAACTTTCGTGTCAACTTTTTACTCTTGGAATCTTTGGTTTTTCTGTAATGCACTCGGAGAGCATTCTCAATCCACTGTGCTTTCAAATTTTGAAATAATAAATAATAAGCTAATATATATATAAAATAGTAAATGTGTGTTTTTCCCAAAAGTGATAAAATAAAATCGAACGTACTCAGAATTTTTTTCTCATATCTTGTTAGTTAATTATGTAGTACAGTATTAAATTCATTAATCTGGATATATATACAGTATATATGAAATGAAAATGAAAATGAAAATGAAAAGGTTTATTGGCAGCCTATAGTCCATATGACAAATATTATTAATATATATATATATATATATATATATACAGTATATACTGTATATATATATATATATATACATATATATATATATATATATATATACACACACACACATACATTCATATATATATATAATATATATATTAGTGATGTAGCGGATGTCATTTTTTTCGCATCCGCGGATGCGGATGCGGATGAGGATGTTTGATTTCAACATCCGCGGATGCGGATGCGGATGCGGATGTCTACATTTTCGTTATTTTTTAGGATATATTCGAGATTTGTTGTGTTTAACGTATATAATAAGTTATTATATAGAGAGAGCTGTAGCTATAATGTAGTATAATTGATTAATTGTACAATAATTGCTGTACTTTTCTCTGAACATATAAAATAATATCAAGCATCTAACTAATATAGAAATCAATTAGTGAATTCGTCTGCAAATAAATTCGTTATATTTTGTTGAGTTTCAGCCACAATTAGAAACCATAATTGTGTTACCAGGATGCGGGACGTGAACCCAACTCAAATGCACCCCCACCGACCTCTTTCCCCAACCTCCACCCTTATAGAAAGAGATCTTTAATTAGCTTGATAACTATTTATATTAAGTTTAAAGTTTTATTAGGCATATTTATAAATGAGTAATTAAAATAAAGTAAACTAAGATGTTCATCGTTTAATGTTCAAACTTAATTATAGGAAGGTTATGCTTAAGGAACATTAATTTTTCTGCTGCTTTTCTGCTGCCAGTCTGTTTCTCTTTTCATCATATATTAATCCAGCACTGCTAAATAATCTCTCGCTTGGTACGTTTGTTTGGAGGACAGGCTAAATGTTTCCTTGCAAGTTTACTCAAGTATGGATAGATATTCTGCGTATTTTCCACCAACTAATAGGATTATCACATGCAGCCAGGCGTTTTTCTTGGTGATAGCTCTCGATCATTTTTACTACATCTTTTGACATCGCGTAGGTCTCGTCATTGCTGCTTGACTCAAGAAACTGAGAGACAGATTCTGTGATAGATTTGCTTGTTGAAGGTGTTGGTTCTGTCACTGAAACTTTTATTCTTTTGATGGGTGGCGAAGCGACAGATTCAAGAGATTGAAGCTAGTTCATTGTGCGCAAAAGTGATGCAAGCGACAAGACGAGAGGCTGTTCTTGTATGAAGTTACTCTCTTGCAACCTACTTAGATCCACGTTACAAAGCTAAGTTATTTTACCTAGTACATTAGAACGAGTTAAATCATCACTTGGCAAAGCAGTTGCCAAGTGATGATTTAACTCGTTCTAATGTACTAGGTGAAAATAACTTAGCTTTGTAACGTGGATCTAAGTAGGTTGCAAGAGAGTAACTTCATACAAGAACAGCCTCTCGTCTTGTCGCTTGCATCACTTTTGCGCACAATGAACTAGTTCTATTAATATAGTAGAATTTGATAATTTCCGCTTATTAATGACATTTTATCTCAACGGTCCACATCCGCACGACATCCGCAGTCCAAAGTGCGGAAGCGGGTGCGGATGCGGATGCGAGAAAATGTGCGGATGTTCCGCAGATGCGGATGCGGATGCGGATGTGACCTACATCACTAATATATATATATATATATATATACATACTGTATATATAATATATATACCACCTAGGTGGCCTAGTGGTTAAGACGCTGGGCTGCTGATGGGGCGTGGTTCGGATTCCACGTTAAACTGTAGGTCTAAGGTGCAGTGAAAAGCTTGACCTTCGTCAGAATGAACAATTCGGGCGGAAGCCAACCAAAGGTTTAAACCAAAGGTTTATATATATATTAGGGTGTCCCAATTTCTTTTCTTAACACGACCTGACCACTCGTGTCATGCCCGGATGTGGTTTGGGCTAAAGCATTGGCTTTGTGATTTTCAACTCGATCAGATGATATTTAGAGGTCCCGACGTTTGATGACTTTTTTTGGTTTTCTGAATTGATCATTATGGCATTGACAAGATCAAACATCAAGTTGTGGCTTCTTGAGAGGTCTCCGATAGCAGAGCTGGCTAAATCTCGATTACCAAGTAATATGGACGTGTTGCTCCTTTTCTTCTACCATCACCGTGACCAAAAGAAGACAGATTCCAACAGTGTCAAGGCTGTAATATCGGCTGTATTAGAAATCTGGGCTAGAGCCAACACAAATCTGGCAACAACCTCCGTTCATGCCTCGACTAAACTGAAAGCTTTGGTTCAGAGGTATCGAAATTTGCATAAAAACAAGACAAGACTGGAATGACTTACAATATGCAGCGGGATGTATTCTTGGCTGATATGGAGGATATTTTTGATGTCGCCCGCTCAGACGTTCTGGATCGGGGAGATATCCCTCTTGAAGACAAGGAATTCCTCATTTCCCAAAGGGCAGATCGACATACGAGTTACATGGGAGGTGAAGATAGAAAATATAATGCAGCCACAATGAAAAGACAGGAAAGGGAAAGAGCTCTTGAGCGGGCACACCGGCATCAAACGGAGGAGGCTCTAGCTGTAGGAGTCACAGAAGAGGCTACCGACAGCAGTTCTAGCACATCGTCAGCTGACAGTGGAAACGAAGCCGTCACTTGTGGACTTAAACCTTCGAAAGCTCCCAAACATGACAGACTAAAAGAAAGTCTGAGTGATCTTGACCTGGCAGCAACTTCGGATCGCGAGGGCCTTTCTGTTCGACAGGCAACATCAGCGTTTGCTGGGACTGCAAAATCCCTAGCTCTCGGTCCTGACTGTTGCCGTCTGGCAAAGAGCCGAGCTGCAGAACTGATGGTGGTCAATGATGCAGCAGAGCGAGGCATTGCCCTCATTGAGAAATACACAAGCAAACCTCTGTGCCGTGATGAAGAAGACCTCCAGTTCCTCCTTCGAACTGTCCACTCACACCGACGGAATGTGAGCCGGAAGGGAACAAAAACGGATCTCATGAAACACGTGTTTAGTTAAAATGCATAAATGTGATGCTTTGAAATTGTTGTTTGTGTGTTAAGATTAAAATACATGTTTATTTTGTATAATCATCTTTGTGATGGAACTTTTGAGAGAAATATTTCAGTTAATTTGCCTTTCAGTTAAGAGGAGAAATAAAGTGTTCAAAGTTCGGGACCTTTAAATTTCCTTCGATCTCTCTGAAATTTTACAGGAAGACTTCTAATGGGAAACATCAAAAGAGCGCAACACGAGCGGATTTGTATCCCGAAAAATTGTTTGGCCCCCTATGAGTTTGGGACACCCTAATATATATATATACCACCTAGGTGGCCTAGTGGTTAAGACACTGGGCTGCTGATGGGGCGTGGTTCGGATTCCACGTTAAACTGTAGGTCTAAGGTGCAGTGAAAAGCTTGACCTTCGTCAGAATGAACAATTCGGGCGGAAGCCAACCAAAGGTTTTATATAATATATATAATATATATATATATATATATATATATATATATATATATATATATATATATATATATATATATATATATATATATATATATATATATATACTGTTGTGTAAAAGTCCTAGACATATGGCAATTTTCCACTCTGATGCATAAGGAAACTAAAACTTTCTATTTTATGAAAACACTTTTAATGAAATGAAAATACAATTCACATAACGATATCTATATAATAGAATTACACATAATATACCTTAATATTAATTAATAGCGAGTGTGTCCACCTTCTCCCTTTAAAACCGATGAAATTCTTCTTTGGACACTTTCAAGTAATTTTGTTATAAACTCTTGAGGTATGGTGTTCCATACTTCTTCCAAGATCTTACGCAGATGATCTAGGTTTCTAAGATTTTTTTCACGTTCACTTTATCCAAATAGTCACATTCAGCTTCACTGATATTGAGCTCTGCGCCTCGATGGGGCCATACTATGCGTTGAAGGACTCCAGTTTCCTCTTACGTTAGCCTTCCACCACTAGGGATAGTATGGTGGATCAAAATCTGTTTGTACCTAGCAGCATTCAATATACCATTAATTTTCATCAATTTTCCAACACTACTTGAGGAAATACATTCCTAAACTTGAGTTCAACCTCCTCCATGTTTAAATGGTGGCTTCGAGCAAGGCTCTTCATAGGTTTAAGTTGTCTCACAAACTGTCTTCGATTAGGTCGAAACAAATGAAACACTCGTCCGTCCAAAGCACCTTTGACCATCATTGTTCCACTTTTCAATTTCTGTGTTATTCGTACATATTTTAGCCTTTTAAACTTGTTACCTTTTCTTAACAGAGTTTTTATGAGTGGAACACCTCCTTTAAGACCTGACTTTAAAAGTGACCTTCGTATTGTTGATGAATGGACAACGACACCTGAGCCTTATGCCAGTTGCGTTCTCACTTCAATACTTGCCTTCTTTCTATTCCTTAAAGATAATAGCTTCAGCTGTTGCTCATCCTTGTTAGACAGTTTTGTGGGTCTTCCACTCCTGCGTTTGACAATTGCAGAAGGTATTTCGCTCTACTTATTGATAATGTTTCGGATACCACATCTTGAAAATCGAGTGATGCGAGCTATTTCACTCAATATTTTTCTTTCTTTATACAGAAACACAATTATATGGTGGTCTTTAACTGAAATTTTAGCCATTTTGTTTAAACCAAACAGTTGATCGTAGTGGATCTTTATTTCGCAGTACAAAAATGAACTTGAAGGTTAATGGAGCTGTAGAAAAAAAAAGATAAACAGGTAAACAGATAAATAGGTGTTTCATCACCTACATTTGAATGTTAAATACGAGTGATTAGCTACTATACTGAATATTAGTTTCTCATGTACCAGGCCTGTAGCCAGAGGGAGGAGGCAAGGGTGGCGCTTCCCCCGCCCACAGAGCAGTGATATCCGCCAAAGTACACTGTATTTTTAGCTTCTGTCTAATATTCTCTCTTTGTTCTCGTACAAGTCACAGTGGAATGAAATTAACATGGGGGGAGACAATGGAAAAGTCAGATGACTTGATCCAGCGTGCCAAACACGACCCTGTCATGAGCATACCGTTGTCAGCAGTGAGTGGTGTGATTGCAGTTGAAGGCTGCTATCATCTGGCATGTTTGGTGACATTTGAGAGACGTACTAGAAAACAAGCGGTGTCAGAGGAGCAGCAAGGGCCTGAAAATGAGTGCATGACGAAGCTGTGCAAAGACATGACAGTAGGCTTGTCTCGTGGTCACGTATACGACATGGGAGACATCTGGGACAGATACAAAAGTATGTGTAATGACACCGGCATCACCGTGAAATACTCCAGGAGAACAACGTTCTACGAAGATGTTCAAAGGCTGCTTGGATCAAACACCAGCTATGTACGCCCATTGTCAAGGGGCCCACTGCTGATTTACCCTGGAGAGAGCTCAGAGTTCATCATCTCCAAAGCACTGGCTAAGTCTTGTGAACAAGGTCCTGTCACCTCTGAGTCAGAGTCTACTGAAGATGAAGATGCTGATGTCCGCATGTGTGCCACTAGCAGCATATTCCAAGATATGGTACACGTGGCTCTGAAGGTTCGACAAGATCTTCTTGAAACTTCTGGACACTCCGAGACATGGAAGGTCTTGATCAGGAACATGTTGATTGCGTCATACCCGACAGTCTGTACCTGTTTCTACAATTGCTCTTTGGGGGAATGGATGCTGTGGATGAGGGAAGTGAAGAGGACCAGAAAGTGAAGCAGATTATGTGTAACATTGCCCAGGACATAGTCTATGCAGTCTTCAACCGACGAAAGTTGACACCAAAGCATGTGGGCTTGGGTCTTACTCTGCACCAAGCCACCCGCTCAGAAGCACTCCTAGATCTGTTCCACGCGGCAAATCACACTATTGGTATCGACACTGTAAGAAGGATAGACACCACCATCGTTCAGAACATCCTGGAGAGGTATCCTGAGAATGGATGTGTCTACATCCCTGACACCATCGTCAAAGAGAGAATGATTCACTGCTCTTGTGACAACATAGATGTCTTGGAGTCAACCTTAGACGGGAAGAACACCTTCCACAGCACTCAGCTGATGGTATGGGAGAGAGGCCACCCTCTACAGCAGAGTCATGGCCAAAAGGGTGGCAAGCACAAGAGATCGAAATCTATCAAACCTGATGACCTACATGATGAAGCGATGTCCGTTCCAAGCTGGGGAGCATTCAATCAATCTGTCAGCACTGCGGATCCACCAGTGACGACCGCCGGGATGTTGCCATCCCGCAGGCACCAGCAGATGACAATGACACCATGACCACTGTCATCAATCGCTTCATGGCCATTTCTGAGTGTGTCAGCCAGAAGTACACCATCATCACTGCTGATCAGCCTCTGTACAGCAGGGGTAAGGAACTAGTCTACGCAAACTCGAAATTTGCCAACGTGGTCTTGCTTATGGGAGGCCTCCATATCTGCTACAACTTTTTGAAAGCCATTGGTCAACACATGGAAAGTGTGGGACTTGATGACTTATGGACAGAGGCAGGTGTGTACGAGGCTAACACCACTGAGACAATGCTGGACGGCAAGGCCTACTACCGAGCTGTGAGAGGTCACCAGCTGACGTATGAGGCACTGTGGCGCATCAAGTGGCAGATGTTTGAGTCATGGCTGACTGCAACTGGCAACGGAGATGAGAACGTCAAACAGCTTGCCCTCAATGTTGCTTCGCTTTTCAAAGACAGAGCTGACATAGATGAGATGCGCGATGCTGTTGACAACTTCTCAGACGTTTTGGCAGATGAGAAATTCCACAGTCTCATGGAGGAATTCAATGACCAGCACTCTGAAAATCCCAACTTCATGCTGTGGTCATCCTACATGGAAATGGTAGAGATCCTACTGGCCTTCATCAGAGCTCAGAGAAATGGCATGTGGAGTCTCCACATAGAAGCCTTTGCTGCAATGCTGCCTTGGCTAACTATCTATGACCACACAATCTATGCACGTTGGGGGCCGGTCTACTTGGCTGATATAAGAGGTCTTGAGAAGTCAGCACCAGAAGTTCATGCAGAGTTCTGTAATGGGAACTTTGTCGTCAATAGGACGGCGAAGCGCTTCAACCAAGTTCCAGCTGATCAGGCAACCGAATGGATAAATCTTATATGCAAGATGTACAATGGTATCATCGGCATCACAAAGAATGACCAAGCAAGAGACAGGTTCTGCATCACATGGTCAGAGCGGTCACGCATCTCTCAAGACACAAGATGCCTCTTCAATCTTCAAGATGATGATGGGGAAGCCACCTTCACTCGGGTTGACAGTCTGCCTTCCCGCACTAGGCGTGACGCTCATGATGTCATGAAGCTAGTTCAGCAGTTGAAGCAGTTTGACGCATTCAGAGTTCACGTGAGTGAAGCAGGAGATACAGATGCCGCCACTAACATCCCACTTGTTTCACCGGCAACCAAAGACACTGCACCCACAGATGTTGTGGAGAACCTGCTGACAGCTCAGGATCGAGGAAAGCAGCATGTAATCGGCTTCATGAAGGAGAGACTGATTGAACACATAGTAGGCTTCCATGAAACGATGAAGAAACATCGGTCGAAAACCTTCGCTGATGTGTACAAAGCTACAGTTTCCACCAAGCAGAACATGCAGAAGACCATCAAAGCTGACAGAAAGCTACTACAGCGGCTCCTGAATGCCGCGACCGCAGGTCGCATGGTGGAGATGGTCAACGTCTTGAAGCATGAACTGCCCTCAGTCCCATTTAGTCTGGCGAAGGCAGGAGGAGAGATGAATTTGACATCGAAGTCTGAGCTGATGAACATCCTGATGGCTCAGCAGACCATAAGCTCAGAGGTTCCAACCTCTGATCTGAAGACCTGTGTGATGATAGATGGTCATGCACTCATCCAAGCTCTTGGCAATCCTGGCGGCTGTCGGACATTGGGCGACTATGCTGAAGTGTCCTTCAAGGCCGCGACGAGTTATTTCAATGAACACACAACAAGAGTTGATGTCATCTTTGATCGGTACGCAGGGGGAGGATCGATCAAAGCAGTTACCAGAAAGAAGCGTGCAAGCAAGAAGAAACCGATTCGGAAAGTCAGTGATGGCCCACAAGTTCCACTGCCTGAAGTGTGAAAAAACTTCATGGCCCTGGATTCAAACAAGGCTGACCTAGCCTTGTTTCTGTCTAACGTCATCACTGAGAACGGCAGATATCTTCAAGAAAGATGTCAGCTGCTGTCAGGGGGTGGCTTCTCTGAAGCCACTGAAGTACGGTCAACCAGGCGACATGACGTTCCACTGCATAGCAACCATGAAGAGGCGGACACCAGGCTCATCCTTCACTCATGTCATGCAGCGTCCCAGGGCTATGAACGAATACTGGTAGTGTGCAGAGATACTGATGTAATGGTGCTGCTGATTCACTTCGTTTGCACCAAGGTCGCTGAAGTGTGGATGCTGTGCGGAACGGCTAAGAACCGAAAATGCTACCCTGTGCACGATGTATTCAAGAATTTGTCGCCCCAAGTCAGGGACAACCTGGTTAGCTTCTACGCTTTCACCGGGTGTGACACTCTCGTTCTTCAGTGGTCATGGAAAAAAGAAGTGTTGGAAGGTGTTCAGTAACCACCCACTCCTGCTGCACGCCATTGGTCGAGATGGGGATATTGCAGATGTTGAGAAGTTTGTGTGTCATTTGTATGGCATCCCGGATCAACACACAGTTGATGACGTCAGAGTTCACCTTTTTGGGAAGGCCAAGAAAACTCTGGAAATGCCCCCTCCGACAAAGGATGCCCTGGAGCTCCACGCCAAGCGGGCAAACTATCAGGCCAAAATATGGCTCCAGGCTAACAAAGAGCACGTAGATGTTGAAGATCCGGTGGACACTTCAGCCTGGAAGTTGGAAGATGGGAGCCTCCTACCAGTGTGGACAAGACTTCCTCCAATTCCTGAAGCCTGCCTGGAGCTTGTTGCTTGTGGTTGCAAGAAAAAGTGCAAGACAGCTAGATGCAACTGCTTCAGGAGAAGGATAAAGTGTACGACAGCTTGTGGTTGTGACGACAGCGGTTGCTGTAACCCAGCTGGACAGTAGATCTATGTCTCTCTTCCGGGCTGAAATCGAGAGAAGCTGGAATGTGCTGTAAGGAACTAATAACTGTTCTTAAGTGATTGCAATCCACACAATTGTGACTGTCAGTACAGCATTTCGGTGCTGTTCATCAAGAAACGTGAACTTGTAGATGTTACTAGTGTGTAAACTGTATAGTTATGGGGCTATATTTACTGCTTTGTGATTTAGTTGTGATAATTCTGTTACTGTAAGTACGTAATTCATGCCATCAAACTTATTAGGCACTAATCATGTTAAAATAAATTGTTTTGACAAACAGACTTGCTCAGTGTTTTTTTTCGCCAATTAAAATAAAAAATCACAAATTTTTAGCACAATTTCGGTCGTGATTAACTTGAATTTGACCTTGAGTTAGTAATTTGGATGGAATAAGCGTGTCATCATATTTCTTTATCACTAAGTGTGGCAAAATGAAACATTTGGTCAAACCAATTGGCTCAGAATATTTTTTTTTAAATTAAAATTAGAAAATATAATTTTTGCACAGTTTGACCTCGAAAATGACCTGCAAAGCCAAAAGCGAGAGTGGCATCCACCTGCATTTTATTGCTCACCCACAAGTACATTGATTTAGCATGGGTGCCAGTTATTAACAAAAAACGCCGTTCAAAGTCGATTTTTGAATTTTGGCCGGTCCACTATATTGAGAAAATTAAATAAAATGCAAAAACACTTTAAATTTGACTGTTAGACAATTTTAATCTACAATGTGCAGTTATTTAACTGAATACAGCCATATTGTAATATGTCAGATCATTAAAATGAATAAATGCATACATACTACAATTTTTTATGGAATTATCTTTCGAACAACAGTTGGTTCTCTACCCGGCTTTTTGACCGTATTTTGTACATAATACAATTTCATAGAATTATTTGAATCCTATCTGGTTATTTGACCATTCTAATTATAATGTTTAATGTATGCCTTAGTTACAGTGTTTACTTCCTACTTCCTTTTGACTGGTAATTATTTTCTTGAGAATTTGTACATTATAATCCTGTGTATTTTATATTTCTTCTGAATGCGCGGACTCCGTTTTCTAACTGAATCAAGGACACTATTTTAGAGCGTTTACCGACACGAACAGAATATACAGAGTATCTCCGTTTTCTTCCTCCGGAATATAGGATAGGCTCTTTTGGGAGTCTTTTAAACAGACGCGAATTTTTCGTTTCACTTTAGCTTGGTGAGTAATTTACTCAATTTTAGGAGAACGATTTAGTAACTGCCCCACACGATTTGAATTGATAGTTACGGCACAATAGATATATAGGAGCAATCCAAGAATAAGCACCCCAAAGTCCACAATCCAAGAAAAAGCACCCCAGTTAGACCCCAATCCAAGAAACAGCACCCCAGTTCGACCTCAATTCAAATTAAAGGATTTTAACATATAAAATTAAAAAATATATATTTTAATGTTTACGAAGGATATTGTAATAAAAAAAAATTAGAACAACATAATTAAAATAAAAATATTGAAATAAGATTGAATATTGAAATATTGGAATATTGCAAATAATAACTTAATGTTTAAAAAGGATATTGAAACAAAAAAAATTAGAACAACATAATTAGAATTAGGAATATTGAAATAAAATAAAATTTAAAAAACATAATTACAAAGTATATTGTGTGGCGATTTACTTACAAATCCTTTCAAAAGCATCGTTTATGAATCTATCCTGCCACATAAATTGTTGCAAATAAGTAGCTAATAGATCTCGTCTGCATCCATACATTTTTTTAATTTTTGATTTATATTTATTGTACACCATTGACGATTGGTTTGGTTAAGTCGTGATATTTTCGTTAGTTTTAACGAAAATATCATGACTTAACCTAACCAATCGTCAAAGGCGTACAGTTGACTTAACTGGGCATTCAATAATTAGAGGAACCCAAGAATAAGCACCCCAAAGTCCCCAATCTAAGAAAAGACACCCCAGTTAGACCCCAATCCATGAAAAAGCACCTACATTGATTTGGGGGTGCTTATTCTTGGACTACTTTTATATATATTTATATACTTCAGCAAACTTCCATTAAGAACTCGTTTTTTGTTCTTGAAAGGAGAAATAAATCTAATGTTCTTATTTAAATTCAACACAGGTTTGTGAGAGTGAACTTTATTGTTTCACGCTCTGAGATGCATTGATCCTACGCGTTTTTCTTTTTAACTTTTGGGCATCTTCCCACTTCAAATCTATATTTTTTAATGCAGACATTTATCCTATTTTTTTAACTAACATAATTTATGCTACGTTATTCGCCAATGGGTAAAGAGTAATTTGATGTAAATTTTATCCTCGTTCTCTGTTTTAAATATGCTTTGATTCATTTATACGACAATACCTTTCTCTGCCTTGTGCCCTTTTCGAGTTAGGCTGCCAGTCGTAGATTTATTTATATACCCAAATAAGATTCTCTTTTTTGATTAATCTTATTTGTAAAAATTATTAACCTTTCCTAAGGTGTAAATTTAACATACCATTAAACTTGTTAACAATGTAACAATCTAATTTTACGGAGTTTTCCCATTTTATACATAAATGAACGTTCAGTTTTGAAACACCTTTCTTTCTTTTGAGTAAAACACGGGAACCCACATGTCACCTTAATTTCAATTCTTTATTTTTGTGAAACTTTACATTCTTTATTTTCCTAGTTTCGTGGTAACCTACGTATGGTATTTTTACCGGAACTTATTCAGAATTAAATAGACAATTGAATTCATGTCTTTTTCCCTAAATTACACGAGTATTTAACATGCATATGTTTTAAATTCCATGTACTTAAGAATTTCCAAATTGTTTCGTTTACACCCGAATCTACAAAAAAATGCCCGTCGCATTGATCAATTTTGTTTGTGAGTTAATTTATAACCAGTGATTAATTAACCTTATTATATTATTCCAATGCATAACAATATATATATATATATTATATATACATATATATATATATATATATACTGTACAGGGTGGGCGGAAAGTAGCTCCCTATTTTGGATTGGTAAAAAAATACGTATATTATCCATTTATTTCAGAAGAAATAATATGAAAAGGTAGGCATACATGGTAGGTTTTCTATAAAATTCAATGTGGGCTCCAACTCTTTCCACCAGCTTCTGGAGCCGCCCAGGAATGGCGTCCACTGACTTTAGCAGGAACTCCGGCGGGATGGAGGACATGACTTCCCGAATTCGGTCCTCCAGTTCTTCCAATGTCCTCGGTTTGGTGCGGTAGACTTCTTCCTTTACCCACCCCCAAAGAAAGAAGTCGCACGGTGTCAAGTCGGGGCTCCTGGCTGGCCATTGATGTGGACCACGACGACCCATCCAACGCCCAGGGAAGTGGGCATCCAGCCACTCACGGACAACAAGAGCGAAGTGCGGAGGGGCGCCATCTTGCATAAATATCAGATCGTCGATGTTCTCCCATGTGCTGACAACCGGCCAGACCTCGTTTCGCAACATAGCAAGGTACCGCTCAGCATTCATGGTGTTGCGCAGAAGGAACGGGCCCACAACCTGATCTGAGGTCATACCACACCACACCGTTACACTGAACCGATTCTGCCGTTTTCAGCGGTAACCGTGCGACTTCTTTCTTTAGGGGTGGGTAAAGGAAGAAGTCTACCGCACCAAACCGAGGACATTGGAAGAACTGGAGGACCGAATTCGGGAAGTCATGTCCTCCATCCCGCCGGAGTTCCTGCTAAAGTCAGTGGACGCCATTCCTGGGCGGCTCCAGAAGCTGGTGGAAAGAGTTGGAGCCCACATTGAATTTTAGAGAAAACCTACCATGTATGCCTACCTTTTCATATTATTTCTTCTGAAATAAATGGATAATATACGTATTTTTTTACCAATCCAAAATAGGGAGCTACTTTCCGCCCACCCTGTATATATATATATATATATATACTGTATATATATTATATATGTAGAGGCCAACTGGACCTGACAGAGACGTATTCCAAAACACCTTAGCAACATGCCATCAGCAATGCGATATAACTCATCAAACCAAACTCGACAAAGATGACGTCATGCTGGGCGAGCAAAAAATGACGTCACAGCGCGGGAACCTCAGGACAGGCGACGCCTCCACCTTCAACTCATGCCTTCACCTCAACGTCTCCTCGTTCTTCGAAAACCATTCAGTGATCCACGCGTTACCATCATGTAAACATTCGTGCAAGGGCTCATTGGCCCTTTTAATATCACTCGATCAACTTTATATAAAGAATCTATCAATTTGCCGCGCGTTATTAATTGTCATATTGTCAGCATTAATTCAAGTGTGCACATTACAGTATTTCAAATGTAAACAATCAACAATTCTGTCGCATTCATAAATCATTCGAATCAATTTATTTTGTGTTAAATAAAAGAAGAAAACTCAATGAAAATGAAAATGAAAATGAAAAGGTTTATTGGCAGACTATAGTCCATATGACAAATATTATTAATACAATGACAGTTCATATACTACGGATAGAAATATATACAATTGATTAGAAATAATACGGTAAAGTCGAAGTTAAGTGGAGCTACAGACAGACGTTTTCGTACCAAGAAGTCCATAGCTTAGAGGATAAATGGCAGGACTCATGGATAGCTTGGATGATCGGGTTGGTTGATTTTTTAATTCTTTGCATTAGGCTGTATTGAGCACGTCTTGTTACCTCCGGGAAGCTCGGGACATTGCGGGTAGCAAACATTTGCGAAGCTGAGCATCTCGTGGGTAATTTATGTAAGAGTCTAAAAGACCTGTTGTACAGCAAATTTAGGGATCTGCCAGAACCTTTTTTATAATTCACCCACAGTTGCTGTCCACATATATTACTGCAGAAAGTACGAAAAAGAGTGTCTTTAGCTTCACTTGTACAGAATCGAAAGTTCCTTATGGTCATATTCGCTTTAGCACACAGGCTTCGAGATTGTTTTCTTATATCCGAATCATCACTCAAGGAGCTGGTAATAGTTTGACTCAAATACTTAAACTCTTGTACTTCCTCAATTACCTCACCATTCATTTTAAACCTTATATCAGCTGGCTGATTACAGCTTTTAGGATGAAATTGCATAACCTTAGTTTTTGTAACATTAAAAAGAATATCATGTTTCTGCGAATACTCTTCGCAGACTTTTAGTAGCCGATCCAGACCTTTAACAGAGGGACTTATTAACACCATATCATCGGCATAAACTAAGTTATTTATCCTTGTGTTATCTATACAACATTCCACTGTTGCCTCGTTAAGTGAAGCAATTAATCCGTCAATATACACATTAAACAGCATAGGGGAGAGCGAGGAGCCTTGTCTCACCCCGCAAGAGTAGCCAAAACACTCGGGTAGTACATTGCCCCACCTAACAGTGAAAGATTGGTGGGAATACCAAAATTTCAATAAATTTAATATGTACATGGGAACCTTCCTGTCTTCTAGTTTTACAAATAAAATATTGTGGTTCACCCTATCATATGCCTTACTTATATCTAGGAAACAGCATATATAGTTGAATTACTGTCAATGTATTTAGATATTGTTTCTTTAAGTACATAGATACACAGGTCAGTTGAGTGGGACCTTTTAAAGCCAAACTGATTAGGAGATATCCATAGGAAATCATTTAATCGGAGTAACAAGAGTTTTTCTAGTAGTTTCGAGAAGAAGGAAGCTACAGCAATAGGCCTGTAATTATTGCTGGACAGAATGTCTCCGTACTTATTTTTGACCACGGGCAAGATATATACCCTCATGGACTCTGCAGGGATATAACTATGAGCAAGCATGGCTGATAGGAGCAATGATATATGCAGACATTCAGGGCCGTTTCTAGCCATTAGGGGGCCCTAAGCAGTAGACCCATTTGAGGCCCCACCCCTCCATCCACCAACTCACGCCTTACTACATCACGTCAGCACACACATACAAAAAATGGCTGTGTTAATAAAAAACAATTATGAAACAATTTTAATGAAACATTTATGTCCAGAAGACAAACAGAAAAAATACTTTTCATGAAATTCCTGAAAATTAGCTTATACAATATTTAGAATAAATGACACAGAATTATGTATAAAAATAATGCAATTATCAACTACCAAACAATTACTAACTCTACGATACAATCGTGTAATAGCTAACAGTTATACAGAACAGTTTGTATCTTCAAACTTTTTGCCTCCTTGATTTTTTATGGGCGAAATCATCAATAACATCATCATATGAAATCTCCCTGCCAACGTCCTGGTTGATGCTTATGATGCCAAGGCCACTGAGGCGATCCTGCCCCATTGATGATCTGAGGTAGTTCTTGATTAGCTTCATCTTAGAGAAGCTCCTCTCGGCTGACGCTACTGTCACAGGTAGAGTGCAGGCAATTCTTAGTGCAACCCAGAGATTGGGGTATAGTTCCTCCAGTTGCTTCTGATGAATGAAGGAGAGAAGCTCCAATGCAGTCATGTTGTGTGAAGGTAAAGTCTTCCTTGTTCATTGTGGTGAAGTTTAGGGGAACCCCAAATATGTCCCTCACATTATCTAATGTTTTGAATCTCTCATTTATTGACCCGATGGCACAATCCACCACCACATTGAAAAATTTGACTTCCAGCCTCTTTAAGGCTTCTGTAAATGGTTCGTCAGGAGCTTCGTAAGCAAAGTGCTTTTTTGTGGATCTGAGCCTCTTCTCCTTCAGCACAACCTCCACATTCATTTCCTCTCATATGTCCCTAGCTACGACTTGTGTTGAAACAAAACCTGTGTTTCTGTAGCTGGTGAGTGAGTCTTTTGTTTTTGTGAGGAGGTTGACTGCCACATCAAACTGCATTGTAGGAGACTGCAGAAGTTTGCTCACATGGTTAACTGCATGAAGAATGTCATACCATACTACTGTGCAAATCTGAAAGCGATAAGACCCTACCTCCTCTGCAAGTGCTTGTGCTTCAGTCCTGGCTATGGCATTTGTGGCATTGTTTCTAACTTCCAACAGGGCCTCTCTGATGTTGTGGCTCTGGTATCGCACAGCCTCAATGCTCTTAAGCCGGCTCTCCCACCTGATTTCACTCCAAGACTTGAGTGTTATGTTCAAGTGCTTCTTTAGGATTGTCCATCTCTGTGTAGCTGCTGCAAAAAGGTTGTACAATTTTTGTACGTTGCCAAAGAAGCTGATGGCATCTGTGGAAGCTTTAGCTGCATCAGCCACTACAAGATTCAGAGTGTGAGCCCCACATGGAACATAGAGTGCACGACAGTTCTTCTCTAATAACCTTACCTGAACACCTTTGTTCTTGCCCTTCATGTTCGCTCCGTTGTCATATGACTGTTCTCTGCAGTCATCAAAGTGAATATTCAGTTCATCTAGTCTCTTCAGAATCAGAACTGATAAACCCAGGCCTGTACTTTCTGAAGCCTCAAGAAAGCCCAAGAAGTATTCTTTTATTTCTGGTACTTCACCCATTTTAACAGTTCTGATAATAATCGACATCTGTTCTTGGTGGCTTATGTCTGGAGTGCAGTCTAAAATCAGTGTGATATTTAGCTTGTTTTATTTCTGCAACAATGGCATCCAAGATCTTCCCACTAATGGACCCAATGAGCTCATTTTGAATGATGTTTCCTAGGTAACTTGAATGACTATATTGGCCACTTTCGACTCTGCTGATGTGTTGTTTCATCACTGGATCAAATTTGGCAAGCAGCTCAACCTCCTTCAAGAAATTGCCATTGTCTCGATTGTACAATGTAGAGGAAGACTCCCTGAAAGCAAGGTTTCTCTCTGCCAGTGATTGGATTATACTTACAAGACGTGTGAGAACATCTCGCCAGCGTCTTCGCTCTACCTCCATTAATGACATTTCAGTTTGGTCAATGGTCCTCCCAGTTTTTAGCCGCAGTTCCAGATCCTTCCATGTTGCCATGTTATCCGCATGTTCTGAACTATTTTCATGGCCTTTCAGAAGCGAACCAACGTTTATCCAGTCTGAAAGTCCATCCGTAATTAGTTTGTACGACTTCCTTGAAAACACCTTGCAGCAGAAGCAATAAAGAGCATCATTCCTTCTAGAGTACATCAGCCAGCTTCGCTTTATTTTTTCCCTATTAATTAATGTTCTGTACACGTAATGGTGATGAACGCTTCTACCGTCCTCTCTTTTAAGGAATGTGAAATCTGGACTGATTTGAAATGGTCCTCGAGACACCAGATCTGTCTTCAAGGCATCTGACAGGACAACTGGCCAGTCATACGGATCAAGCGGTGGAGCAGATCTTGGTTCTTGTTGCTTAGTAGAAATGCCTGTGTGTGGTGTTTGAAGCTGAACAGAAGATGGGCCACTTGTTGGTTCATCAGGCTCTACTTCTACTGGTGTTTGAGGATGCATAGAGGATGGTCCTGCTGTTGGCTCATGATGCTCATCAGGCTTTGCTGAGGATGGCTTTTCCAAATATTTCAGTAGTGCTCCTAAGAACATAACATTACATATTCTGTTAATTTTTGCTAAAATACTCTTTCTTATCTTGTGTGATAATTGATCTGTGTGAACAGAATTTCAGGTGATGTGATCCATTAAATTTCACATTTCGAAATATTATAAATATTACAGAGACTAGCTTACTCTACACGATTCCTGAGCACTTGCCTAGCTTGATGGTCTACCTAACCTAGTTGCCTGAACTGTAATAATAAGAATATACAAGTGGCACATCTCACCTGTGCTACTGGAAAGCTTCTCCTCCTCTATTTTCTTCTTTTTCCGTTTTTCAGCTCCTGATGGATGTTTCATTTTCCAAGATGCACGAAGTCACATCTAGTTAACCACAACTAATCTGCTAAATAATAATAATCATGAAAATAATGATAATAATAATAATAATAATAATAATAATAATAATAATAATAGCAATACTAATAATACTAATAATAATTGTTATAATTGTAACGTTAATCAAATACATTCAAATAATCAGACCATTTAGGTTTTAACCAAACAAAATTCACATTATCTGAAAAAGATGAGAAAAGAATTAATAAACTTGAAAACATTACGAAAATAATCCTAGATTTTAAAATGTTACAAAATCTCTTAATAATTAGTAAATTAGTGAAATAATGTTTTACGATACTAGAAAAATTAAGCATTTAGGAAAGTATAAGCATATAGTAAGAATAAAGTTAAATAATATAGAAATAAGCTCTCACAATAGTTATTTACACATAACGACCAAAACGTTTCGTTTGTCTCCGTTTTATCACATTTATCTCATACAAAAACTTTAATTAATACGACAATAATAATAATAATAATAATAACCAATTTATGATTATGATTTGAATGGCCAGTTTGTAGCCATAGTTTAGATGCATAAATCGGTACTATAAGGAATAATGATAATTACCGTTATTTGATAATGATTATAAGTGAATGTTATTAATGAATGCTTTGGCCGAGGTCACCAGATCTTTCAGATCAAAGTAATGTTATTAAGTTATTAATTAGGTTGATTGATAGATTGA